>LR750098.1:478077-711359 GCA_902729485.2 Mus minutoides
AAGAACCAAAAATAAAAGGTACTCATGACCTTGCAAGGTGGTGTTTCAATGGGAACCACTGCTTTGTGAAAAGGAAGTCTAGGCCTGCGAGTACCATGAACCTACAAGCCAAGGATACCTTGATACAAATACAGTCTATGGAGTCTCCTGCTCTATCAGCCACAAGAAAAATTCTTGACATGATTTGTCTGCTTGTGGCTTGCATAGATTGGTGTCAGGTAAACCACATATTAAATGTCTGATTCACTAATTTCTTTCTAGATAAAATTATTTGATACAAAAATATTTATTGATATAGGCATAAATGTTTCTCACCAAGACACTTTTTTTCCGAGAAAGTAAACTCCATAAATTCAGATTAGAAGGATATTATCTTTGAGATGTTTTAGCACCATCAAAACCCAGATATAGCCCTGTCTGTCTTTATCAGGAAAAACATGTTCCTCCAAGGTGAACTATCTCCAAAACAATAATGCAAGTCTTTATATTAGGGATATGCTTCTGTCACATGTCCCAGGGGACAAGACATCATTGGCACACTAGGCATTTTTATTTTCAATATTAAAACATTTTCCCAACCAATGCACTGGGGACCAATTACTGGAAACCAAGCAGCAAACTGGGTGAAAGGCTCTACTGTACATAATTTAAAAAACATGTTTCATTTTAAGCAAGAACGTTCACCACCAACAATTCTTAGCAGTGCAGCATGGTGGTTAGGAAGGACCTTAAGGTCAGACCCCAAACCCCATGTCCTAGAGGAACAGGACAAATCACTTAACATCAGCAAGTTCATCATGCCTGTAAAACAAGGTCCATATGACAATTACTCAGAAAGACGGTTTGGAGAGAAAATAAGAGTACATGAAAAACACTCTAAGTTACTCAAGACAAAGTCAGCCCCTAATCAAAATACTGTAAAGGACAAAAGTCTTGAGGCTTACACTCCTCTGCCACACCATAAGGTGACAGGAAGTCTGATGACAAGACCTGGGTAGTGCTGGGAATGTGGATGGCTATGTTACTAAATAGCCCAGGGGGGAAAAAGCAAGCTTACTGTGGTTCTCCACGCTGTAATGACAGCCCTCACGAGGCTGTAGACAGGAGGACTGTGAGTTTAAAGCCTGCCTGGGCTACAGGGTAATTGAGACCTTGCCTCAAAATACATATACACACACAAACACACACACACACACACACACACACACACACACACACACACACACACTCACTCTTCCCTAATAACTTTTCAGCTTATCACCAAACAAAATGCAATTAACTCATTAAACAGCCAAGTACTTTAATCTGTTTATTTTTACTGTGCATTATGAATCTCTAAGGAATGCTATCCATCATGATTCAACAGTTGGCTCATGGACCTTGTATTTTGAAGCCTCTTTATAAGCAAAATCCCATGGACTGGTCTATACAAAAAAATGCTAGTTTAAAGAAAGTTCACCAATACTTTAAAAATGCAACTTCTCTTTTCCTAAAAGCAATATTTTCTTATGGGCTTAGAACTAATACCCAAATGTTAAGGAATGTGAAATTGGCAATGCTAAAATATTACAAAGTTGATGCCTGAAGACTATTATTTTTTATCAAGTATAATAAAAATCAAAGCATTATAGTAATTTTCAAATATTTTTATTTTATTTGTACAAGTCTTTTGCCTGTGTGTATGTGTATGTACTACATTCATGCCTGGTACCCACAGAGGCTAAGAATGGGAGTTGGAAACCCTGGAACAGAAGTTATATCAGTTTTGAGTCACCAGGAAGGGTACTGGGAAGTGAACCCAGATCCTAGAAAAATGGAAAAGCCATCTAGTGCTCTTAACCACTGAACTATCTCTCCAAACCCTACCCTAAATTTTAAATATAAAACCAAGCAGCTTTTTTTTTCACTTAAAAGTATTTTTAACTTTATGTATGTGCATATGTGTATGTATGTGTAGGCATGTGCACATGAATACAGGTGTCAGCAGAGACCAGAGAATGTTGGATAACCTGGAACTGAAGTTATAGGCATTTTGTGAGGTTCTTGATATGCATACAAGGAACCCAATTCAAGTCTTCTGCAACAATATCAGAGGTTCTTAACTGCCAAATCTAGCACCTAAAACTTAATTTTCAAAATGTGTGTATGTGTAGGTCCCAGGGCATCAAATCCCTTGGCCCGTCAGTGTTTGTGATGCCCACATGGAAGCTGGAATCTGATCTGAACTCTTGTTCTCATGCTTGAAGAACATTTATTTGTTCTCTGCATCATTTATTTAGCTGAGATCAAATCCCATTAAGGCAGCTGTTGCTCTACCTAACCTGTTCTTTCCAAGTTCTCTGCTAAGTTGTATAAATGGCCACCATTCTTTTTTCTTTCCTGATTCCCTGTCTCTGGGATTCTAGTAGGAATAATTAGAATCTGTGTCCTCACAGCTCTTGTCTGGGTTGGGGTAGTGACTCATGTGGCCATGCCAAGATGCTAGTTCAAACCAGAGTAGAATAAAAGCCATCTAGTAGACAACATCCTAGTCACAGGAAACGTCAGTGCATTTAGCAGGACACAGCCCAGCAGAGACCAGCCCAAGGGGGTTGGAGAATCAAAGGTGAATACATGGTGGCTATTTTAGGTCAGTATTTGGGTTAGATGGTCATACCCAAAAGTTAACAATTCATGCCCTTCTCTGTGCTCTCAAGAACAACACATGGCACTGAGCCAACAGCATGCTTCCACAGGCCCTTAGGGCACCCTGTCAGGGTCTGAGTATGAAACACGCTCCCTAGGCTCCTGCTTTCCATGTTCATTCCTTAGTTAGTGTTGCTACTTAGGGAAGCTGGGAACCGATAGGAGGGGACCTAGTTGACAGAAGTAGCTCACTAAGGGCTAGGTGAAGTGGTTTCTGAAGAAACTTTCTGGTTTCTTTGGAAAGTCAGTTATGTCAAATGATGTTCTGCTGGAACATACAGGTGAAAGGATTTTTCCCTGAAGCAGACATAGGTGACAGGATGTTTTGCTATAGTAGATGCTCAGAAGTGATATGCATATGGTCCCACAGACAGTGGCAGATCAGGCACTGGCATGCTCACACATCGCTATTCTTCACTGAAGACACACAGGTATTGGTTTGCCTTACACTGTGTTGCTGAGCTTAGCCTGTGGTGATTTCATAGAGAGAAACTCGCCAACGAACTTTTCCTGACGTTCATGTGGCTTCTTGTTGATTAGCAGAGTCCAGCTGATTAGCAGTCTTGAGATTTCTGGATCGAACTGCTATTGCTAATTCAGGAGTGGGGACTGCTGAATGCACTGCTGAGAACAAAGATTGGAACATTCCCAAAGGACAATTTCTAAACAGTTCCACAACCCCCATTTCCTACTAACCTTTCTTTTCCACTACTTCTGGTGGGTGGTGGGCTAGAGAGGAGGTTGCACCCTTATTAAAGTTGTGAAAAATATATGCTTATTGCATATATATATATATATTACATATATATATATGTAATATATGCTTATTACACACACACACACACACACACACACACACACACACACACACACACACAAAACTCTAAGTCTTGAGAATATCATATCCGTCTTTAAATGAGATTAGAAGGGACCAGGGCATATGCACTGCTTTCTGTGTCTGTTTCTACTCTGTAAGAATTGTGACCCACTTGTGGCACACAAGAAAGGAACACTCCCAAAAGCACAGAGCAAAACCTGGCTAGTTAGAGCTTGATGTTTAACTTACAAAGTGCTTCACCTTATGTAACACTTTCTGGCCAAGGTGTAACTGATTCTAGCGGTCCAAGACTACTTTCCCAGGACCAGCTCTGCTCCTTCCTGTCTGCTCATGGACTGTCATCTCAAAACAAGGGAAGATAGGAATTAGTCCCAGTGTGCACTGAACTGGGCTGAAGGTGTGGCTCTCCTCTTTTTGAACTAATCTTCAACTACCTCTAGCCACAAGTCTCTTCAACTCCTTAGATACAAGTTATCACTTGAATGGCTAGTCAATTCAAATAAAGGTCTGAGTGCCCAAACAGCAGGGGCAGTTAAAAACATGCCTGCTGTTGAGAAACTGGGGTCATAAGTCTTTTTTATAGCTTTGCTACAATATTACCAGGAGCCACACATCAGTCAGATGCTAGGTATGAATCCCCAAGAAAAAATCAGCACTTAAGGGCCCAATTTAAAGCTGTGTTAACCACAGCCCAGACATAATACTAGGCATGAAGGCCTGGCTACTGCATTGGTTACACTTTCTAAAGCTGAGACAATATCTGCTGGAGCAACTTGAGGAGATAAAGGAAACAGATCTCAGACAGGAAATGAGGATGGCTACACCTTACAATACTTTATCTGTCAGCTCTGTCCCATGCCCAAAAGGTTCCACAACCTACCAGAAGGATGCCACCAGCTGGGGACCCACGTGTTCAAACACCTGAGCGGGTGAGGGACGAGTGGCAGGTGTCCACCACAGCTTTCATGGTTTTTCTCTTAATAGAATTTCACAGAACCAAGGGGCTGACTTCACAGAACCACTACACCTTTACCACAGGAATTTTGAGAGCTATATATTTTAAGGAATCGGGAATGGTCCAGTTTATCTAAAGGCTTTCCCTTTCCCTTGAGACAGCCATTAGTATAAAGCCTCTTGCAGTGTGTCTCATACTCCGTAGGCTGGCAGGAGAATGGTGGAAGGAAACTGAAGTTTTTCACAAGGTAATGGGCCCAGAATCATAAAGAACCTTTACAGGTCTTTGAAACTACCAGCTTTGATTCCACATGGTCTCCTGAGAATTTCCTTTATCCTCTGCCTCCCCTTTACTGCTGCTCAGGATACAGCTCTCCATGGGACACAGGAAACAGTCACTTCAACAATGTGCCAATGGCCAACATGGCTTCAAATTCTTGGTGTATCAGATACAGTATTCTGTTTCTAAAAGCCCCTGGAATGGGCTGGGCTGTATAAACAGAGTCTCACTTTCATATTAAAACAAGATGTGATTCTATCAGAAGTACTTACTATGCAGTCCAGTCATTGGCAGAGAGCCTGGTTTTTCTTGTGGCAGAGAGAGGACTTCAACCATACCACCATTCCTCCACCAATGCCTGGATCCCTAGATAATACAAAGAGCCTGAATTTCCACTAGATTATCACTGTAATCCTGTGCCCACCTTTTGTCCCGTATCTGCATGGAACTCAGAGGCTGGGCATTTATTCTTAGTACTGGTAGGTTTCTGTTAACAGGCATTTGTGAATACCTGAAGTATATCCTTATTGTTTTCAGTCTTATTTAGTTCAAATCTGTGCCACTGGTGATCAGTAACTAGTGACTACCTTAGCCCTTTCTAATGCTTTCAGAATCTTATTATATCCTACAGTGAAGACAAATGAAGGCTCCCTCTGAGGGGCAAACTCACCAGTATTCTACTACATCTCTTTCCTCCTCAATAAACCTGATTTCAAGCTGGTAATGACATCACCCAAACTAAACTTGCAAGCTTCCCTGCACCAGGTAGGACTGTCGGATGGGACTTGCAGCCTAGCTGCTTTAAAAAGGAACTGGTCTCACGTGGTAGAAAACTCACTCAGATCTCTCTCCTCCCAAAGCCCCTTCTTCAGTTTGCAGTGTAGACTTGGGGGTTAGTGCCTCAACAGCCAAGGTTTGGCCTACAAACCGACCTTTTGAGGAAAGTGTGTGGGAGAGCAGGAGTCAACATGCAGGTCCAGAGCTCTCGGACACTGAGGTTACAAGTCAGCCTGCAGATGCCTCAAATTTAGAATTTTATTAAACAAATGAAAAATACATCTTTTTTTTTTTCCCTGATTGAAACCATTCTACTTTTATGAAATGTGAAGTCAAACTAATCAAGGCCAGACTTTCTTTAAGCCCCAAGGTGTTTGCTTTTCATACACCCCATGGGTAGCTTCAATAAAACATGTGAAGACACTCATGAAGTACCTTCCTCCTGGCAGCAACTTCGCTTCTACTTATCCTTCCACGTCCATCTCCTTCTGCCTGTCTCCTGTCCCAGCAAAGTACAGGGAGAATTAAAAAAGGAAATTACAGCTATGTTTAAATCTAGCTTTCAATCTTACAAGCTTTAAAAAGCCACATTTCATGAAAGTCTCCCTGTCTCTGGGGAACTTTGGCAAAATTAATAAACTGCTCTTGTAATTACCCTCTGAGTCCATCTTTACTGTTATTCACAGAACAAACGGAAATATTCAGGCTTTTTCTGGAACTTCTAACTTTATTGCAGGAGCTTTAGAAAGTTTGCTAATTAGAGTCTTGTGTTCTGTTTTCCTTGAATTACATTTTCTAATTAAAACAGTAATCCTAGGTACACTGATAGCCTTGGCACCACACAAAGATAACCTCGGCTAAATTACCCTATACCTCAGTTTCTTCGTTAGGGCAAACCAACATCCGCAACAAAAAAGTATTTAACTGCACTGTGCTGGCTAACACCTGTCTAACACCTACGCGACATAAGCCAGAGTTATCAGATAGGAGGGAACCTATGGAGAAAATGCTTCCATAAGATCTAGCTGTAAGATATTTTCTTAATTATTGATGGGGGAGTGCCTGCCCATTGTGGGTGGGGCCACCCCTGGTTTGGAGATACTGGGTTTTATAAGAAACAAGCCTGAACAAGCCAAGGGAAGCAAGCCAGTAAGCAGCACACCTCCATGGTCTCTGCATCAGCTCCTGCCTTCAAGTTCCTGCCCTGTTTGAGTTCCTGTCCTGACTTTCTTAATGGCAAACAGTATTGTGGAAGTGTAAGCCAAATAAACCCTTCCCTCCCCAACTTGCTCCTTAGTCACGGTGTTTCATAGTAGCAATAGAAACCCTAAGACAGTCATCTACATTTTCTTTTGTAGAACTTATGGTTCTATAAGCACTGAAAGTCTGTGCCAGGCAAAATGCCAGGAATTTGGCATACTATGGTGATGTGGCTCCATTTTCACAGAGTTTATGGCAAAATGTGGGAGAAGAGACATAAAATAAAAAATACAACAAATGTATAATTAGTTAAGCACTATCGGTCTATTGGCTCACTAAAGGGAGGCTGTGGATCCACTACTTGGAAGTGGTTTGTCTAATGAGCTTTCAAAGCCCTATATTTCTCAGGTATGGAACCTTTCACATTCAGTTCCTGGCTCAGGTTTAATTTTATTTTGTTCAATTTCTAGTGAAACAATTCAAGGAGTACCTCTGAGTTCTCTCCTCTTAAAAAAGTTTGTTCTGTCTTCTTTCAGCAGTAAAAGATCTACTAGGCTTGTGAAATGAGGACTAAGAGGAAAGAAAACAGAAGCTACAAATTAGTTTGAATAATACTATAATAGTGTGTGAAACACACACACACACACACACAGGCAAACGATTAGATTGAGATTCTGAAAGCAACAGCTGTGACCCTTTGAGGATAAAGTTTTCTTCTTAGTAGCTACCTATACCTATAACAAAGTCTTAGTATGAGTCTACTAATTTTTATTTTATTTATTTACTTACTTATGAAGGACAACATTTAATTGGGGATGTCTTATAGGTTCAGAGATTCAGTCCAGTATAATCAAGGCAAAAACATGGCAGCATCTATGCATGCATGGTAAGGAGGAGCTGAGAGTCCTACATCTTCATCTTGAAGCTGCTAATGGAAGACTAAATTCCAGGCAGCTAGGGTGAAGGTCTTGTAGTTCACACCCACAGTGACACATCTACTCCAGAAGGGCTACAACTTCTAACAGTGCCCCTCACTGGGCTGAGCATATACAAACCTTAACATTCCATTCCCTGGCCCCCAAAGATCAAACGTGGATCTATGGGGGCCATACTTAAACATAGCATAATGCAAAATACATTTTGTCCAACTTCCAAAGTCCCCATAGTCCATAGCAGTCTCAACAATGTTAAAAGTCCACAGTTGAAATTCTCTTCTGAGATCCAGCCAATCAATCAACTGTAATTCCCAAAGCAAGGCAGGGAACCAGCTGGGTAATCTCCACCCTCTGCATCTCTATGGCTGATGTCAAAGCGGGTTCCAGATCTCCAACTCCTTTTTCCTCTGTACTGCCTGCAACAGACTACTTTCTCCCAGCCTGCTTCCACTCCTTGTTTGCAGCTTTTCTCAGCAGGTATCCCCCGGCTGTGGCTAATTTAATATCTTTGGGGCTCTATGTCAACTTTAACTTCATAGCGTCTTAGTTTTCTTCTTAGTATCTACCTATAACAAAATCTTAGTATGAGCCTACTAATTTTTGTAAGACAAACCACAATGCCTGTATGCATTGTCAGAAATGACTACTCTGGAAGTCTTACCATGCAAGAAAGTTGTCTGGATAGTATAGAGTGGGCCAGAAAAAGATGGCTCTGGGTAAAGACACTTGCCACCAATCCTGACAACCTGAGTTCAATCCCTAGGGCTCACACTGGGAAAGGAGAAAACCAACTCCTGAGAGCTATCTAAGATCTCTGCCGTGATATGAGCACCCTGCCATGATGCACACAGTGAAACAGCACTGAGAAACTGTTCCCGTAGCCCATGATGCCAATAGAAGGATTTCCTATTTTCTGCTTGTTGCTTCCTTGTGAGAACAGCATCACTTGTTTCCACTCACCTTTCAGACCTGGAAATCACACACCTGAGACCTTTCTGCTCTTGCTGTGGTTATGTGTCTCACTGTTTCTCTACAAGGGTGAGACAAAGCAATTTCACAGTTATCAGAAGGGTTATCAAGAGAATTTACCAGTATGTATTGCAAGACCTGGAGAGTAACTCTTAAATTACTATGTGTTGCCAGCATGGGCACCTCTCATTCTCTCGAGGGCTCTGTGATCCAGCAGTCACTCTTGAAGTCACAGGTCTTCCTTGGGAAGTGTTCAACGAGGCGATACAGCGTGTGTATTTAACCACACACACCAGATAGCTTTATAAAGAAGCTGTCATACTGAGACTGCTTACGCATCTCAGCCTGAACACCAGAGTACCCTAGCCAGTCTCTTCTCACCTCCCATGAACAGGACCCCTGTAAATCTAACAACTGGATTGATTCTCCTGTGTTTGCTCAGCACAAGTACTGGTGTAAGCCTTTGCAGATGGAGTCAAAGTGAAACGGGCCATAGAAAGCTTCAAATAATAATTTTGATTATTCTTTTTTGTGTTTTAATGTGTATAAATGTTTTGTGCATATCTATTTGTAGGTATCAGTTCCCCTGGAACTGGAGTAACAGTTGTGAGCTGCCATATGGATGCTGATAGTTGAACCAGGGTCCTCTGGAAGAACAGCCAGTACTCAATCTCTGAGCCATCTCCCCAGCCCCTCAAATGACAATTCTTAGTTAAAGACCTATCTAACTTGCAGCTAAGAATAGCTATAAATGTGGCCTAACAAAATCATGAACTTATGTAAGACATTATGAGCACTTTGCAGATGGGCTAATATTGACCAGGACGAGAGATGTATAGGGAAGGTTGATGACATGCATAAAAGCCAATAGGTGCAAACAAGTTGCTGATTCTAGTCACAAACATGACTGGCTTCCAGTTTTTATAGTCCAGCTAGTCTTCAAGAGTGCTATTTATGCAAATGCCCTCGGAAATAGCAAGCTTTGTCACCTAACGCAGTATTCCTAAGCTTTGTAACAACATCCATTTGAACAACTGAAAATATGATTGCAATGAACACAGGAAAACACAAGTCAACTCTAAGGACTTTAAAGAGCATTAGACCTCCGAGCTCATTTGCTTGGAATCTAGGCTGAGAAGCTATGAGTGAATCCATTGGGCACTCCCTAAAGCCTTCTACAAGACATAGCAAAGGATGGGGAAAGAAGAATACTCTCAAAGCCAAGGGAGGCCAACAGGACCTCTGAGAGGGATGAGAGACTACTGCTGAGGAGAGTGGAGAGGTCTAGCCAAAGCTCACCATTACCCACTTTCACCCAGAACATGGCATCCCAATGTGACTATTAGATGGTTTTAACAGACAGAGCCGTTCTCCAAAAGCCTATTTCAATAGCTCATTCTGATCCAGATACTCCCCTAATGGGAGAACTTTTCTGAAAATTGAGTAAGCTTTTGAGTTCTTTTACAGACATAACAGAGCTAGTGGCTTTGCTCCTTCATACCACCTGGGCAGCTCTTGCATTTGACTGAAATTTCATTTGCTTACAATATCTTTCCAATCCCCCAGCAAATAGGCAGGTCTCCTAAAGGGTGAGAGCCTCATAACCAAACTGTGCACTTCTGGGTAAGGGGATAAGATGGGGAAGTGCAAACTGATCTCTGTGGATTTACAAGCTGTAGGTTTAAAGGAGCTGCTCCAGGATGAAGCGCAGCAAAGCATGTGGAGCTTCAAGAGATGATGTCATCGCATGCCTCCATGTTCCCTTCAAAGGTGACACAAACAGCATCACTTGAGCAAAGCCCATCTACTTATTAGGAGTCACCTCTTACTCTTTGAATGTGCACATTTCATAGCTACATTCAATAAAGACTTAGGACCTTTACTTAACACTGTTATTTAACACAGTATTGGAACTGATGCTGGCATGAGCACAGAGTCATCCTTTCCAAACCAACTCTGTCACTGGTATTGTTGATGTATGTTAAGAGATCAAACTAGGAGAAAATCTATAAAATTCAACCAAAGCAATATAAAAAAGAATTTTTATTGTTTTTAAAACAAATTTTACCTAACTGAAACCATTTAAAGGAAATGGCTCAGTGGTTAGGAACACTGACTATCCTTCTAGAGGTCCCAAGCTAGTTAATTTCCCAGCACATGGTGTCTCAAAGCCAGCTGAAACTCCAGTCTCGGGGACCTGATGTCTTCTTTTGGCTTTTGAGGACATTGCACATATCTGATACACAGACATCCATGCAGGCAAAACACTATATAAATTAAAACAAAAAATCTTCCTGATTGGCTGGATTATGGCTCAGTAGTATGTTGTATATCTAGCAAAACAGAAGCACATGCACATAACCATCCCCGAAACATGCACAGTTCTTTCCATTTTATTCATATTCAAACTCCCTCATTCTTAGCACAGATATATTGCCAGTAAACATATGTGCAAATGGGATCCTTGGTTATTTGCTACAAAAAGAATAAATAAGAACCATTTGTACCACTGTCTTTCAATATAATAAATGCTGATGCAGAAGTTACACCCCTAAGGATGTCTGGATCAACACTGATGCACACAAAATTGGGGTACCATTATCAGTTCATCATAGAGCTAATATTGAAAACGTACACTGACAGAGGACAGCTAAAACAAGATCATTCCCATTCAGGTGATGATAGGGTTGTTTATGGTATTTCGTGTTCCCTGAAGGGGTTCAAAGAGAGAGGAACTGTTTAAATTCATGCAGTTTGAGTCCTTGGTGAGCAGATCTATAAGTAAGCATTGTTACACAGTGGTTATGATGCTCTAAATGGTGCCAGTTATCCTCATAAACAAAACTCTACAGTGAGCACCAATGCAGCCAGAATTAAGTTTTAAAAGGTAGGCTCAGGTTAAACTGAAGTTATGAATAACGTTAAAGTCTTTAGTTATTCTTGGTGTCTCTGAAATTCTTTTGTCACCTGTTAAGTGGGCCAAAGTTCACTCTTCATTTGCTCAAATATTTAGACACTCAACTTCTGCTGTGTAAATTACTAGTAGTGCTGAAAGAGATTTTTTTTATTTTACAGTAGTCACAATGCAAATGCTTACAACCTCCTGGAATGTAACATTCAAATGAAAAATCCCAAGAATGGGATGCTGACAATTTCTCCTTTACAAATGATTAGAGTCAAATCTACCAGGAACCTAGAGAGGCTCTGGGCTCCTCAACACCCACCTTTTCCCTCACTTGACTTCGTGGTAAAACTACAATAAGGAGGCATGGTCAAGGAGCACCTTCTTCATTTCCCTGTCACAATTAGCATGCTTAAGCTTAGCCAAGGTTACACACATGATAGCTCACAAAAATGAACAAAATCAGTTCAGCTCCTAATACTGCAGGCCTAAGGCTAGAAGGCTGTATCACTCAGAATTTATAGTTCCTTCAATTCAGAGCAATAGATGATACCCTACTGAGTTCCTGGCAAATTCATACTTTTAACTATGGAGGTCTTATATTTATTTTTTAACATCCAAGCAAATTACTCAAGGGAGATGGTCTATCAAGTTTTAATTTCCCTTCAGGAATGTAAGCACAAATCCAGATGTTAATAATAACTATATCATATTTTTCTCAGTGCTTATCAATGTGTGTTAAATTACACAGGTGAATAGAAAAGTCAGTCTTAATTTAAGGGTTAAAAATCACAGATATGAAATGAAGAAAGATTTTAAAAGTAGCAAAGAGATCACCTATCCATTTCAAAGATGTGTTTATCTTTTTGTATTTTAAAGGAAAGGCCTTTTGAAAGACATGGCATAGAAATATGCATGTGAATAGAGGCACATTGAACAGTCTTAGCTTTCAGATATAATAGCTCTCTCAGAAAGCACTGTGCAGGATCTGGAAGCTCCACAGTGCATTTCATATGCTGCCAAGTACACTAAGGGCCCTTTGGTATCACCTCGGTCCAGCCTCGGTCCAGGCTCGTTAACATTTTCCTGAATGATGATCCCAAAGTTGACCACCACCTAACAGTCCTACTCTTTACTGCAGACATGCATTCATTCGTATGGTACTGAATTCACCAGAATGTGCCGCATCTCTTAAAAAAAAAAAAAAAAAAAAAGGATGGGCAGGATGGGGAAGGGAAAAGAATTACAAAGGATCCAGGGTGGCAAGGATG
Source organism: Mus minutoides (assembly GCA_902729485.2). Taxonomy (NCBI): domain Eukaryota; kingdom Metazoa; phylum Chordata; class Mammalia; order Rodentia; family Muridae; genus Mus; species Mus minutoides. The sequence goes on from LR750098.1 coordinate 490,889, forward strand.
GAAAAAGGAAGATAATTATGGAGGACACAATAAGCAAGACAGAGAGTCTAGAAATATTCATGAAAATCTGTCTTTGAAAATGGTGGGGATGTGGTAGCCAATCTTTCCCATATGACTTCTGAGAAACGTTCTTAGAAGGAGCCCACAAAAGGGTGATAACAAAATGCATCTCGTCAAATAAGCTTTCACTCTGGCATGAAGTCATTCTCTCACATCTTCCATGTGGGCTGAAACGCTCCTTCCAAGGCCTGTCTCATTTACTATATCTTAATTATACTATGCATTCTGCTGACGGCGGATCCAAGACCTTTCAAGCAAGGCTTGTAAGCAAGAATGCATCCATCCACAAGGGACAAAGCCTGCTGCATTGTCAGTCCCCACAAAAGCAGACTCCAGGGACTTAGGGAGGAGCTGAGGTTTACAAAGAATAGCTCACAGGCCCCACAGGGAAGGAGTTCTTGTGAAAACCTGTGGCATGAACACATCTCTCAGGAAAGAGACTTGATTTGTACCTTTGAAATATGGCCTTTATTAAAAAGATAGGATATGAATGGAACCTGTTTTAAACACTGTGAATTTGGTCCTAAAATGATTTCTCTTGCTAGCACACATTTGCAGAAATCACAGAGCAAAAGAAAGTGTGCAACAATGAGGCTGCGCTTGAATCTCAGTTTATTGCTCAGTATGACCCAAATGTGCCCAGACTAAATCCATCAGCAGGCAGACAGAAATGGTTCCGTGCTAGGCTGACTTTCAACGGGCATTCTCCTTGCCTGGTGAAAGCCCCTTCCAACTAGAGGCCAACTTATTAAGAAATTGTTTGTCATCTTAGATTGAATTGATCATTTGTTTCCCTGAATTCTTTTTCTCATCATTTACTCATTACACGCCTCCTCCTGATGGAAGGAGACATTTATTAGCTTCTGCATTTATTGCATTGGCAAACAGAAACATTCTGCTGCATTTCCTGGGGGTTCACTCATTTATCTATTGGATAAGAGACTGGAGTTTTCTACAGCGCAGAAAAATTAAAATATCAGTCAGTTTGACAGCAGGAAAATGAGGGTCCCTGCAACAAGATGCTTGCTTAAGCTTTGGTTCAGTGAGGAGGTGCAATGTAATTTCACCAGGCTACCATTTCATATGTAACTAACACTGTGGCTATTAGCTGACAAACAAGCACTCAAACATGCAGCTTACATACATGCCATAAAGCTCTCAGATGCAGTGCTAACCGATGCTTTAAGTGGGAAATACTTCATGATGCTCTTAGATATCCATGTTGAGAGAAAAAGAAAAGGAAAGGGGAGAGACAGATAGCTAGGCAAGCAGCCAGGCAGACACACCCACATGCGCACGTGCGCTCACACGCTCACACACACACACACACACACACACACACACACACACACACACACACGGGGGGGGGGGTAGGTAGGTCTCGGCAAATCTATGAATCTAGACTAAATTTTAAGTCATAAGAAACCTTGTATGTCACTGAGTCCTTCTACAGAAATCTTTTCTGCAGCATGTCTCATAAGACATCATTCACATATGCTGAAATAGTCATGAGAAAACTAGCATACTTCCAACTGTAGCCTGATGGGGGTTCTCTTCCTAAACATGGAGTGACTGGTGTGACCAAGGCAAGCTATCTAATCCATGGTATTTGGAAATATAAACACATTATTCAATGGTGAAATCAAATAATACACACATCTCCTCACATAGATACTATTTCTCTGTAGTAAAACAACTTATAGTATCTTCATTTCCTTTTCCCTCCTTTCACATGGCTTCCCTTTCCCTGAATCCACTTTAATTCTTCATCCTTCATTTTTGACAAAACGCAGATACAGTGAGTCAGTGGTGTACTCTTGTCAAGGCCATCAACCATGAACACAAGCTTGCAGCAGTTGGCCTATTCCAGCCCTGACTTGGTCATCCAATCTTTTATTATCATCCTAACTTTCTGGGGTCAGTCCTCAGGTCAACAAAGCATGAATACCCACTTCTGTGCCAGGTAAACTTAATTTCTAATCTTTTACATTCAAGATAACTGTATGGTAGAAAGTCCAGCCATAAACCCAAGCTGGCAGTGGTTGTACGAACTTGTAATCCCAGCTCTCAGGAGGTTCAAATGCTCAAGGGCAACCTAGCCTACTCAGAGATACTTTCCAAAGAAACAAAACAAAAAACAAAGTTCATTCTTCCCGATATAATAGTGCTTAATATACTGTTGTCTCAGCAAATCACTCTGAGAATTTAAGAGTAAGTGCTAATACTAAATCAGCCTCTTCAGTAGCATCTTTCCACAAGTGTTCATTCAGTTCACCCAACCTTCATTTGTTCCTTTCCCCCAAACAGCCTTACCTCTGGCCTGAGAGCATGTGTGCTTGTGTTGGGTATCAAGCTGTCTGTGTACTGATAACCAGACACTAATGCTGATAAGTTCAAGTATACCCGGAGCCCTTGGTTTCCCCACAAGGCCTCCATCATCATGGATGTCCTCTTACACAGGCACCAGCAGCTCAGCAGGCTGGGAAACTCCAGGAAAACACCCCCAAGATTAGTTCATGGTCTGTTCTAGACACAGTGCCAACAGAAAGCTAGAGGATGCCCCTCCTACTCTGTGAACCAAAATTATTCAGATGCTAAGGTATCACTGACTTATATTATTTTCACGTTAACTAGCAAGGATAAAAAGCAACATGTGTTCTTTGGAGATAGTTCACTGGTTCACAGTTCCTAGAGATTCCTTTCTATATAACACAGGAGGCCAAGACTGTTCAATTTACTTCCCACACTTATTTTATCCAAGTAGAAATGTTTCTGAGTATGGCCTTATTTTATAATTCTTTCAAACACTTTACCTTCTATAAAGCACTGCAGGAAAAGGAAAGCAAAAAGATCCATTCTTTATGACCTGTTCTCCATTAATGAAAAACTTACCTGGAGTGCTAGCTGTATCACTAGTAATATTTCAGATTCACTGATAAAGCTCTGGGACCAGGCACTACAGTGAGATCTATCTATCCACACACCCGTCTATCCATGCACCCATCTATCCACATACCCATCATCCACGCACCCATCTATCCACGCACCCATTCATCCAGTCTATCGGAGGCAGTCTTATGCATGCAACAGCTGAAATTCTCTATGCAGCCCAGGCATGTAGGTCTCAGTCTCCTGAGTACTAGGCCTACAGACATGCATCAACCACAACCATTTTCTATGCTGTCATGCTGGTACTATGATCCCTAGTCTCAGGATGAGGAAATCAAGAGCAGACAACTTACTTTTCAATTTTATTTTAGATTTAAGTCTATGATGTTCAGAACAAAATAATTTTATTAATTAAAATACTATGGGATGTCCTTTTGCACACATTTTTCAATTTTTATAAAAGGTGTGAGGATGGGGCATAGAGAAGGTGAAGAGGTTAAGCTCCAAAGATGTGGTTGGCAAGTCAATAAATGATTTTTAAAGTACAACAATCCTAAAGGTGAAGATGTATTTTTAGTGTCTACAAATTAAATGGAAGTGAATGCATAGGCCGAACAAGGCCGGTGATGAAATTAAGACAAGTAGAGACTCTGCTTGGTAAAGATGCTGTTGACCCCTTCTGCTCCCTCTTCTTTACTCACATATCCCTCACACAATGGAACCTCTGCTAGACTAGTGTTCCTCCCCAAATAACCCACCAACTCCATATCTTTGCTTACTTTTTTTCGGAGAGTGGGGAGGTGCATTTATCTCTAAGAGAACTGTTGCAGTGGATGGCTGTAAACTCCTCTGTGGTTTTATAGACCTGACTAGACAAGAACCCAACAATTTCATGGGCATCATTAGCTAGCTATTATAGAAACGCCAAATTTAAAGTGATAAAAATGCAATTTGTGATTTATGGGCAAATAGTCATTACCTATCCAATAAGCAGGTCTGTTGTTTGTACTCTCTCAGACTCAGTTAGCAACTTCAACCTTTAACCATTTGCTAAGTCTCAAACAGACCCTCTCCACTCATAGCCACACACTGGCCATTTCAGATCTGTGGACGCTCTCAGAGAAACATCTGCTTAGAAGAAAAATTGTAAGAGTCATTAGTGAAATGTTTGTGTGTTGGAGGGTGCTGCTTAGGGAGGGACCAATGAGCAAGCCAAGATGCCACACCTGTGACGAGGCTTCCTGGGTCCCCGACATCACTGCATCCCTTTATATTGCTCCACAGTCATTGGCTACTCTCACATATACGTCACGCTCTCTGCACAAAGGGCCAGGTTGGCTTTTCAAGCACAGTACATTACATTGTGTCTTTCCTGATCCCCAGGTTGTTCATCTTTCATGGGAACATGAAATCAAAGATTTTCCACATCTCCTTTTGTGTCTAATGCAACCCCCTTTATAAGTTTTTCTTCAGCCTGAACATTGTAAAGGATCAGAATATGGGCCTGGTCTGAGGTTTCAAATCCTGGCTCTGTCACTTACCTTTCCTGAGGAAGTACCTAGTCAGTACTCGGCATTCCCATGCCTCACTCCCTGTATCTATGAAATGAGAATACTGCCCTGGGCAGCTGGAAAGGTTATATGAAATACCACAGTACCGCAGTACTGGCAAATGGTAAGCTCACAATAAATGTTATTCCCTATTCCAAACAGTGAGGAAGGATTATCAATGTTGATTTGGGTTTGAGGAAAGACACAGGGAAAACCATGGTGCATTTTTACTTGATAAGGAATTAAAAAGAGAAAAGAAAAGGAAAAAAAACCCTTCAATATCACTTCAATACCATTTAACCTGACTCACTGGGCTTATCTGCTGTTCCTCTAGAAGAGAAGGGATTAGACTCAGTCTTGAAATGAGATCACAAGTTGAACTAACTCCACATAGAAGTGGTCTGCTAACAAAGTGCAGACCAGAATAAGGACCATCTGCTGGGCCTGGCAAGCCAGCGACTGTGCTTGGAAAGCAAACCTGGCACTTTCTGCAGAGAGTGTGAAGCAATAGATACACAAGAGCAGCAGATACCAGGGAGCAGTGTAAAGGAATGGGGCGGCCTGCAATGAGAGGACATGGGAAGGAATGGGGCATGAGAGGACCTGGGTCGTCGCAGGTGTGGCATGCTTGGCTTGCACACCCAACACACATTTCACTAATGACTTAACTATTTTTCTTTCCAGAACTTACTACCACTCAACATAAAATATTCATACTGTACACTGTCTTTGCATTAACCTTTTGCCAACACTATGAAAGAAGAAGTTTGTGTCTCTTTGTTCTATTCCCAGAGCCTAAAACAGACCCTGCTGCATTGGTAGATATAAAAAAAAAAATTCTATAAATGAATGGAATGAGAGTGCTGAAAAGCTAGCTCCTGGTGACAAAGCAAACTGAAAAACAAAACAAAACTAAATAAAACAAAAACACCACATATTGACAAATGTCCTAAATTGTTAGAAACAACAGTATTGTAGATTAATTTAAAAAAATCAATTCAAATATTGTTAAAGTAATGATTTCTTCTAGAGTATAGAACAATGAAAAGCAAATTATTTGAAAGTAATCTTGAAAGAGACCAAGAAGTTAGACAATATGTGATACTGGAAACAAAACAGCTTGTGGAGCAACACAGAAGGTTGGTTTAAGAAAGGACAGTATGTGATTTTCATTTTGTTACCTGAAAAGAGAGCACCCCCCCCTCACTTAAATACAGCTACTACTACCAAAAATTTAATAAAGCCACCATCTCATTATTTTTCAAAATACCATGAACAAACAGTTTCCTATATTGGGGTGAATTACTGATAAGTATAAGGCAGAAAGACTACTGACAATGCCTTGCTGCTCTGCTGTCTGGATAAACTTTTTAAAAAGTAATTTTCTAAAAGGACAAATCATTTTCTTTAGATAATGGGGAATCCAGAAAATATGCTATATAAAATGTGTTACAATAAATTTTTTAAACTGTGCTATGATTTTCCAGGTGGTGAATTTAGGACAGATTTTTATCACATTTTGTACTACAGGAAACATATGAGAAAAACAATTTACAATGGTTACATATATCCCTGTCCTGACTCCATCATGTATTAAATTAAAAGACCTTCACCCGCCGGGCGTGGTGGCGCACGCCTTTAATCCCAGCACTCGGGAGGCAGAGGCAGGCGGATTTCTGAGTTCGAGGCCAGCCGGTCTACAAAGTGAGTTCCAGAACAGCCAAGGCTACACAGAGAAACCCTGTCTCGAAAAACCAAAAAAAAAAAAAAAGACCTTCACCCACACTGAGAAACTGGCTTTAATCTTTTACTTCCAATATAACAAGTGTATCCTGCAGTACACTTTACATCATGTGATTAAGAGCACAAGATCTACAGAAATGAAAGATAGCTGCAGAGGTCTAATTTAGAGTTGATTTGTATTCCCCATTTGGAAAGAGCAAAATCAACAGGACACTGTGGGGAAACAATAAAAATGAATTCAGATTTCATGAAGAAGCTCCAAAAGGTTTGTGCAGAAATATTTACTATTTAGATGACCATAGTACAAAGGGTTTGTTGCCCAGACTGGAATACTCTACCATTCAATTATTTTTCTCTCATTTAAAGTGTGTCAATGTTTTGCCTGCATGTACACATGTGTACCATGTATGCGCTGTATCTGGGAAGGGCAGAAAGAGGGCACTGGGTCCCCTGGAACTGGAGTTACAGGTGGTTGTAGACCATGAATTGTGTGCTGGGAACTGAACCTGTGTATTCTGTAAAAGCAGCCACATCTCTCTAGCCCCTCCTCATTTAACAATAATTCTCTAATCTCACAATGCCTTTGTGATATTTTTAACTTTGTTTTGCTTTCCTAAGCTTGTCATCAAAATTTGAGGTCCTTAGTTCAAATAATGAAAAGAAAGTTGGCGATTTTGCTCTTTGATGAGCATTTTAATAGACTCTTGCATAAATAATGTAAAGTGATGAGACCTGCCAGCGCTGCATCTGGTCTACAACATTTTTCTGCATGGATTCACTTTACAGCATTAACATCCCACTGTCATTCTCCTGAACTTTAGGCTTAGAAATGCTTGCTGCCTCCTAGGGATACAGCCCAGAGTAGATGTCAAGTCTTTCCAAGGAAGGGTCTTTTAATCAGGAATAGTCTAAGTGAATCACAGTATCATGAGGAAGTAGCAGCCGTCGTCAGGAGAAGCACTCTGGGCCATTTCTGACAAGTCATCTTCCTCGGACAAGAGCAGCCAGGGAGGACTCAGCTGCACTCTTGCTTTCTAGTCCTAAAACTGCACTTAAGGAAGTCAGATAGAAGGGAAAATGTAAACTCCTTCTGTACCTGTTTACTTTTCAGACTCAACAATGTCCTCATGTAATTCTAATGAAAACTTTGTTAAAAAAAAAAAAAACACACCAAACCCTGCAAGACTGACCCAAACATCACTGACAAAGTCCTTGCTCTGTGCTGGCTCCTTACAGCAGAAGCTACTATGGGAATATTAGAAAACAGAAATGAGCGGCTGAGCTCAGCACATCACTGGAAGGCCAGGCATGTAAGCATCTCCTCCAATGAGCAGCCAAGCTCCTCCCAGCTGGCCTTCCCAGGCTCCTCAAGAGCCTGAACATCACAGAACTTACAGGAAACATCAAGTTTAACTGCATCAAAGAGAGCATTGGTTCTGTTCTGTTTTGTTTTTTAACATGTTAGTATAGGGGTGTTTTTTTAGGGGGGGGGTTGCCTGTTAATCTCCTACTTCTTAGTCAGAAAAGTGGGGATTTTTTGACATTAAACAACTTAGCCTCAGAGAGAGAGAGAGATTGAGAGAGAGATTGACCAAAAAACTCAGACTGCCATATATTATCAGGTTACTGTCTTGCATATTGGCAATCTATGAAGTTTGAAGGGAAATACTTATGAATGACATCTCATCTTAACATCAAAACATATACACATGAAAGAGGTTTGAAAACCCCAAAAGAATGTATGTATGTTTCAATACATTTTTATTATAAAATTAGTTTCATAGTAGGCTCAACTCATACCTTTGAAAAATTCAAAATACTATAATGAAATAACAGATGTTTCAAAGAGTTCAACCCACATTTCCAGCCAATCTCTTATCCCCATCCTAAAAAAAACAAAACAAAACAAAACAAAACAAACTCTTCACTCAAAAGCTACCTCAAAATAGGTAATTCTCAATAGCTTAGTGATGCTGCCAATGATGATAGCTGATATTTATCCTCACTTAGTATACATGATGCATAAAGTATTTTGCTTCATTTCCATATACACAAGGCAGTATATCATTAAGGCCACTGTACCAAGAAGAAATCTAAGGGTCAGACAGATGTTTCCAATAAAAAATAGCTGAAGAGTAACATTTGACCCCATATCCACTGGTCTTTGAGGCACTTTGTTAACTTTGTGGGGAGAGTTATCAAAGTATCAATGAATTCTGTGGTCATTTAAGCTTATGTCCCTAAGATTCTAAGACCTGGGGTTATTCTTAACTATTTCATGTAGCTATGAAATACCAGGGGACAAGTACTTGAAAATAAAGGCTTTATCAAATTGTGACATCCGAAAATCAAGTAGACCAAACCTGCAAGAGTGCCTTTGCTCTGATAAGGCCAATCAGCTGAATTCAACTGCAAATGTCACTCAACCCGTACAGCAGTCAACTCAAAGATGTGCACCTGCTCATCCCTCAAACAAAGCTGATGAGATTTGATACTTTGCTTGGTTTTCATAAAACCTAAACAACAACACCTAGCATACTCATTATTTTAGTCATCTCTGCAGTATCTGGGAGGGCTGCCATGCAAACCAGTCCTAAAAGCCTAAATGGATACATGCACATCATTCACATGCCTGGCGCCGAGTTGATGGAGCAGTAACAATGATTAGGGAAACACCATCATTATTCCCTTTGCCAGCAGCACAAACCCAATTTTCCAGCATCTACATGTTCATTTCTCAGTCTGAAAACAGGCTACCTTCTCTGTTAGATGAGGGATTTCCTAAGAGCAGCAAACTTCGTGTCAATAAAACATCCCAAACACTGGCATATTATCCAGGTCATATTGGTTTTAACTCTCTGTCGGGAGAGGCTTAAAATAACCCAAGTATTATTTTGTTGTCTGGCAATGCTTGAACCCAGAATGCCATCATTACCACTGCTTGCGCTTGGCCACTCCTAACGTAATATTCCTTCACAACCCTCTTCTGCACAATTACTCTCAAATGTCGGCAGAACAATGAATAGTTCTATGAAATGGTTCTTGATGTAGTTTGAGCATCCAAACTACAATACTTGCCCTTTTGTCTCTTTGGCCTTATCTTTTGGAAGGGTTTAGGGTCAAATCTAAATGGGACATAATATAATTTTCTGGTCTATCCAACAGCAAAATGGCAGTCTCTGTCTTTAATTATACACTATTGAATTTTAACAAGTAGTTCAAGATATGGTGGCCAAATTTCTACAATTTCAAGCAAATCCTATGAGAGAACAGATAATCCACAATCCTCCATGTATTATTTTTTTCTGAACTACAGAAACACTCACTATAGTTCTAGTTATATGTTCATCTTGATGATAGAGTAAACAGTCATGCCTATGTCAAGATATGAATCTCCCACCCTAGGAACCACAAGACCATTTCCTCTCAGCCTTATACTCCCTCTTTCGAGTCAAATAGTCTACTCTGTCAAGGTAGAAACTATAGGAAGTTCTAGAAATATTACTATTAAGAAGTAGCAAGGAAGGAGGCAAACTATGTTTCCTCTGGTCACTCCAAGGATCCCATACTTACTTTGTAAGGCAGCTCAGCATGAAGTAGGTGGTGCCCAACATGAAGCAAGCACATGTAAAGAGAAAGTAGTGTATATGCCTGCAATTCCCGCACTCATGATGCTGAGACAGTGGGTGGAGGAGATCTCAGGTTTAAGGTCTGACAATATAATGAAAGGCAAGAAGGGGCCAGCAGAAAGAAGGCAGAAAGGGAGGTATATTTACTGAGACATATTAATTCCTGAGGTCCAAATAGTTTGTCTATAATCTAAATTTGTAGGAAGTTCCTAACCCAGGCATTTGGCATGTACAGTCTAAAGCAGCAGCAGTGGGCACCATCTTCAGGGTTCTCTGATAGGATCCCATAGATGCTATCACACTGACTCTCATCACCATGACCAGAGCTGAACTAGCCTGGCTCAAAAGTTATTCCTGCCTACTTTTCCCATAGTATGTCTAGAACCACCTTCTCTTTTCTCCATCTTATCAGAAGAAAACCCAATCCATAGCTCTTTTTCCATCTCTTTTCTTTTAGTATCCCCCATTATTACACCCTGAGTGCCACAGCACAGTAACTGCCTATTCAGCTCATCACAACTTAGTACATAGCTGGTGTAATTTCTCTTTGCTATAAACATGATCCACTATAAAGTATGCTTATGGTGCTTAGATTGTAGAAATGGTTAGCTAGCTGAGAATCTGTTACTTTACATTAGTGGCTCTAAAGGGAAAACTAAGAGATATTTTGTTCACATTTATGAACATCTTGAGGTGCAGGATGTCTGCATCATGGGAACTTTGGGTCCCCTCAGTGCTCATGCAGAGGGAGAAGCTGTCTGCCATAAAGAGCCTGCTGCACAGCTGGGACATCTGAGGCAACTTAACTGTCTCTGAGTCTCACCAATAAAAACAATTGACTGGGTAAGGTAGCAAGGAGGCATCTTTCCCTTCTCCACCCCAGGATAAAGCACAGGGTCACGTGAAATCATTTCAGGTCTCCGGCTTTGTGACAACACCCAATGGATGGTACAGACTGACTAACACAGAAACCCAAACTGCTTCAGAAATGAAAATGTTCTGAGTACAACTTCACTCATCTACTCAACAAATGCCAAGCATGGGTCTTGAAAACGGACAGTGCCCACTTGCAGAGAGCTCACAAGAATATTACAGGTCATAAGGTGACAGTGTCAAAATATATTACAGGGCATGTGATTAATGGCCTTGATCATCAAATCTATTCTCTAAATACAAAGTAGTCTTTACTAGGCCAGCAACCATCACAGCATCCTTCCAAACCTTGCAAGCCCGCCAAACATCCTGAAGGCCCCCAGTGACTTGAGGTCCACCAAGAATGGGGGCTGATATGTCATTTGCTTGTCTGCCAGATTGGGACCTCACACCACTGATGGAAGTATTTAAAAATCTGTGCGATGACTGAGTACTATTCAATTAGATTACCCTTCTCCATTACATGAAAGGAAAAGAACAGATCCAGGTCTTCAGAAAATCATAGCCATCCCTTGGTTTATGGCATGATTTTGAATTCTAACATGGGATAAATCCTGCTACTCATCACTTCTAATTTAGGAGAGTATGAGAGAATGCAAGTTTGAATCAGCAATGTGTATAGGAAAAAGAGAGGAGGAAGGAAGAAGGAAGAAGAAAGGAAGAAGGAAGGAAGAAAGAAGAAAAGGGTGAAGGAAGAAAGGAAGAAGGAAGAGGAGGAATCATCAGCAGCAGCAGCAGCAGCAGCTTCTTTACATTCTCCACTGCAGTTTTGCTAAGAATCCCACAGGCACTTCAGCATGCTCATCCTGCCGTGTCTCACCTGCCCACTGTCTGCAACCAGATGCAATCCTAGGATTTTGGGAGTCCTCAGCTAAGAGATTCTACAAAAGACCGGAATCCTTTTCTGCCTTTACAAGTTAGGATGCAATCAAGGTCTCAAAATGGCATATTTTAATTATGTAATGCCCATAGATCCTATTAACCTACAAGAGTGGATTAATGGCTGTTTCTAGAAAAGGTCCCATGGCTCGAGTGTGATGTTGAACCATCATATGAAGCATCTTCATCCTGGAAGGTCCCGAGTGCTTGTGGGAAACAAATACATCTGTCACATTTAAACCTAACTTTTCTTGGAACCGTTTGACTGTGGAACCAACATTCCAACATTCTCTGACAACAACATTAATCTTCAAAATTTATCTAGTGTCTAATTTCTGACTTCATGGAAGCAACACATTTAATACTTCTTTTTAGAGTGTCATCTGAGGCAACCCTATTGTCTTTATCTGAGAAAGTTAACTAGAGAGATATTTTCTATCCATTAAATTCTCCTCAAAATCCCATGATTTTTTGACCTTTAAAGGACAAAGTTACCAGAGAGCCTTTATAAAACACTTTGGCTCTAGAAAATAATAGGCCAGCAGAGCCACCTTGAATCAACTGTCAATGAAAACTCCTTCCCTGGTGCTCATGGCCATGTTGTGCTAGCTGTATGTTACCCTATCTATATACCTGGCTCACTGATAGAGTTGACTATATTTGGTCAGAACAAATGTCGAATGTCAATGCTTTCTCTCTAGTGCCCCAAATTCTGATTAAGAATAAATAAGGTTATAACAAGACTGTCCCAGTTTGGGTGGCCAAGTTAGATTTGGGTTCTCTTCATTGGATGCAGAATACAGTGTAAACCTACTTTATCCTAGGTTCAGATATGGACATTTCTTCTTCAGTGATGCCAAGAGCTAATATTATTTGCAAATATTTTAATGACCATATGTGTCTTTTTAACTGAAACTAATGTGCTAAAATGTAATCCCTTATAGAGGCACAGCTGGCCCATGGTCTTAACATAAAGCTGGGACTGCAGGGCATTTTCTACTACAAGCTCTGCAATTTCCTTTAGAGAGTTTAATGCTCGTGTATTTTAATTTTTCAGTCAGCAAAGTGAGGAAATAGGCACTGGCTGGACTGCTTAAATGGAGTACATTTGCAATTTACAAATAAGATAGCAAGAAGCAAAACAATCATTCATTTTAAAACTGGATATTTTAAAAATATTTAAAATTCAGATATTTAGCCCATTTTCAACTTCATTTAAAGGAAACAAAATGGCTTCCTTGCTGCAAAACTGACAATCACCCTCCGCTTCCTCCCCCAATATAATTCCAGTGAAAAGAAAGTGGTATTTTTCTAAACTACAGTTGCTTACCGAGCCTCCGTAAACTGTATAGAATCTTTAAACTGGAATTTCCCATCAAATTTCACAAGGCATTTTTTTCACCTTATCTTTACACATCCAAGTGGCATGCCATTTCTCACAACTACCATGATAAACAGAATCAAATTATTTCATTGTACAGTCTTTCAAAGCCAAAGGCAATGCAGAGCATTGAGAAAGTAAGTAACCCATCCTGTTGGTGCCTTCACACCTATGATCATTAGCGCTCACAGAGGCCACTGGTCTTTAAAGCTGAACTCTCCATCATCTCTTTCGCACAGCCCTACAGCTATCACTGCAGAGCACAGTGGTCCATTCTAATCTCTGAATAGAGAAGAGGAAGAGATCATTAAATTATAATTTCTATGCCCAACTGCTACAAGTATTTCCTAGCAACAGGATTAATATGAAAGCAAGACCCCAGCATAAAGCTGCTGAGCAGAGAGGAAGGCAGTTTAGTGTCTTGTAAATGTGATTTTACTGAAAGCCCTGACACATCATAATAGTGGAATCCTATTTACTGTAGCAAGCAGGATGGATAATGCTATTTAATACCTGGTGTACTGTGTGCCATCCAGCTCACAGCTTTGTACTCCATGTTCTCATCTTACCTTAAGGTTAATGCTTCTTGACAGCCAACATGATAAATAGAAGCCAAATTAAGTGCTGATCCCATGATTTGCAAATCTTTCCTCTAAAGTTAGACATAGAAGAGCTGGCTCCAGTTAAGGGGATCATTTTAACAGAATACACTTTAAAAGCTCACCCTAGGAAAAAAAAACCCTAAGTCTTATATCCCTAAAGCCAGATTAAAAAAGCAATTCAAGGTTACTCAAACCACATTTCCTGTTAGAAATTTCAGAGAGGTTAACAGAAAAGCCAATGTACTTGGAGGATTTGTTGAATAATGAATTAAGGATAAGACCACCACATCTACTAAACTATATTGATTTTTCCCCTGAGAGAATGAAATAGAAAGAGAAGTGGGTAGTGGTGACATCAACTCATACTGTTTGCTACTTTTCAAAATAACTGTAATAATAACCCTCCTTTAAGAAAACAGGTCAGAGTGTGAAATGGCTCAGCATTCACATCTAAGTTATAATCAGCTGTGTCCGCTGTAGTAACAAAAGACATGGTGCAACCAGGCTGTGTTAATGTCCTACCTAATAATATCTAAATGCATTTATTTGAAACTTTACTTGAAAAGGGCTTTTATTTAAGAGAGTGTAACTCTCAATGTACAAAACACATTGCAAGCACTTTGCTGGGATCTGTCACTCGCAAGGACATTACAATCCTGGAAGTGGCTTGGAGTACCTTCAGTGTGCAAATGTGTGAACTAGAGAACTTCATCTGTTTCTGCAATGTTCTGTAACTACAGAAACCATGGGAACCAGCCCTGATTTCCATAAGTATTATGAAGCCAACACAAAATTCCCAAGTGTCAAAGGAACAAAGTGTCTCTGCAGGGTGTCAGGTACAAACCGGCTTCACCTGTGCAGGCCTGGCTGGAGGAGAGCTCTGCTTTTAACTCCTGGGCTGAGTCTGCCTTCTCACACTGCATGGCCACGGGGAGTTAGCCACTGACCTAATGCACTCACAACTGCTCTAGCAGGGAAAACAGCAAAGGTAGGGTGTTTGTTTGTTTTAAGACCAGTAAGTCAATTTAATATTTCACCCTTCCAAATAGATTTTCACATTTTTGTATCTCAGATTTTAGTGATTCTATTCCATGCTACCCTTGTTTCACTTAGTGAGATACTTTATAGTGGCAGACTTCATCTGTTAGTAAAAATACATAATCGTGTCTCCCCATATGCAGTATATAAGGTTCACAGTAACCTACTCTGTTGCCATTTCTCACACTATCAGTTATCATGGTTCCCCTTCGTCTAAGGTGACATCCGTAAAAATATCAAGTAAGAAAAAGTGACTAAACCCCATCACCAATTAATCATACAGATGGGCCCCACATTTTCTGATGCTGCAGAAGTCATGTCACCCACTGGAAGTGAGGGACTTCAAAAACCATTTCTCATTTGATGGAACTATGACCTCAGCAGTTAATTAGTAAGTCTCCCCAGGTGGCAGGCCAGTCATATGCTTTACTTCCTTACTCTTTCACTGTTTCCTTCCCTTGCTCTCTGCCCCGCTGATACAGTTTACTCTTTCACTGTTTCCTTTCCCTTGCTCTCTCTGCCCCGCTGATACAGTTTACTCTTTCACTGTTTCCTTTCCCTTGCTCTCTCTGCCCCGCTGATACAGTTTACTCTTTCACTGTTTCCTTCCCTTGCTCTCTCTGCCCCGCTGATACAGTTCCCTTTTGTGTTAGTTCTAGGTGGCTCATTACAAAGTGCATGCATAGCACTACTGAAAGCCTGCAGTCTATAAACTACAGGACCAGGCTGATCTGTGTACTACTGAGCCTACACCTCATTAGGCTCCTAAGGCCACCAGGGCTTTTACACCTCCCCTGCATGCTGTGCCAAACCCCATCATCCTTGAAAGAGCCAAGAACAAAGTGGATGATTCAGCAAAAAGAATTAATTGAACTTCACTGTAAAAATTAAAAAGTTATACATGCATGACACAGGAACCCTCAAAGGAATCAAGTTTTCAAGATGTCCTTGGGATACAGGGACTTTTATCCTGTAAAGACTCTAGATAGAAGAACCTTTGTGTTCTTCAATTGGTGACAACCTTAGAACCAATAAACTCCTGGTTAAAAAAAAAATACATTTTCCTTAAGAACTTGTCAACAATCCACTTCAAACAAATTATCAGCCAGAACTGTTTAGTAAGAAAAAATATGTTTTCTTTCCAGGAGGCAGATCGACCTGACTGTCCTACACCTTGTCTGACTGTACAGACACCTCAAGGGTGTCCAACTGCTCAAATGGCTACAGAGTCCTTACTGAAAGTGAAAGCACCAAATGCAGACCATGAAGGAACTTCGGGGACTGCATCATACTGCAGGTTCTAGGTACAGAAAACATTCTTTCTTCCTTTTTGTCAAAGTTTCTTTGAAAGTGCCAAATCTTGAAGAGGAAATGACACATTTTTGAGTGTTTAGCTCAATACTTTCAGGTTTAAGGAGGCAATCATCAAATGATAAGATCTGATCCCTAAGAGTTTTACTAGAAGCCAGAGGTGCTAACTTGGCACTCAAAGACTGTCCCCAGACAGACTAAATAACTTAAGCATAAACTCATACATTTTAAAGACAGCAGTGTCCTGGCCCCCAGCACTGTTGAGGTGGCCGACTCAAAACCAGATCTACTGATAATAATCTGGCTTTGTATTCTGGGGGCAAGCTGCTCTAGCTTTAGGATATTCAGAGTGGGCAGTTTCCTTCATACAGTTATTGTGAGGATAAAATGAGACAAAATATAGTATGTGTCTAACAACATACATATTCAATCACAATTATTATACAATGTACAGTTATCACTGAGAGGTGTGAAGCAGTATAGATGTGTCATTTAATTATACACCAACAAAATTGTGAAAACAGAAAAAACTGCCCAAGGGACTTAGGCCAGTTGTGTGAGAACATTGAGCAGTCTTCTCTAGAGACTGCTCCGGGCTTTCTCTGGGCAAACTGTCAGCCAGGAGTTAATATTCTGGTCTCTGCAAGAGTCATGCTCATCCAGCTCCCTTCGGGCCATAAACTTACACATGAGGTTTTTAACACTCTCCAGAGTTTATGGTCTCATCTATCCAAACACTAACTGGAAAGTCTGTGACCTCTGACTACTGGGAAATGAGGATCTACCTGTGAAAGTTGCAATAGCCAGGATTTGGAAAACTGCTTCCAGGAATAATAAAACTGTAGTCTGGGAAAATTACACTTACTAAGTCTTGCACATTAGTGAAAGAAGAATAGTATCTCAGACCCCTCCCTGGTGGATACATCTGGGAAGAGAAAAGACTTGACTCATGGCAATCACCTAACTGACAGAGTTAACTGAGATAAAATCAAGTAGCAAATGGGCAGTGTTACAGAACAGAATGTGTTGCACATGCTCAAATTGGCTAGTTCATAACTGCTGAACTTTGCATCAAAATGGATAGTTAAAGGAGTAAATAAGCAATCATGCAAAGGTGGGACGGACATAGATGTTAACTGTGCCTAGCCTGCCATAGCAACATCTTTGGAATGACATCCTAAAACTTGTTTTGGTTTTAGTGGTCCACGAGAATAGAAGGCCTTACACGTAACTCTGTGCTGCATGCCCAGATCCTTACAAGACTTGCTGAGGTCACATTCTTCACTGGTAACCGAGTATTGACTTGAAGGTATCAGTTCATGTGATTAAAGGAAAGTTGTGTTCAAATCCACATTTAATCCACAGCAACCTGGACTGCACTATAAACACATTCATCCTATCCTGTTCTTTTATACTAAGGTCCATCTAGTTCCGCACTTTTACATTTTTACGCCAGGTATGTTCAGAAGTCCTATTAGAAATGCTTATACAGAGTGCCTTCACAACCATTAACAATATGAAAAAAACAACAAACAAACAAGCAAGCAAACAAACAAACAAAAACAGGTTTTACAAAATGCCTAACTGACAAAATGACAGACTGAATATTCTTTATGTAATCATAGATGAAATTCACGTGGACAAAATGACACAGGTCCTCTAGAAATATCAACAAAAACCAGGCTTTACTGAACTGGGAGAAGATATGAGAAGGTTGATTGACATTATAGTGATTTTACAGTTATTAGAATTATATGCACAATGAAAAAGATATATACTATGATGAAAACACCTCAATTTGATAAATTCTTGCAAATTTTCAAAGAGCTGTCATGTTATCTTTTATTTTGTCAGGGGCATTACTTGGGGTCAAACATGAGGTGCTATACATGCTATCCAAGCACTATTTAGATTCTTGACTTAGGTTATTTTAACAAGCCAGTGATACAAATATTACTTCATCCTAACAGCAGAAGAACTTGAGAGGGTAAGAGTTTCATTACAGAGTCTGTGAAGGACAGATGAATGATGCTATAACGGGTCCTAGTGGCACTTCTACAAACTGACCTTCACACGTGTCAGGCTCACCTGATGGCTAAGAAAATCCTAAGAATGGTCATTCTATATGTAAATGATTTTTTAAAAAATTTTTTATGATGTGAAAATTATGTAAAATGTAACCTTCCTTCTGTAAATAGTCCCTTTCATTTCCACATTTCAGAGGGAGAGATAGGAAGACAGAATGGACCCATGCGAGCTAAAATACTGAGGGGATGTCACCGCTGATTTCTCCTCAAAATCACTCCGTATCACATCTATCCGACAAATCATTCCCAACCAAACCCTTATATACTCTACCATTCATATCTTCCTCTATTGATACTTGAATAATCTTTCCTCCAAGTTAGGCATATCTGTCCTCCTAGTTATAAGACCATACCTAGAATATGTCTGAGCCTTTCTTTTATTGGCTTTCAAAACCATCATCAAATCTGGTCTCTACCTTTGACACTCATAGCCAGAAATTCTTCAGTTCCGCTGCTAGCACCCTAGTTAAAGTCGTGGCCATCCAATTCCCTTCCCTTTTCACACCCCACCCCCAATACAATAGTGTTCTCATGAATCCCAATAAAATCTCAAACTTGCTATGTAGCTGAGGATGACGGTGAACTCTTGATCCTCCTGGATCCATCTCCCAAGGCTGGGCTTCCCGGTACGTGTCACTACGCCTAGCTTGTCATCCCACTCTAAATTAATCTTTTGCCAAGCTTTCCTTGCCCAAGATAGTGTCACCTGTTTGTTGATGATGGCACCAGGCTTCCCTGCTTCCCATATGTGCCCAGTATACCCCCCCACCCCCCCGCCGCCAATCTTAGGAGTGGCACTGACTTGCTTCCCTGTGACTAAAGCACTGTTCCTTGCTATCTCAATATATAGATCTTTCTTCTCCATCCAATGCTAGGCTTACACATTGGCCATGGGAGTTCCATTTACTGTTTTACATAATCCCTATGCTGCCATACACTATGTATAACTGACTTTTTACTAACTTTGAGTTCCATTAAAGTAGATGCTTAGTTTATTACATCTACTACATTTATCTACCATATAAGGACCAGTGTCTGCATTAGGTATATAAATGGTTATCTGCAGAACATATGGTCAAATGATCTGCAGAACACATGGTCAAATGATCCTTATATTCAATATGTATTGAGTCCCCATGACATAGGAGAGAAGGAAACATGTTTGCAATACAAATAGAATGCACCGAGCAGAATTTAATGGCATGTTTCTCCTTTTTCCTACTTCTGATCAAATGTCATAGTCTAAACAAACGAAACTTTGGGTCTTAAACAGAGGGAAAGATTACCTTGCAATTCCACAGTTTCTACATAAAGTTAATCTAAACAAAGAATTTATTTCACTGAGGGGGGGGTTCTGATAAGATGTTCAAACACCTTTTTCAGCCCACTGTCTTATATTCCTCCAGTCCTGACCCCTCCAGTGTGTCTTGGTCCACTTTCAAATCCAGACTGGCTAGGCATATGACTCCTCTCTTCCTAAATCCCTCTCCTCTAAGTCTGACATATAGAAAGCTCCTATTCCCATTCTTGAAGATGACATTAAGTTGTAAGCTGAAATTGAGTAAAATGGAGTTGCCACTGACAGCATATCCTTCAAAACAGGACCACCTCAAACCAGGTAGGCATGTTGGCACACACACGTAACCCTAGTACTCAAAGGTGTATGAAGGAGGATCACAAGTTCAAAGTCATCCTTAGATGTGTAGTGAATTCAAGACAGGGACACTTGTCTCAAAAAAACCAGAAAGCTGATGATTAAACAATATCTAAGACCCTAAATAAGACAAATGATAGTACCATATCCAGGAATGCAGTCAAATATAACATAATATAAATAACGCATGGCAATGCAGATTAAAATACATTATATAAAGTGAATTATGTGAGGGAATTATTTCTCGGGTATAGAAAATCCAACAAGCCAATAACACGACCACACAAAATGAAGTTCTCAAAGAAAAAAGACCTACCATTTTAACTAGGTCACTGTATTGTTATGACTTCACTGAACTAGGAAAAGGAACATTAGTGCTAATTTGTTAGGTTTTTTTTTAAACAAATATATGGGCAGCTACAGATAGAAAGAAGAGAAGCATCAACAAGAAATAGCCATACCCTCTCCTCCAGTCTGGCCAGCTGCTCTTTGTAGAACGCATCCTGCTTCCGCATCACTCGGTCTTTCTCTTCCAGCTGCCGAGCCTAAAAAAGACACAAGGAGTAGACTATATTGAGAGAAAGTGAAAGCAGCAACCAGGAAGCAAAACTCAGACAGAAACATATACAAAGCTAACTGTCCTTGTGGTCTACTAGGTCCCTGCTATAGAAAAACATTAATATGATGATGATTGCTACATTTGTGTGTAAAGAATGAAACTGTATTGTGTTTTTCTTACTGTGACAGCTGTGTCCTACTTTGTCTAAATGTATCTGGAAATGTCAGAATACAGTGTACAGCAGACTGTCTTACTTAACTTCTCATCCTAAGAGTAATTTTAAGAATTAATAATATGCACAATGAAACTTCTGTCTGATTTTTAGAATTAGATACATGTTTGTTAACCCTAAACAGGTAACAAAAAATGCCTATACAAACCTTATATTCAAGAACCCTTGCGTGACTAGTGCAATCTGTATGAAATTACACATATTTATTCCATTTCCCGATACATGAAGTAGCAGCTTACTTTATTAAGCAACCTTGTTTATTCATTATTTGAAAATTTAAAAATAGTAAGTATAATAAAGTATTGAGACATTTAGTCATAATATTAATTTTACATAATCATATTTTATAAACTTTTAAAAAGGCAATAATATTCCATTCTTCATAAAACAAAAGAAGATACCTACTTGTAGATGTCTCAAGGTTAGTTAAAATGCAAATACACATTTTCAAAACTACTGCTATCCTGAATTATGCTAAACTCATCTTTGTTCCTGAAACAGAAACAATTTCTCTTTATAATATTACCTCATACTAACAAAGTTATTATAGTACCATTTTGTGTTCAGTGAACGTTAAATAGATGTTTGGCTTTTACCTAGAAGAAATCAATGTATCTTGGCATTTCCATCTTTGTACATGTTTCATATTCCTTTGAAAAGTGTTCAAATCATATGTTGCCTGGCTCACTCTGTACCAGAGTAACTGTTCAATCAAGTTTCTGTTTAGTTTGTATCAATCCATTTGCTCATGGTAGGTTTGTTGTCGTTACTTACTTTGTCTTCAATATCCTGCAGCATGTTGAAAATAAACAGATATTTAGCAATAGATAGAAATACAGATATTTAGATATGTGGGCAATTTTCCCATAAATCTGGAAGATATTTATATGCAAGTAAATATCTATATTTTCTTGGTAGAACACAGTAAAAAGTTAACTGTGTATTTTAGGATTTCAAAGAAAAAAAATAAATGTAGAAATAATTTTTGACAGATGAAGATACATGAGAAAAAATATAACATCATTTAAAGAGAACAAACTAAATTCAATATGAATGCTCAAAATATAAATAAGTAAAAATCGAAAATGACTGAATTTATTCTAATTGGCCTATTCCAAATAGGCCAATGACAGAAAGGACAAAAATCCTAAGATACAACTGTGAAAGTTAACATTACCAATATAGAGGTGCTTAGTTTAAGTTCTAAGACTTATCCTTCTTAACAAAAGTCAAAGTGACACAGTCTAGAGACTGGTGATTCACATCCATTTACAGATAATCAGCAGTTGAAAAACAACACAGCTACACAATCAAAGAACGTGGATAAAAATTATTGTATTGTTCATCTGTCAAATTGACAAAAGTGAAAGATTATAATAATCAATAACACTGTTAGAATATATAAATGGTCTAAAAATTTCTAGCATTAATTTGACAACAAAAAATAAGTCTTAAAATTGTGCAGTCAGAAAAATGTTTAAACTCCTCCATTTCCAGCACTTTTCTTTTTTTTTTTTTAAGCAATTCCAGCATTATGAGAACACACTCACCACAAAGCTGTTAGAGGCCACAAGGAAAAAGAACTGAAAGTAATCCTATACCTAAGTAATTCATACACTAGAAAAATAATACATACTCTAAAAAGAGAGAGGAAAAGATTAATAACAGGTACATTTTAACTAATTTTAAAATAGAAAGAAAAATGGATATTATAGAAAATGTCCCGACAAATTGAAACACAGTGCTAGTTTTAGGAATGATTTGTCTTTTATTTTTCATAATTGGTAATAAACATATTTTGTAGTCAAAAGCCAAAATGAAGGTGGTTTTGAGGTGAGATATCAATGGATTTTTATGTGTGGGGGTGGTATATATTATATATGTCACCTGAGAGGCAAACCTTTATAAGAAACCACTTAGATCAGGCTGGCCTGTGCGCATGTGTTGAGTATTAACTGAGAGCCTGCTCTGAGCAGCACCGTCCTGTAACACCCCTATACAAGTGTTCCCTAGGCTCCATTGGAGAGTTAGGTTAGCATGAGTCTGAGATTGAGCCAGCAGCAGCCTCTGTCCATGGCTTCTACTGTAACTCCTTGGCTCAGGTCAGAATGGCAAAGAGCCTGCCTTCTCTCAATGAGGGACTGTGACCTGAGAGTGTAAAATGAAATGAACCCTTTTCTCCTCTAAGTTGCTTTCATTCAGTGTTTTAATCACAGCAACAAAAGGAAACCAGAACAGATATGCTCATAAATATTGCCAATACTCTTAATGATAGACAATTTTACTTTTAAGCATTCAACTGTAGCAGCTATTAAAATTTAAAAGTTCATTTATCTAAGATATATAGAATACATAAAAGATACATAAAAGAATTATGTAAACCAACAATTAAGGAAGAACAGAGTTTAAGCAAATAAGAAAAGGCCTAACAATAGAAAAGTAACTACAAAGATTGTAGCAAAAAATAAAATCAGAGATTTTGACCCAGTCACATGATCAGGCATTAGGAATCATGCCAAGCTGACATTTTAGAAAATAACTTAAATAATCAAAATATCAATTGTGTGTGTAATGTGTGTGGTGGGGAATAAGTCACAATAGTAAGTAAAGATGGTTCCTTACTTTAAATAAGAAAGGACTGAAAGAGCAGAGAAAGACACTAAATTGATTGTATGCTATAAAGATGTACAAAGAAGTAGAAAGCATGCTGAAATGTTACCAGTAGCTATGATGTACACAATGAGGGCTACATTTCTTATCTAGGCTATTCCTTATTATACATAGTGAACAGTTCTTCTGTAATCCCAGAAAACTTAAATATGAATATTTTAAGCTGTGAGAGGAAATAACTGATATAGATTTTTTATTTAGTTTTTTTGAAACAGGGTTCCTCTGTGTAGCCCTGGCTGCCCTCAATTTGCCTGTCTCTGCCTCCTGACTGCTGAGATTAAAGGTGTGTGTCACCATCACAAGGTTTATACTCTTTAAAAAAATTTTAATTAGAATATTAGCCCTAGAAGTTTTAAATTTAATTTGAAACAAAGCAAATCAACATGCCAGTCCTTGAAGGGGCAGGTGTGCTGGGATTAAAGGTATGCCCTACAACATCCAGCCTGGCACAGGGTTTTAAAGAGTAAAGTATTAAATAATGATAGTTTACAACCTCAAATTTTATTTTAACTTGAACAACTATAGATAGAAAAATTACTTCCTCTACCCTCGATGTACTAATACCTGGTTTTCCTTTCGTTCAAAGTATATTTTCCAACATCAATATTAAAATAATAGTATGGCAAAAAAAATTTTAGATGGTCCTATCTATCTAAAAAAATGCAATGAGTATGTACCATAAGAATATTTTTTAAAACATGAAGACAATTCAATATTGCAAGTGTACTGTTGAGTCTTATTATGAATATAGGAACAATGAACAAATTTGATGATTTTGAAGAGCTGTTCTCCACCTAAATAAGGGATGAGCAGGGGTATTAACAGCTGAAGAACTTAAAGCTACATACCAAATGTGGGAAGCATACTCTAAGGACCTAAGAGGGAGTCATCTCCAAAGACCTGGCAGCATCAAACTATAAGCAAGCGTCACAAATCTCCCCAACTGCACACACAATCGATGCCTTGATATCCACTGGGGAGAATAACTAAGCAAGAAACATGGCCACAACACTTCAGTGGCACATCGCTTTCAAACAGTTAATGGGATGCTAGGAGGAAAAGTCACACGATATGAATCCTGAAACTTAAATAAGCTGAGAATACATTGGCTGAGCTAATGGCTATTGAGGATGGAGAGTCACACTTAGCTTAAGAGAAAGCAGTAAACTGACTGCAAAGAAATAAAAGTTCAGACACAGAGTCATTGTAAATGAACAAATATAAACAAAGAGGATTACAACATTATTTGCTGTTAAGGTAGGATCATTTCTTGAGGGAAAGATAAATATGAAGTCTTTTCCCCACAAATGCTTGCTATTCGTATAAGAAATCTATACTATTAGTTCCCAGATTCTGCTAGGTGTGGTACAACGTAATTGGGTTGAAAACATGACAGAATATGCTAAAGTAGATTATTATGGAAATCTAGTCTCCCATAATCAAGAGAATCAAAGAAAATAAGGAAATCACGTTTTATGAACCCCAAGCAAATACTTTGATGTTTTAACTCCATGTTGGCCATTAGATTAAATATTAGCATGCACACACCTCTTAATAGATTTGTCTCTTTTCAGACAAAGTTTGAAGATGCTTCACAACAACAAAAAAACTAAAGTCAATACAAGAGGATGCAGGGACATGGGCAAGACACACTGTGCTGATAGGAACTTTACCTTTCCACGAATATTCTGTGGAAAATCCTCATGGCTCAAAGTTTTTGGCATCGCTATGCCCTCCTATCTGTGGTATGGTTCAGGGATGGCACAAAATGATGGCACTAGGAACTCGGTGATGTCACAATGACTAAGTCATGGTATGTGCTTGTGAAAGTCTTTGAATGCCAGGGATGGTATTGAAAATTCACGGCAGAAAGCAAAGCAGGTACGTGCTCAGTGTTCTTAAGATGATCCCCTAAGTGCAGACATCACAGGGCTAAGAAAAGGCAGCCTTCTTAAAGAGTTCTCAACAGGCACACCTAGCACTACATTTTCTTCTATTGTAAGTCTTCCACCCTTCTGAAATACAGACATAATGAGCTGGGAGTCACAAGGACAGGGATAGTCTGTGCCGGGCAGGTCTATCTGTCCTCACAATTCATGTACAAAGAGAAGCAAATAAGAGCAGCAATGGAATTATTTCTTGTCAAAATTACAAACGAAGCATAATATGTATAATCTCAATAAAATTATATGAGAAAAACAAATACCAAAGGGTATGGTTTAGCACACACTTCAAGAATGCACCAGAAGATGAGCTGGGCGTGGTGGCACACGCCTTTAATCCCAGCACTTGGGAGGTGGCAGAGGCAGGTGGATTTCTGAGTTCGAGGCCAGCCTGGTCTACAAAGTGAGTTCCAGGACAGCCAGGGCTATACAGAGAAACCCTGTCTCAAAAAACAAACAAACAAGCAAACAAACAAATGCACCAGAAGCTACAGAGGATCATCACTGAATAACAGTAATGTGCCAGAATAATATTCCAAACATTGGAATCCTGTTATAAAGGGAAATTATCCAGCATTCACTGGGCTTTTAGTAAGAGGATTGACGGTTAACGCCTGCTATTAACCTGACTAGAGAGAAAAGTATAAGAGATTAGCAAAGCACACCTCTCTGTTTCTCCACATTCATTTTCAGAGATGATTATGTGAGAAATGACCTGGCCTGAACATTCAGGGACCAGGTGGAATAAGAGTTGAGAAAAAAGGGACACAACAGAGGCACACATCCCAACTGTGATGGACTGAAACCACTGAAGTGTGAGCCAAAATATGGCTACCCCTTCAGGCTGCTCAGACAGCAATGTTCACTTTACACATTTCTACTTCTCTCCTCAGAGCTCAGTTTCCAGAGCATGGTACTTTCCAAAATATAAGTTAAACACTAACTGTAATCTAAAATTTATAGGCATTTCTTTAGTGGGTTTTTTTTTTTAATTGGGAGAGAGTTTAACCTATTCATCTCTCTTGTTTTGGTTTAATTTTATATTCAAAGCTTATTGTTATTACCACTTGGTTAAAAAAACAACCTTTCATAACATCTTTTACTGTGGTTCTTTTAACCTTTGTCCTCTTTTGCATGTGTTCTCTCACACACCATGCCTGACCTTAACTCTCAACTCTCTGGGGCAAGTATGAGGCAAGACTTTTCTCCTCCTCTGTCTACATCCTTGGCTCAACCTAAGTCAATACTTCCCACAAAAGCAGTATCCAGGATCCAGTGGCCACTGCACTGAAAGGTATATACAAAGTCACAGCATATCAAGTGGATCTATTACTCAGGCTAAGGACAAAACAAGGTAGTGCCATCATCTTGCAATCTAGAATGAAAACAAATCTTCCTAATAGGAGCCCAAAGCTAAATGGGTGCTTCTGCAAAGAATGTCATTCAGCCAAGTCTTAATCCACAATAACAATGCACAATGGCTGGTAGGAGTGGGGTTTTATTAGAGAATACACCGATTAATTACATACCAAATGTGAGATACAACTTCTTTATTTATAAAACCTTATTTTTAGTTTATGTGTATGTATGCGCACGTGAACCTGTGTACAAGTGTCAGGAGAGTGGGAACCAAACTCTAGTCCTCTACAAGAGCACTATTAACTGTTGAGCCATCTCTCCAGCCCACAGTTGGGGTTCTTAGTAAATGAAAGTTGTTAAGTATTTGAAAGCAGGCTACAATATTATATAAAGAATCTCCCTTCTGTGTTAACAGGCTATGCACCTTCAACAATGCCTACAGCTCAGGGATGGCAGCAATGGTATATCAGAACCTGTTTAAGCCAGTCTTGTATCAAGTCAGTGACTGAAGATAGAGATACTTGGGACACTTCTGACATGTGGACCAAGTGACTCACTCTATGGAAGCTATCCTGAGCATCACAGTATATGCAGCAGCATCTCTGACTCTGACCTACATAGCCCAAAAGGATCATGACCAAATTTCTCTCCAGCCATGGCCAAATGTCCCCTGTTGAGAACGGCTGTTCTATGGATTGGCCGTTGTTTGAGCTCAATGATCAGCAGCTCTTTCCCCCCTGGGGAACCATTTCAGCAAAGAACAGCAAATCAGGATATCACTGATTTCACAAAATGGGTTCTATGAATAACATTGTTCCCGCCTGCCAGTAAGTATCCATATGTATTGGAAAATTGGACAGAGAACTAGCTGTACCATAAACTCACAGCATGGCTGACCTGCAAAGATAGTGCACAAAATTGTTGAGAATGGCCACATATTTGGGATGAAATGAATCCTATCCCAATCAGAGAGCAAGCTAGAAATTTTGATCCATTATGTCTAAGCTAGAAGAATTAAAGAGATACATAGGCACACTCCTGTGATTCCATGTAAACTAAGACTCCAAGCCTCCATCACATATAAGATTCTAATGCCTGTGACCTCATGTTTGATTCAGGTAGGACTGATATTCAGCTGACATGTGTTGGAACTGGTTTAAGCTTGTTCTTTTGGGGCAGTGTTGTCTATGCCACGCTCCCTGATAAAAGTTTTACCAGTCACACTTGAGAACAAAGCATAGTGTGCTTCCACCATAACTTGCAAACTTCATGTTACAGAGTAGTAAGAAATCTCAACATGGAGCTCAAACAACAACTTCAAGAGTCCAAGCTGTAGAGTTCGAGATTTGTTCTCAACACCCACTTAAAACAAGAAAAACGACTGCAGTTCCCAGTGTCTAAGAAAGACCAGATAAATGCTTAATCAAAATGGACTCAGCTGGCTGGGCAGTGGTGGCACATGCCTTTGATCCCAGCACTTGGGAGGCAGAGGTAGGTAGATTTCTGAGTTCGAGGCCAGCCTGGTCTAAAGAATGAGTTCCAGGACAGCCAGGGCTACACAGAGAAATCCTGTCTTGAAAAAAAAAAAAATGGACTCAGCTGAGCAGTGGTGCCACACACCTTTAATCTCAGCATTTGTGAGACAGAGGCAAGTGGATCTTTGAGCTGGAGGCCAGCCTGGTCTACAGAGTGAGTTCTGAGACAGGCAGGGCTACAGAGAAACCCTATCTAAAAAAACTAAACCAAACCAGAATAATCCAAAACAACAACAACAACACTAAAAAGAAAAAACAAAAACAAAAACAAAAACAAAAACAAAAACAAAAGGTGAAATTGACTGTTAGGGCTTCAGGACTCTCGCATATTCTCTAACTCTTGCCTACTACATGCTTATGAAAGTCATAGACGGAAAATTTACAAATATCATGTCTAAAAGACCACAGTGAACCAAATTCAGAAGCTGAAGGCAGGAACCATGTTCTAGCTTAGTAACACCCCCACCCCCAAATCTGTTGCAGAGTAATTAATACAACACTAAAAAACTTGAAAGATGTACATTAGTTGAAAGAGGGCGCCATAGTAAAGGACACAGAAGCTAATACATAATTTTACAGGCTTGCAGCAGCAAGGGACACTCATTACCACGTGCAGCCACAGCAGAGATCAGTGCTATCACATTAATAGTTTCCATCACATGGAAAAGCAGGTGGCTCTTAACTAAACTAGAGCTGAGGTGGCACAAAGTGTGAAGAAGCCTCAAGCATCTGGAGCTGTGTGAATTGTGCAATTATACTGAAATGTATCTATTTCTTATTCCATGGTGAAGAATAAATGTCTATTTCCAGGCATTTGTTTATAATCTTGTTTTACCCTGAACATTACCAAGCTCAGATTGTCTGAAAAAGAAGCAAGCTAAACTGTACTCTCTGGGCCAAGGTATTCAGTGTGACTGATCTGACAAATAAGTTGGACAACAACACAGAAACAATTACTACAAGACTACTGAGTTCTTTTCTCTGGATGAACTTTTGCATTTGTTCCATTTAAATTTAGATTTAATGTTCACACTATGGAGAACAATTGGCTAGTCAACTGTTCTTGCCATCTGTTTCACAGATGAAGCTGGGGAGACACATGCGTGTGCGCATGCACACACACACACACACACACACACACACACACCAGGGATATCTGGGTTATTGTATGGGCAGTGAGGCTCCTTGTTGACTAAGGGGATTTTGGAAGGTCAGGAACTAAGTTGGTTCTGGGACGCCTACCTCTTGTGAGCAGTTTATTCTCCAACATTCTGGAGTGACTTCACTCTGTACTGGTGTTAAGTTAAAGAAGAGTATGTGAGGATGACTTGCCAAATGCATCAGGCTATTCTGAGGCTTTACAGCACAAACAGGGTTAGTATGATTTTCTGCCAGTTGACTATTGTAGAAGTATTTTTCAAAACAGCATCTACTTTGTGCCAGTTCAAGTGTTGGGATACAATGCCAGGGTGAATTAAAGTACAGAAAATAAGTGACAGGTAAATATCTGAAAAGAAGAATGAGCAGGTGCAGGCTGAGCACCTCAGGCCATCAGGCAGGTCTGGTGCCACAGCGGGAGAGGGAAGGAAGAAGACTGCAAAGACTGAGGAGATCCTGGTCAGGCTGCTGCCCTTCGTGGAAGAGCCGAATGGCATATGCTGATGTCTGCCACATTCTCTGAACTGCTGCTACATAACAAAATAAGATGTCAGGGAGAGTCAAGTTCTGAGCAGACAGAAGGGATACCAGCAAACTAAGGGTGGGCACAATGTGTGTACCTAACTGGTCCTTCAGAATGGCTTTCCTTGTGTGTAGGACATCCAACATGACAGACCAGTGGGATAATTTGAATCACAGGTTCTGTGCTGCAGAAAATAAACAAAATGGTACTTGACAAGTTAGAGCTGCAGTTCCTTCCCAGCAGCTAACTCGTCATCTTGGTGACTCACTTTGTTTTGAGTCTGTTTTCTTATTTGTGAACTTCATGGACTAGGCTTGATGCATCTTAGATCTTCTTCTCTACCATTCACATTTACCACAACATGTCTGCTGTTGTGTATTTTGAATCTATAATATGGCTAGGCCAGAGGAAACTCAACAGATGAGCTTGACAAGCACACACCGAATATTTGGAAATAGCCACATAGCTGTGGCACCTGGTTGCCAGGGGCAGACATTGTGTGGATGCAGGATGCTCCCACTCTGCCTGACTTAGTACTGGGAATGGGTTTGTAGTTGCTAAAGCAGAGACTTGTCAAAATTTACTGGGCTGTTTCTCTGGGTTGTTACAACCTAGAAAAGTAAAATAGGAAAGGTTGGTAAGGAAGAGTGCACTCCTATCTGCTAACCAGGTCATTCTACAGTTTTCATTATTTATATACAAATGAGTAAAGCCAGAAAGTAACTAGACATCTTTTCTTCAGTTCTGGCTCTTTTTGGAGGTGGACACAAAAGAATTACATTGTAAACTCAGTCACCCAGGTTGAAAGAGAAAAAGAAGTGATGTCACTCTCAGGAAAGCTCCCTGACAAGCCTGGGAGGGAGCCACCTCTGCTCTTCCCTGGGCCTGTCTCACTCCCAGCATAACCTCAGAGAAAGAATGCCTCTTCTTAGCGAACTGAACTGTAGTGGCTGAAGTTATATGACAGCAGCATTTGCAACTACTGCCAAATTTAAAAAAGAAACAAATCAAATCAAAACAAAACGAAACACCAACTGACCTAATGACAGGAGAGCTAGCAAAGAGGGGCTCTGAAGAACAGTCATAAACCAAAGAAAAAATTCCCTTATATTTTTAAATATAAGACTTTAAAACTAAGATGTAACTCTGCTACAGAAACTAGAATTTAGAAAGAGCTGGAGAGATGGCTCAGTGGTTAAGAACACTGTGCTCTTACAGTGCGTTTGGTTCCCAGCACACACATGATAACTCATAATCATCTTCGATGCTGCTTCAGGGGACCTGACAAATGGAGACTCCTCTAACACACTGTGCGTACTTTTAGTATAGATCTGCTGCCCAGAAATTTAGGAATGGCACCTTGGATTTTTAACAGCTTGTACTACCTATAAAGACCTCCTGGGATGGAAAGATGGTTTAGTGGTTAAGAGTACATGCTGCTCTTATAGGACCCAACTTCGGTTCCTAGAACTCGTGTCAGACAACTCACAACTGGCCTTTACAAGCTGCATTCACATACAAGCATGTGCTCAATTAAAAATAAAATTTAAAAACAGACCTAAAGCAACATAATCATCCAAAAACCATTCAAATTGAAAGAAATAGAAAAAAAATATATATATATATAATGTACTTAGCAACATATATTTTCAGTATCTTTAACCATTCACAAAAAGCTTTAGTAACATATCCACATAAGAAAGATTGAATATGAAACAATGTAAAGTGAACATCAAAATTTTTAATGCCCATATTTTTATTTTACACATGAATTCATTCACTCAATTAAGGAAACAAGAGCTCTGTAGGAAATCCACGGCTAAAGCAAGCACTTGGTGAACACAGACCCTATAACTCCTCCCTCTAAAGCTCCCCAGGCAGAACCTTCTTTAGGTTTGGATCCAACAATAAGGAGCAACCTCAGGACTTGGATCAGGCTTTGCCTGCTGGGAAGTGGAGATACTATTAACTGCCTGACACCAGGATCCTGTCTGCTTTATGGTTCCAGCTATCATCGTAATTATAGATTGCCATTTGTGAGAGAGGGAGGGAGGGAGGGAGGGAGGGAGGGAAAGAAAGCACACTAACCACTTATTTGCAATGGACAAAATGCAAACCAACACAGATGCCTGAAAATAACCTCCCGGAAAGTAGCAGTCATGTATGTTCAGCATAAGGACCAGACTGGGATTCAATCAGTGGTATGATGAGATTCATATTACTAACTGCTAAAAGTTTGCTTGATACTTTAGAAAATTTAGAATATTAGCCAAATCCTTATGTGTTTTTAAGATGTTGAATGTTATGTGATCTCTGCCATTTGTCACCTTGCACAGAATATTCTAGGGCACAGTGAAGAATTGGTGCTTTTTCCATCTGAACTAAAAAGATAGCCTGTTTGCTTTGAAAAATGGCTACTCCCTGCCATTAATCTAAAACTGAAACAAGCAGTGTAATGACGTTTACAAGCTTAACACCTCCTTGGCCACTCTGAGCTAAGAAGGTCATAAATGACCTTTTATAATTTTAACAAAAAATTTTTCATAAAGCTCTTAGAAATACATTTATATTTTACTACTAATGACATGTGAAATTATTAAAACCAGACACTGTGCCCCTGCAGTGTGACAAGCCTGGTTTAGGCGCTGGAGGAATTTCTTCCCAAACCCCAGTCTCTGTTTCCTTTTTTCTTTTCCACTGGTGTGAGATGAATCCAGCAGTAATGATGACATGATCAAGGAAGAGCTGACGACTGGCTGGGAAATCTGCAAAAGACTGCCGAGCTGGTCTTAGCAACAAGCTGTCCTTTGTCCTGGTGGCGCTTGCTGTCACCTGAGATCACCCACATCTTCAAGAGATGAAATACAACATAAAACCACTCACTGATCTATTGTCAATATAATTCCTAGAATCCTTTGGATGCAGAATTTTCCCAATGTGGTTGGTAGAATGGCCTGGCTACCTCTATTCAGCTCTAAGCAAGCACATAGACACACTATAAGCAGATAACACAGAATGGGATAATCTATAAAAGACTCTAGGACATTTTGAACATGTCTTTTTTAATCACCAAAGAAATAAATTATATATTGTATACATACATGTTAAAAAGGCTAGATGTTAAAATAATTGACCAATCTGAGAAACAATACAAACTTAATACACCTATTCATTTATTCAACAAGAATTCAGTGAAAACTTCTTTTGTGCCAGCCTCAGACATGAAGCTGGACAAGTGGATCATAATAACTAACCTTTCACATCTCATTCAATGACCATAAGGCATTTTGCTAAAGCTCCCACTTACACACAAAGCCATAAAACCAACAAGAATCCATTCCTGTAGATAAGTGCTATTTTTCAAGAACTTACAAAATAGTGGAAGGGGATCAGTATATAGATTATTTACACAAAAACCATTCATAAAAGAAACCATTACATATGGTGAGGAAAACAGATGCTGCAGGAAAATGAAGGAGCTAATCAACTGGACTGGAATGTGAGAACTGAATGAGCAGGATTTAGATGATCAGAGATGTCAGTTAAGAACAGTAACAATAAACAGGACGATTGAGGGAAGAAAGGCGGTCTCAGCAGGTATGTCAGCTGAAGGGGGAATCACAGAAGGAATGAGTGCAAACTGTGCTTCATAGAGATTTCCTCACTTGGCTAGGAGGCTTACTTATTTCTGTAGGCTGTAGGCAACTAGAGAGTGAGGAGAGGGGAGGCTTTTAAACACATTAGCAAGATAAGAACAGTGCTTTTGGAAAGTCAATTGTCCTGTGCAAGGTGAATTAGAAAGAGAAGACAATGCAATGCCAGTAGGGAAAATAATAAGGGGAGCTTTATGACTAACAGAAAGCATGCAAGGAAGAGGGGTAAGAAGAAATCAAGGAAAGATAATGAAGGACAAGAAAGGAAGAGAAAACAGTGCATGTTTCCTCTTAAATGAAGAATCATTTACACACACACATAAATGTGCATGCACACAAGAAACAATATTTGGTGAGTAGGCAGCCAGGAGATGTTGGGGCGGGGCATAAAGCGTGCAAAAGTAACTGGAAGATGAATGAGCATGTCCAATGACATACATGTATGACCATGTCAAAATGTAACCTATTTATTTTATATGCTAACAAAGAACGGATTGTTTAAAAAAACTATGAGCTTTTCTCCATTTATTGAGATGACTGTACGATTGCTGTCCTTGCTTCTAGTTATATGCTTTATTTTATCTATAAATTTACATACATTGAACCATCCCTGTCTCCCTACAATGGAGGAGACTGACCATGCAGCATGACCTTTTTAATGTGTTGTGAATCTGGTTTGCAAATATCTTCTAGAGGATTTTTGCACCTATATTCAACAGGGAAATTAGCCTCTAGCTTGGTGTAACTGTAGGCTTTTTCAGTTTTGTCATCAGCATAATGGTAGGTATAAAAACTTTATGTCTCAAAACATTCCTTGCCTTTTTAAAAATTTCACTTTAAACTTTATTATATACATATCTACCAAACGCACACACACACACACCCCAAAAGTAACTAGACTCAACCACTATAGAACTCAAGGAACTTCTACAGTTAGAGCAACAGTTTGAAAGCATTGGAAGTAGTGGTTCTTCTAAGGTGTGATAGTGTTCAACACTGAGTCTCTATGGCCCTACTGTCCTGATTATTATTTTTTTTAAGATTTATTTATTTACTTACACTGTAGATCTCTTTAGACATACCAGAAGAAAGCATTGGATCTCATTATAGATGGTTGTGAGCCACCATGTGGTTGCTGGGAATTGAACTCAGGACCTCTGGAAGAGCAGTCAGTGCTCTTAACCACTGAGCCATCTCTCAACTCCTACTCTCCTGATTCATTGCTTCAACCTCCTTTGCTATTTCACATCTGTTAAGGTGTCATTCTGCTGATTTGATTTTGATAAAAACTTGCTCCAAGTTTGGGTCAAGGACAAATATGATCCTTTAGGCTCTGGAACACTTTAAAAAAATAAAAGATGGGCCTAAAAGGATATATCCTTAAATTCAGTAGTCTGAGAAAAGCTATTTCTAAAAATAAAAGCCAATAAACATATCACAGTTGTATGGCTCTCCAAAGTTCGTAATGCCCTTTATATTCATTATGTTATTTAATGCAATTTTCAAAATAATGCATACAACAATAACAGAGGTACAGAAATTAAAAACTAAAAAACTTGTTAAAGATACCATTACAGGCTGGAGGTAGAGAGCATCTGGGATAACAGAAGTGAACTGCATTAGCCAAGTCACTCAGGAATAAGTGCTCAAAATTTCTTAAAAACCTCAATTACTCTTTCATTATTAATATAACTGTGACATCGCAAAGGCAGGTTCCCTTGGCCACTTTCTTTTATATACTCTTCATAGCACCTGTTCTACAACACACAATTCATGAAGAAACACATAGAAAAACCTAGTCATGAGTTGTGTTTTTATATTGCTTGGGGGCATAGCAAGAATGAGAAAATAATCAGAAGGAGGCTTCTCTATGAAATTTTTATATTAAATTAATAATGAATTTTATATAAAAATAAGTCACAAACTATAAACAGTGAAAATAAATGTGATGGAGTGCCTACTAGCAAGAGTCCAATCTTGTTTTCATCATAGGAGAGCCTAACACGGGTGTATAAGAGCATAACCGGTATTCTAGGTGGCAGAGAAAAGGGTCAGACTTCCTCTAGCTTTTATGAATTTCAACATTTCCCAGGTTCCTGACATACCTGAGAACTGAATGCTTATTCTTTGTGTCCCAACCTTAAGAACTTTGAAGATTTTTAAGAATTGGATTTTTTTACAGGGACATGAAAGAGGAATAGGTAAATCTTCTGTATTCCCCCTCAGTAAATTTGTCTCTCAATTCAATACAATATATTTCTAGGTGTCATTTTCTCTGTGTCCCTTGAGCCAAGAGCTAGCTCTGTGCAAGTGGCTTTCTATCCCATTCTCTAATACAACCTGATCTTCTAACTTTATCAAACAGAACAGAGCTGTACACTGAAGAGAGGAAAGGGGTTAACAGTTAAGGTGCTCCATAGCCGTGGCAGATAGAGGCAATGGCACTGTAAGTATCGCTCCTGTCCCCATGGCAGATGATGCTCAGCCATCCCTGCCCTTCACCCCCAGATCTGAGTGGGGCTCACAGTCCTACATAGCAGTGCTCACAAGCACAGCTCACCAACTGGGGCAGATCACTAGTTTGTAAGATTACTGTCCTGCCTTCAGTAATGCTACAGGTCAAAAGGGTAAAGTAAGAAGATGGAAAACAAAGCAGGAGACACAGAAAACCTAAAGACTAAAGGCAAATGATGGATCAGATGTAATCACTGAGTAGGCTTAAAAGAAAGCAAAAGCCTCCCCAGCTATAAAGAAGCAGGGGTCAAAAGGATGTGGAGACTTGCAGAGAAAAGTTAGAGGAGATGGGGTACAGAGCAGTGACTGGATAGCCTCAGGAACATAGTTCACAGCCCAACAAATAACCTTAATACTGAGGAAGAAGAAAAGGTAGGCGACATGGAGAATTAGGACCGGCATAGGCAAAACTGGAATCAATACCAGCCCAGGGTGTATAGAGATGATGACTTGGCAATCTCATGGAAAACTAGGAGCCACTTCATACTTCGCAGTGTCACCTTTAGGCAAAAAGCAGAGGAAACTGTTTACCGATAACATTGAGGAAAGAAAAGAGTGATTCACACAGTGGCTATGGCATTAAGCAGCCATCAGGATGCAAGCACGCCATGGGATACAATGACAATAGATACATAAAATGGTCTGCAGAATAAAGAGCCATCAGTTCCATGTGGTGTAACAGAAGGGGAACCAAGACCCCATAAAGAAGGTGACTGTGTGGGGTCTCCCTCTGGTGCTCACACTCCTGAAATAAAAGCGGTGTTTATATATAGCCTACGTCCATCTTCTTGTAGATGGTCCATCATCCCCAAATTATTTCTTTTTTTACAATATAAATGCTATATAAATAGTCTTACATTATATTGTTTATAGAATAATTATGTTCGTGCTCTGCATAAACATCACCATGGCAGGTTTTATCACATACACAGCAGATAGTACAATATACTGTTTTGGAATAGTAGGAAGGAAAGCTAAAATAAAGAGAAGGGAATGTACCCACCTCAAGGAACTTCTAAGGGTAATGGCTAGAAGACGGCAGCAAGCAAACAAAGCAGGAGCTGTAGGCCAGTAGGACCCATGGGTTAGGAAGATGGATTCCGAGGGTTGGGAAAAAACAACCCTGGCATCCCCTAAGAGATGTTCAACACTCAGAGGGTGGAAGTGGAAGCAGGTCAAGAATCCTGAGACGTTGCTGGGGCTAGTCTGTGAGGCAGACAACTATTCAGATGTTTCCTTTTGGGCTGCTCCCTGGATCTGCCTTGTCTTTCTTTCCTTCTGGTAACCAAGAATCTACCCTTCACCCACGCCTGAGTTCATTTTTCGTCCTCATTTCCTCACTCAGCATCACTGCCCTGAGGGAGTACCACACTCACTGGTCCACACAATACAAATGGTGCATATTGATTGTAGTGCTTTGTGATCTTACAAAAAAGAAAAAGAACAAAAGGTTATCACCATGGGAGGTGTAGACTTAAAGCATATGTGTGGTCATGTATGGTGGCTTAGATGAGAAGTGTCCTTTAAGGGCTTTGGAATTGGGATTTTTGGACCCTGGCTGGTGCAGATGGGTTTAGGAGGTCAGCCTTTGCTAGAGGATACATGTTACCAGGGATAGGCTGTGAGAGTAAAAAGCCTTGTTCTACTACCCAGTGGCTCTCTGCTTCGAGCTTGCAGTTGAGGATGTGAGCTCTTGCTCCTGCTGCCACACCTGCCACCTGCTGCTGTGCCTCCCCACTACACCTATTTGTCCATAAGTCACTTTGGTCATGGTGGTTTATTACAGCAACAGGAAAGGACCAATACAGCGGGTCACTATGATCTCGCATGTGAAGATAGATTTCCAATTGTTTCTTGTACACAGATAAGACTATTTTTCTAATTATTGCTCAATGATCTCGATAACAATATTTATATGTAAAATTATTATTTTCTAAATCTACTCTTGTAGCCTGTAAATCTGTTATCTGTCCTTCTATTCTTTATCCCAAATGGTTCACTAATGAGTCTACCACTTTAGTGTTCTTCCAGAGAATTAGAAAAAACAAATCACTTAGTAGGAAGAAATGTAAACTTGAAACCAGAGATTTTACAGGAAAGCCTTCTCCTCCTCCTCTTTCTCCTCCTCCTGCTGAAATACATCAATTCGTATCATCATTCCCACTTTTTCAAGGAAGAAAAAAAGTCAAACAAACAAAAAACAATAAAACCATATCAAGAAATTATAGTTATTTATGGCAAAGTCTAGATGTATAATTTTACTTTATTAGACTGTTACAGGCTAACTCCAAGTTTACCATTCATAATTAATTTTAAAAGATAACATCACGTATATCAATAGAATACTGCATTTGGTAACTGCCTTATTATGAGACCCCAGAAAGAACCTGAAACTGTTTTATCCAATTCCACAGATAAAATGAAACAGCAGACACACAGATACCAGAACGAGTTCCTGCCTTGAAACAATCTTTCCTGATAAAATTAAGCCCTTTAAAGCTACAACAGGCTGTACTCCCATCATCCTTCCACATATACAAGGAGAAGCTAATCCCCTCAACATTCTCCTTTAACTAAATATTCATATTATACAGAAAAAGATATATTTTCTAACTCTCCTACTGCAAAATGAATCTTTCCCATGTATTGGAACTCTGAACTCTTCTGAGTACATCTAAATTTTATGAAATTCCATTTCTTCATTTAAAATATAGAGCTAATAATGTTTTATCTTTTAAGACCCAAATTAAATCATACAAAAGCAGTGTGTGTGTTGGGGTGGGTGTCTGCAAGCGCATGCGTCTCTCTCTGTGTGCTATCACGGTCCCTGTAAAGATGCCTTTATCTAGAATGAGCACTTCACAGTGGCAGTGTATGTATGAGCAGAGACCAGAACAAACTGTCACTCTAGTGATGGGGTCAACAAACTATGGCAAGAGCCACAGCCTGCATTCTGGAACAGTCCCATTTATTACAGTCCCATGAACTCACTTCTGTACTGTCTATGCTCGCTCAGCACTACAAGAGCAGATAGGACTTCACTAACAGTGTAGAGCAAGCATGAGCTTAGCACAGTGCTAGGTACAAAACTATCCTAATGAAACCCACTATTTTCTACACTAAATAAGAATGATTCCTGGGCATAGTAGTTTACCAGTATGATCAGAATGATTTATCTTGCATATTAAGAAAGAGAATTCTAAGAGGTAAGCAGGGTGTGCTGGCACATGCCAGCAATCCCAGCACATGAAGGGAAGGTCAAAATCCACTGCAACCTGGCAGCACAGTATGAGCACAGCACAAAACAAAGCAAGAATACACAACAAACTAGCCACACAGCCATGTATTTACCCTTTACAGGAAAAGGTGGCTGAACCCCACACTTAATGGGAAACATGGTACTTGTCCTCGCAATATACCAACATCCTGCTTCCCTGATAGGCAATTCTCCTACCATGCCCAAGCCCCCAAACCCCAAGCCCTGCCAGCAGCAGAAACAGGATTTTAAAGCAATGTTAGTTTTCTGAACTTCCAAATATAAGCAATAAAGACATTGTGTTATTGCAACATATTCTTGTTAGATAAGGTAATGAGTCCTAAGTAAAAGGATACTTTCTGATGCCTTTCAATAATTGATTGCTTATGTGTCTGTCTGCTTGTGTCTATGGAGTCCTAAGGTGTGAACAACATGCTTTTGTGTGTCTTCAAGAAACATTAACTTTTGTGTGCAGTGTAGGCTAACAAATGACCAAGCCAATGCAAGTTTGGGGTGGGTACTTGGCTTTTACTTAGAATTAAAGATTGTTACATCGCCAGGGGAGAACATCATAATACCTGCTTGACATCTTTGCTGTATTTTGAGATTTAGCTTTTTAAAGCCATCTCAATTATGCCTAACACCTGGGTTATAACAAATGCATTTTGTTTGTATGTGACTTTTTTGTTGTTATTGTAGTTGTTAAAGATGTGACCTCCCTGCATCCTCCAACTTGTGATTCTCCTGCCTCAGTCTGTGGAGTGCTGGAGTACAGGCAGGAAGCACCTAAAAACAGCATTTCAAATCCTACTTTCCGAGACAGCCGAGCTCAGGCGTGGGTGATCAGCACACTTTCCTTCCCTTGGCTGTGGGTAATTCCAACACCATTTCTTCTCTGCCCACTCACTGCACTTATGGGCTGGGGTGGCATTACTTACAGTAAAATAGCAACTGCAGAGAGAGGCTATTTCCCAGCTATTATTCCCAGTTTCTCTGTGATAAATCACTATCACTGAGAGGCAAAATTCATGGAATGTCATTAAACTCAGAACAAGGGAAAGAACACAGTGATCCATACAGCTGAGCAGTGTGTTAGTGTGTTATTATTACATTTGAGTAAATTATGGCTCTAGTTTTAAAACGATTTGAGGGTCTCTCCATACACACAGGCAAAAAGTCAAACTATACTCAAAATGATACTCTAATTTTATAAATTTCTTTATCCTAAAGAATTCAAGCCAATTATATATTCCTGAAATATACCACTACATTCCTCCAGGCTCTGAAATTTCATTTAAGAAATGTAATAAAAGCAAGTAAGCTCCAAGTACTAAGGCCAGTTTCTGTACTCAATCCTTGAAACAGTTTTCTTCCAAAGTAATGAGACTAATAATACAAGTCTCTGTATATTAAGGCTCATCCAAAGAGTAAACAGTAAATAAAGCTAACACTCACTTGGAGGAGGTGTCATCAAAAACCCAATTTATAGATAAACAAATAAAAGAAGCCTTGAAACCTTACTAAACACACAGAAATATACCACACCTACAAAAGAGGGTACATCACACCCACACAAACAAATTAAAAAGACAATATGCTACACAATTCATCTTCCCAAACTAAATTCCAAGACAATCTTTTTGAATGCAGAATGGGTTTTTCCGTTAGAAGCTGGTCCCAGGGCAGCCTGTGAGGCCTGACGGAGGCTTCTTATAACCAACACTCAGGAGTGGAGACACAGGGCGTGAGAAGTCCCCACACAACACACCACATTTGCAAACACACTGAATTCAGAATTTCAGAGAATCCGAGACAGCCTTACTTTGATGCCACATCTTTGTTCAGGAGAAGTAACAAAGGTTTGGCAAGAGTGAATGCCCGCCTAAGGACTCCCAGAATGCATGTGGAAGCACAGAAAAGGTGGCTTCTTCTGCATCTTGTGAGGTGTGTGTATCTGCACCAGACGTGACTAGCTTTCTTAAGCTAATGAAGAACATTTAAAAGAAAGGAAACCCTTGCTCTTAACCAGGTAGGCAAATGCTATAGTTAATGTCAACTGATACATTGATATCCACAATTACCTACCTTGTGAGCATGCCTGTGGAGAATTTTCTTTTTTTTTTTTTTCAACTTTTATTAGATATTTTCTTCATTTACATTTCAAGTGTTATCTAGAAAGTTCCCTGTATCCTCCCCCCTCCCGGCCCTGCTCCCCTACCCACCCGCTCCCACCCCTTGGGAGAATTTTCTTAATAAGGATACTTGATCCAGAAAAACCTGTCCACTGTGGGTTGCATTATTTCCTAGACTAAGATCTTGGACTTTTTTTTTTTAAGAACAAAACTAATTAAAAATAAGTATTTATTGCTGTCTGCTTTCTTACTGTGGACAGAATATGACCAGCTATATCCTATTTCAGATGACATCTCTGTGTGATGGACTGTAACTCTGAACTGTGAGAAACACACACACGCACACGCACACAGACACACAAACATACATACCATTCCCTTTCCCTCCTAAGTTGCTTTATCAGTGTATTTATCACAGCAACAGAAAAGTAGCTAAGACAGAAAACTTTCACCAGGAGTGGAACTGGAGCTGTAATAACCACATGGAATTCGGAATTGGTTTATAGTACAAATATGAAAGACTTTAGGATTTTGAAAGAGAAAAACTCTTGGAAGTTGTAAACAGAGCTTACTGGGTTTTCTGATGGAAGCCTGAAAGACATGTGGAGAGAAATGTGGACAGCGGAGGCCTGATTAGTGAGAGGAGAACAAGGGTTCTAATGAGTTCTTTTGTATATGGATCCAACTGCACTTTGCTTGTTTCTTGAAAACTTAGGTACAGCTGAATTTAAAGGCACTAGGTAACCTGTTTGGCAGAGGAATCTTAGACGGTAGATGATGACATAGAAACAAATTTTATTACTAAATAGATCATTATCAATGAAGAAAACCCCTCTGTACGGCACTGGGCAAAGGTCCACCATTCAAAGGCTTCATCTTGTGAAGATACAAGTTTACCTGAAGAAACAGAGCCTAAATTGAAGGGATTTCCTGTTCCTCAAAAGCAAGTGTCTTGGGAAGTGTGTCCCACACTCAGTACCATAAAGACTTGCTCATGGTTTCAAAGAGCAGATGGAACCAAGCAATGTAGAGCTGGGCCAAAATCAATGCACGGATGTCCTAGGAGGCCACTGCATGTAACCGTGAAGATGAAGTCTACATTACAAAGGAGACGCCAGGACTGTGGAACACTTGCCAAGGAAATCTAGGGAGTAGAGGGGCCTAAAACAAAGAATATGTGTTTTACAGATGGCATAGTTGGAAGGGTGGGGCTACCTAAGTGGTCTACAAAGTGAGTTCCAGGACAGCTAGGGCTTTACAGAGAAACCCTGTCTCGAAAAACAAAACAAAACATAAACAAAAACAAAAACAAAAACAAACAAAATTCATATCAGTGTCTTGAAGGTGTAACCAGGAAGGAACATGGTTACTTGTAAAGGAAGACATTTTATTAAGTTCAGTTTTTACATTGAAAGCATCAGCTGGGGGACTCCTCACTTCCACACAGAGGTGGAAGGTAGCCATGTGGAGTGGATTTCAGAGCCATGGGGGGAGCTTGGTTCATGATGATCAGTCAGCAGCACACACAAGCTGTATCTGTGCTTGGTACTTTCATACATGAAACAACCTGTCAGAACCGGCTGCACTAAGAAGCTGCCTTAATAGCCTTATTGTCATCTTTCAAAAAAGATGGATTTTACTGTAAATGATGTGTCTATGTGGGTATGAGCACATGAGTGCTGGTGTTCTCAGAGACTAGAAGGGAACTTCAGATCCCCTGGAGAGGACGCTGCAGGTGGCCGAGAGCTACCTGATGTGCCTTTATTTGCTGTGTGTAGGAAATTTATACTTTTCCATAAAATTACTTTCAGTGTTGCATTTGGGAGACAGATACACATCTACACCATTGGGGCTGCTCCCGTGACTGTTAACTTGAATGGGTTTATGTGTACTGTCATCTGTGGTAAGTTACTTTAATAAACTGTGCTGCTCCTCAAAGTTCTCTGACATTGGCATCTAATCAGTATGTGCCCTACAGCATAAAAAGCAGCTAGTGTAAAGACACTGGGTAGAACCTCTAGACAAGCAAACTGGATAAAGGCTTTCCAAAACAAACAAACAAACAAACAAACAAACAAAAACCCTGCATTTTTAAAAAGCAAAATTTTCTATGCCTCAACTGTGATTGACAGATGTTCCTTGCTGTTCCCAATTCCTCTAAAATGGATACTCATGGACATTCCCCATGTGTAGTCTTACGCTCATCCATGGTACAGGCCTTCAGCAATAAACAAAAGACCCAGACTCTGTATTCTCAGGCTGTCCTTACCACCATGTGACACTAAATCAGTATGTTCTCATTTCCCAGTCTCTTCAGAAACTAGTTTTCATGCACCACAGTGCTCCCACCATCTATATCAGGAAGCTGCCTTCCATGCCACTCCCTCCTACTGCACAGGATAATTCCTGTTCATGTTCAAGCCTAACCCTGATGCCCTCAACACTTTTTCCAGCCAATTCCCGTGAAGAGGCTGAGAATTTGTCCCATCAGCTCCCTGCTACCTCTCTCTGGCATAGTTGACCCTTCATTCATCATTGACTTCTTTCCTCAATACTCAAACATAGTGGCTGCTTTCAAAGAAACCCTTCCCAAACTACTGCTTCTTTAAGGCTCACTTTCTTTATCACCTTGGAAGCTTGAAGTCTCAATGTTAAGAATCTCAGTGTTTCATCTTTTCCTCTTCTTTAATCAATCAACTCCAGTCTGCAGTTGCAACACTCAGCTTTTGCCTAGGTATACTACATAAAGACACTTAGTAAGTAAGCACTGGGCCTGACTCGGCAGCTTCTCACTGGTCCTCAGGCAGCCATGGGCCACCTCTAGAAACCTCGCTCCATAAATACTTTCATAACCCTCCTCTCTCAGCCATGCTGGGGGCTCCTGGACACTCTCCTATGCAACTCCTCCTTAATCTGCTATTCAGAAGAGAGCTTT
The DNA here is from genome assembly GCA_902729485.2 of Mus minutoides. Classification (NCBI taxonomy): domain Eukaryota; kingdom Metazoa; phylum Chordata; class Mammalia; order Rodentia; family Muridae; genus Mus; species Mus minutoides. The sequence goes on from LR750098.1 coordinate 535,114, forward strand.
TCCCCAATTATGTCTTCACCATCTTGGTATTGTCATTCTCTCTCATTTCCAGAATGGTATCTTTAAAAAGGAGTTCAGGAACTCTCCCCATGCATGGCCCTTCTCCTCAGCTCTAAACATATATTTCCAATGTCTCTAACAAATGTATCCATTCTAGAGTTGAGCACCCTGCTGGTCACTTGGCTTTATACTGGGCTACCCAGGGCTGCAGCAGAGCCAATGGATGGTGAAAAATATGAGCATAGAGAGCTTCCCCACCTGGTAAAAGCTAGGAGGGCTCCTGCCTCAGCTTAACCAACATTTCCAACAGTCACTAAAGAGGAACATTATATCTCAAATGGTAGCCAGCCACAATGCCCCCAGAACGTTGGTGAGCTTACCTGATAAAAGAGGCAGGCAAGAGAAAGAGATAGCAGCTACTTGGATTCTTACCTACTCTTGGAAATGCTTGTTTGTTTTCTGTTAACAAACCAAAAGTGACAGAAATCTTAAACTGAAAGGTTTCCAAAGCTGGAGAGATATCACACTATGATGTAGCTCCCTCCTCCTCTCTGACCTCCATTAATAGAAGCTCAGCAACATTGGGGTGTGGAATCTGTATGAATTATGATGAGGCCTTCAGATGGGGTGGCTCCTTGTTTGAATGGCTCTGTTACTTTTCTAACAGATTTTCCTTTCTTCTCACCTGCCATTTAACCATCACTTCCACCAGAGTGAGCTTGCCCACTCTCTACTTTCTTAACCTATCAGATGTGAGAAACCATCCTTTCTACCCTACACCTTACATCCAACTAAATCTTGTTACTCAATGACCTGAAAGAAAACCCATATTCTCCACTTTCCACACCTTTAACTCCAGCTTTCTCTCAGTCAACATGTCAAACATGTTTCAAATCCTGACATTCTCCCCTTTTTAAAATGCCAGATCAGACCTTCTTTAAGATACTAAGTCAGATTCTCTCCTCATTCAAGCCTGCCAAGCCTGAATCTATAGCATGAATTACTCATTCAGCCTTTAAGTACTTCAAATGTTTTTGACCTGTACCTACATCAATCTTCTGAACAAAATATAAAACCCAAGAGGCCTGTATCACCAGTCTGGTCAAAAGCAAGAACATGCTGCCTACTGCACAGGGCAGGTATATCAGTCACTTCCCTGCTGCTGTGACCAAGTAAGGATTGACTTTTAGCCCAAAGTTTCAGAGCAGTCTGGTCTACTGTGGGACGGCAGGTAGGGTAGAGCAGTTCTGTCTGTGGCAGCAGGAATTAGGTATTACCATAGCAGTGGGGCAGAAAACAGAGAGTGAGGAAGAGGGAAGGGAATGCAAATCCTACTTCCATCAGGCAGACCCAGCAGCCTAAAGGCACCATGACCTTCAAAACTGCACCAAATTTGACTGAGTAGTCAAACATGGAAGCAGCCTATGGAAGGCCACTTGAGACGTAAAGCATAGTGGTAAAATCATCTTGGTGAGTCACTACCATAATCTAGACATAGAGTCCCAAGGACTTGTTCAAGACATAACTAGGTCACATATGTGGCAGCCATGATTTTCAAAGGTTAAAACTTTTAGATTCCAGTCCCCCTCATCAATAAAATGTAAAAATAATAATTGACTTTGGACTTTTCAAAGCACCAAATGAAAGTTCTTTGAAAAGTCCCCACAATACAAACACAGACAAGATAGTACTTTTATCAGAATACTTTTCAAGATGGTTATTGGTAAAGACTGACCAACTTATCTTGCTGTAACAGAAATGTGGCTTTATAAATAACTAAGAACTTTGCTATATAAACTCAGGAAGACAAAGGCACCAAATAGGTTTAGTCATTGGTACTATCTGGTTGCTGTAAGGTTACCGTGCTGTTTCATTTTACTGGCTATCCACAGTGATAATCAAAGTACTAAAATGAGATTTTAAAATGTACTCTTTTATAGCCTTCTGTAGCTTCCAGGCAGTAAGTAATTTGTGTAAACTAATCATAAATTACACTCATATGCCTAAATGCTGTTATACCTTCAAAATAAATGCCAATGACATGAAACAGCCTCTGAAAGGGAAGTTCTTTCATTTCTTCTTAGGAATCACCTGTACCTTAATGGTGTACACACGCTCACTGGCCAGTGTAAAATGAGCTTGGAAATTTCAAGTTCTGAAGGAGTATTTTCAATGCTTCTATGTTCCCCTACCCTACACACACCCCGCACACTATGCCTGTGTTACTTCTGAAAAGAAGAAACCCACTGTGCAGCAGGCAGTGTGAAACATAATGCAGCTTTACTCTGCACTAGGAAAGCAAGAAAACAACCAGCTGTGAATTAGAAATAGAACAAAATTTGGAGTTGCCAGTTGCAAGCCCAGGGGAACTCAGGTAACATCAAAAGTACTCCTTGATGGTTAATAGCTGATTGTATTTCAGATGCACTAAGTATGCTATGGCATAGATTTAACATATTAATTTTTACTTTCAAAAGCTCTACACAGAATTGTTGGTCAAGCAGAAGCCTGGCAATGACAGCCAGCAAGTCTATCAATCAATCCAGCATGGCTGTGCTCCGCTAGTAGCCCCTGACACCAATTAGGAAAAGGCAATACAGAACTGCTGCTACCAGGTTACAGCTTTGCCAATTAGAGCACAGCCTGGGTGAGAGGGGCTGTGAACATGGAACTCAGGGTCAGGAAGGAGAGGAGAAGAGCACCTAGGATAATGCAACATGAAAAAGGAGGACTGTGGGAGGGACATGGAAAAGAAGCAAGTCACTCTGTAATCAAACAGCCCATTTTATTGTTCCCTGTCAAAGACACGCAGACACTAAGACAAAGCCAAAAAGGGGTGTCCATCCCCACCCTGGACGGCTCTGCTCACTGGCCTGAGCAACTCCAGGAGCCTATAGCTATTACACAGCAGCTCTGAGGCTACAGACTCTGACTGTTCTTTTTGGTCAGGATTCACAAGCTAAGCCAGCTCACACAGGGCTTTAACGTCAAAGGCAGACACATATCAAAGTGCCACAAGCCCCATATTTCAAATCAGCCTCATTATTTGCACATAAGCCTTCTGCTAAGTTTTCTCATTTCCACATCCTACAAAATTTTGGGTACCTCCTATCAATTCTTCCAACCTGAGCTCTTCTTCCAAATCATGACTCATAGTCCTGGCTTATCAGACTTCATAAACTCCAAGGCCCTAAATAGCTTTCTTTGCACTTCAGTCCCTTCATCTATAACCACTGTTGCTATCTGCTGAATACCTCCCCTTAATTCCATTTAGCTTATCCACCTTTGAGGGCTCCGGCTGATCCCTTCAGCAGTGTGCTAGCCGGAAGGCCAAAGCAAGGCTGACGAAGAAGTTCTGGACTGTAGGGATCCCTTTCTGATGCAGATTCAAAACTTAGGTCTGACCAGTCCTACAAAGGACTCTAGTCTAAGTTATATAAAAGTAATGAGCAAATATATCTAAAATACTTAAAACTGTAAATTTTCAAATATAAAAAGAATGATACTATACTCAGTTATCAACTAAGCTACCTCTATGGCAACAAATTCTCCTGGTACATGATCCTATGTCAGGAAGGAGAACTCTGACTTAACTCTAGTAACTGCTCGGCTGCAGTCAGTCCTGCCCAAGTGTTATCAGAAGTTTCTCATGGTGTACCCCGTGTGCCAAGCACACATGAACAAGAAGTGTGGGTTTCCAAATGCAATGGTGGTGTCTGACAGACTCGAGCATGAGAATCCCCCACAATGTCTACAGGGTAGGCTCAGATTTGACGAGAACACAGGATTCCAATTTCAGCTGCCTGAAGGAACAGCCAGTGGAGCTGTAGAAAATGCTCCAACTTAGGACCGAGCTTGCAGAGATGCTGGCCTCACTGGCTGTGAGCGACACCTAGAGACAAAGATTTCCTTTAAGAGCCCTTGTCCACACCTGGGTCCAAAGGATACATAAAACCCTGTGCCTGTGCACTTATATCAGAGAAGGTCATTTCTCATGGGGCCACAGCGAAGGTGAGGGAGGTGGCCAGGAAAGCAGGCCCCAAAGGTCTGCATACACACAAAAGAAAAGGAGCTGTAGCAGAAGCTGGGGGCAGGCATGCAGGAACGGCCTGCACAAGCAGTCTTCCAGGACGATGGATGCTGGAGGTGAGCTCATTTTAGACTGTTGTGTCTGTTCTCTGGTAGAGAAGCTGCCCTGTGTGGACTCCTCAGGCACAGAGAGTAAAACTGAAACCTGATGATCTCTACTGGCAGATTAAAGATCCGCCCAATGTCATTTGGCTGGGAGTGAGGTACTGTGACTATAGCTTTCTAGCACCACAGTGAAACACATGGTCAATTACCTTAAGAGAAAAAGCTTCTATTTTGGCTCGTAGATTTGGAGCTTCCAGTCATAGACCAAGTGGTCTCATGGTTTGGACCTCCAATGAGGCACCAAACTGAGGCGAGTGCAGTGGAGACAAAGCTAGGAAGGAAAACACAGGAATGGGAAGAGGAAGAGAGCAGGGCTCCCAGTCTCATAATGAGCACAGGCCAAGTAACCCCAACTCCTCCTACAGGGCCATCTTCTGACATAAGACTGTTTTGCACACATGCACCTTTGTGGACTCCATCCACACCCAAATCCAAACAGTACCCATCTCTTTTGTTGTTATTGCTGTTATTGTTTTGTTTTCGGTAGTCCAGCTTGAGAACCACTTCCTTCTCCAGACTAGCTTGGGTGACGCAGCACTAGTATGAAAACCTGAAAAGAGATTTTAGGATTTGTGGGGAGCACTTGAGATTTGAAGGCTCCACCAGTTTTTTTTTTTTTTTAATCTACAAAAATATTCCAAAATCCAAAATCCTAAACATCTGAATAAGTCCTAGTCCCCTGCTTTTCAAATAAGAAATATTCCGTCTGCACTTCAAACTCTTAACTTCATATAAGGTCTCATAAGAACTGTGTCCCAATGCATACCCTGGTTTAATAGGTCCATCCTGAGCTAAAGAGACTATTTCTAATAAGCAAGCAGGTGGTGACACCTTTTCTGCTATAGCTGTGTTCTGTGAAACATCTTGGTCTTGAGTGCATGGTATTTACACATAAAGATGGTTTCACAGTTCTGGAGTCTCTTTGCAGGACCTGCTGTGGTATAGAGTTAACAATCCATGTGGTGGGTTGTAAATAAGTAGAGAAAGAATAGCCTACAACTTGTTCACCAGATCCAAAAAATATCTTCATATATCTCCACATTCTAAAGCTTAGTGTCTATCCATATCTATCGTTTTCCCATCTATCTTTTCCAGTAGACTATATGCCAAAAGAATAGCAACCCATGTGTCTCATTTACCTTGACAATCCTGGAGCCTGAAAGATCCAGCACAGAAGGCACTCAACATGTTTCTGCATACTCAGGAATGAACTAGGTGACAGGGATACTTCAAACTGTGATAGTGTTAGATTATCTTGTCTTTGCTATCAGCTTATTATAGGTAAAGACAAGTAGAGAAATATCCTTACGGCTTGTGGCAAGGTCTGCCTGGGAAACAGTACATGATGAGACCATTCTTCATCTTCATTGCTAGCTAAGGTGTATTTATGTACTATGTCCAGCAACATAAGAACAAAACAGAAAAGAGATAACTGGAAAAAGACAGGTTTTCTACATAACAAACCTCCCTGCCACAGAAGAGCTTCAGAGAGGGAACTTCTGGGAAGGCAAGTTCTAAGGACAGCCATGTCATTTACTCCCACAGACCCCCAAAAGACCATGATGAAATGGCCAAGGAGAAAGTCTCACAGCCTTGGAGAAAACATTAATCCAACCTCAGAATCCAATCGCTCACAAGACCTGCTGGCAGAACTAACAAAATTAGAAGAAAATGTGCCTGAGGCCCACATAGGCAGGGGGAACACAGACTTCACTGGCTAGTGTGAGCCCCACAAGACAGCACTGGTTTTTGGTTATCTTTCAAACTGCTGGTTAACTACTAGTGGACTATTGCAGTTTACTACTAATACTGGTATAATGAAATAGAATGAATACAAGAAAACACACAGGACAGAAAATAATGAATTGCAAGTAGAGGGATTTCCTACAGAAGAACTAATGAGTTTTGTGTGCTGAGTGATGGTATAAATGTATTATTGTGAATCAGAACATAAGCAAAACTTTGTTGACTACCAAATTCCAGACTTCATTCGAATATAGAAAAAAATAACTGTTCAAAAGAAAATACAGAAGCTTAAAAAAAACTTTCACATACTATTATGTTAAAATAACTGAAGTCACTAAAACAAACTTCCTAATAAAAACGTGTCTGCAGCAGAAGGATCATTCTTCACATAGTACTGACACACGAATAGGTAACATTTACAATTATACTAAGCCATAGTTACTAAGGAGACAGCCGGGCATAACAACCCACCAGTATAGTCTGGAGCCAAACTGACCAGTTACTGTGAATGAACTGCTCAGTCACTCTAACTCTTAGTCATTCCTAAAGCAGGTAACAATAAAATGACAAGCTCATGTAGGAACAATGGTTAAAATATTTCTTTGTATACTGTGTGGCAGGAGTTAACCCTAATAAGCACTCACTGATATTATTCTGTTAGATGAAGGTCTGCTCCTTTTTCATCAATGCTGCTGCTTGGCTAGTAAGGTTACACACTAGTAAATCCTTCATGAGTTGAAAATGAGCACACTCAACACCCTGTATACTGAACAGTCCATGAGTCACCTCCTTGCTTGATCATTGGGGCTGAGTCAAGGCTCTTTGTCTTTAGCCCATACTCTAAGAGCATCAGATCTTTGGCCTGGAAAAGTTCAAAACTCACTATTCAAAGTGCATCTTCTACAGAATGCATGCATACAATTTTTCCACCATGACAGAGCAGAGTAAGCTCAGGACCAGACATACTTTACCATTACATTACAGAGCCAGGGTGTGGCTGATATGTAAGTAGCAGCCTAGGAAGCCATCTGACTCTGGAGAGTCAATTTGAAACAAAAGGTTGACCAGTGAGAAAGGGCAGGTTGGGAGAGAGGTATACTCACAAAAATGTCACAGAGTTAAAACACAGCAAGAAAGGAGCACATGGGTCAATAAAAGCACAAATTAAATTTTCACACCAGCACACCTGAGTCTCAGCCTACAGTTTGCTCTTCTTCTACACTGCCTTTTCAATTTGTTCATGAAAGTATGTGGGACCTTAAGCTTGCCCTATTTTCCTAATCTCATTCAAACTGTGAGAAGCCACATGCTGGGTTCTTAAGAACCAATTATTAATTAGAAGCCCCAGAAAGCTGGACGGCTCTCATTATTATTAAATCCAATATCAAAAAAGGATGTGGATAATTACTATATTTGCTTCCCCAACTGGTTCTGATAACGCATGCTGAAGTTATCTTGACACCAGTGTCACCACTGCTAGAAGTGCTCAATTTACTGGCACCTCATCAATGACTGCTCAAAGCTCCTACTGCTTGCTGCTAAACTAACAGTTTATATTAGCTAAACACAGTTTGGTAGCCATTGTCAAGAAAACTGGAGTTGCTCAGGCATGACAGAGTTACTGATGTTATTTGTTTGGAAGCCTCTGATTTAGTGAATCACTTGCAATTGTTAAGCAAGTAATTAAACTATAAAGCCAAGACCTGTGATTTTCGGGCTTTTCAAAGCAATAATCATCAAAATTCCAAGTGCCATTTAACAGATTCCCTTCTAAAGGCACTGGCACCGTTCATGCTGTTGTCATTATTCCAGCTGTATAGTTTACAAGAACAAGATTGCGGCCTGTACAGAAATTATACACCACTTAACTACCTCACTAAACACAAGAGGTTTAAAGGGAAAACATAAAAAGCAGTTAACAAGAACTAAACATGGAGTTTTAGCTGGCTACCTTAGGACTATTTTTAGGACAGAAATCCTAAAATAACTAGGCTATTGTTCCTCTAACCTTTTCCAAACATAAGACTGCATTATGAGAGTTTCACAATTCCCCTAAGTGCCTTTAAAATTACAAGTAATTTAAATCTATGATTCATGTACCACACCGACTACATGCATTTTTTAACTTCAAATCTCAATTATATCTTAATAATATGGGGGTGGGGCAAATTGCCTTAAATAAACCATATTTCAAAGGCTCCTGGTAAAGTAATACTTACATGTATTTTTTTTTAATTGGCCTGCATTATAAGCGTATACCTGATTGTCACGACCTGTCTTTCCACATTGACTGAAATACCACGCAGCAAATGCCTACTTCAAGCTACTGACAGAAGCTTTTAAAAAAATTTATGCTTATTTGTGGTTGGCAATTAGTTGTTAGTTATTATAATCCAACATTACAAATAGCAATTTACTCACTTTACAAACCAGCTATAGTAATTAGTGAGAATATTATTACTGATTGAGATTTAATATGGCCGCTGGTATTGCAGTACTATGGGACATAAAAGGACCGACTGATCATTCATTGCTCAAGTGCACTGCCTTCTCGAAGAACCTTATTACTGCGGTGTTTCTTCTCCTTCTCCCTCCTCCTCCTTCTTCCTCCTCCCCTTCCTCCTCCTCCTCTCCTCCTCCTCCTCCTGGCAGAAGAATACTGCCATTCAAAAAATTAACTGACTAAAGTCTGGATTATATAAAAGCATATTAATGGTTCAATAAAATATCAGGAATTAAAAAAAAAATCCCAGAAAATGCCTCTAACAAAGTGAGGAAAATGTGTATTTCAGAGGATAGTCAAACACAATTATTGTTTTATCTTGCCAGTTGTTATTATCAAATAATTGTATCTTTTATGTGAGTCCCTTCCTCATGCCGTATCTGACACACACATATGCAGCTGCATCATATCCTTTCCATGTGTTTATCATGATCTGGCATCAGGTCTCCTGTAAGGTTCATGTGCTAGATGCTAACCACTTCCACTTGTCAGCTGGACATGCTCAGGCTCAGGGAAGACTCATGAGTTGCTCAAGGACTTCAAACTAGTAAGACCAAGACCCACACCCCACTTTCTAGATTTCTGAGTCATTTTTCTTTGATATTATATATAAGACTTAACATTGGGCTGGTGAGATGGCTCAGCAGGTAAGAGCACTGACTGCTCTTTGAAAGGTCCTGAGTTCAATTCCCAGCAACTACATGGTGGCTCACAACCATCTGTAGTGAGATATGACGCCCTCTTCTGGTGTGTCTAAAGACAGCTACAGTCTACTTACATATAATAAATAAATAAATAAATAAATAAATAAATAAATAATAGTGAAAAGACTTAACATAGCCATGTCCACAGTTGGGGAAGGCTAGAGTTATGTGAGGCAGGCAGAAACCAGGCTGTGACTGTAGTTCAGTTTGTAGAATGCTTGCACAGCATACTTAAAGCCCTGGATTCAATCACCAACATTGCATAAAGAGGCTAACATGGTACAAGCCAGTGACCCAGCAATCCAGAGGTAAAGGCGAAAGGAATAGAGATTCAAGGTCACAAAAGACCCTTTCTTAAAAAGAGACGAAAACAGTTCACAACTTGGAAATGGCCATTTTTGAAGTTACTCAGAACTTGTGGTGCAGTTCCAAGGCAGCTTGGCAAGTTCTCATTTACCTGACAACATGGCTGAACCACTTAGTACCTCAGTAGTCCTAAATACACTAACTATTCTCTATAACACTATCACTACAGAAATAAAACCTGAATCGGGAACCTGGGAATGGTTCTTCCAAATTCATGACAAACGGAGTAATATTTGAGACACCCGGGAACAAATAAATATATGGGTATTCCTGCTCACATGAATCAGCACCATCAATTCTTTTAGGATTCAAGTGACTAATCCAAAGTTCTTTTCCCACGGGCCCACTGACTAAAACAGTCCCCACAGACATACTCTCTTTTGAGTAAAGCTGTTAAACAATCAGGTACATAAATGTATCAGAGAGCAAATTACCTCGTCTAAGGAGCAAGTACTCTAAAAGGTTGAGTGATAGAAAGCAAAACTAAAATACATCTGTCGCTCCCATTAGCAATATTAGTGCTAATGAGAAAGTACATGAACAGGAACACACACCTCTTAACTCAAATGTGTTACAAAGACTAGATTAGTCACAGCTACTCAGGTTAAATTTTAGCACTCGGGGCTGAGAGTAATGTTCAGTGGTTCTGCAGCACGATCACAGCTATTTAATTACAGTTTTCAAGCCATTTAACACCTCTCAGCACACAGAAATGAGACGTGTGTGCATGTGTGTTAAACAGTTCAAGATTTAGGTATAACTCAATTATCTGGCATCCCTTGGAAAGAGAGTGCTTCATGTAAGTACATTTTCTATACAACTGAGGCCCTCCCTTCATGCACCCTAAGTCCCTGATTAAATCTGTAGCCATCTGTAAGGGAAGTTCTTCCTCAGAGAACAAGCTGAGTGCTGGAGCACAGACTGTTTGGACTCCCTTTTCCAGAGAAACCAAGGCCATCACTAGAAGCCTGTAGCACTTTCTGTGTTTTTCATTTGTCTCTCCCTTCTGGGTCATTTTCTCCATGTGACAGCATCTACCTCAGGCTACATGATTATATATGTATATGTATATATATGCATGTGTGCATATATGTACATACATATATGCATGTATGCATGCATGCATATAAACACTGTGTATACATAAATATTTTACATATATAATCTACAGGTTATCAACAGGCATGAGGGCATAAAGTAAAAAGCAAGTGCTTTATTGAACCGATTTCATTTTTATTCAGAAACAGAGCAGAAGAAATATTGTTCCAACCACCCTGTCAGCTTGTATTTTCAAAAGAATTGAAAATAAGAGAAGTTTTAGACCCAGAGCAAGACCCTGCATTCAAGATTGTTGTTCTAATAGGCAAAGAAACCACCTTCCCTATGGCCAATGCCCTGTCAAAAGACTTCAAAGCAGGTGCTTCTGTGCCTTGATCAGAGCATGCACATATATGTTTTTATACATTGCTACAGTTCTAGCTCTTAAGTGTTAGGTTCTGTGTGTTCAATATAACAAAGAGGATATAGTGGCCTTAGCTCCTGAGTTCTTTCCTTTAATATGGATATTAAAGGAATAGAATTTAATATAGCTAAGAGTTAGCTAAGGTAACAGAACACAAGAACATTTCTTAGAATTAAATCATATTGAAGACTGCACATAGACCAAGGCACTTGTTTCTTAGACTTCTTAGAGCTACAGTTACTGTCTCAGAATCCACACCTGAACTGGATTCTCAAGCCATCTTCAAGCTGATGGAGATTCTCCCAGCTGATCAGCATAACCAAGTTCAAACAAGGCTTTCCTGACCTCTTCAAAATATCCCCACTAAGACTATCAACCACTCAGAAGAACAGCCACTCCAGGCTGGGACCAGCAAGCGTCTCCTCTGCTGCACACACATGTAACTTGAGAACCAGCTCTCCCATCACAAACTTTATCAGCTTCATCCTCTTCTTGGCAAACCGTGTCTCTGAAACCCAACCACAGCAATGAGCCCTCCCACTTGTTGGTAATAATGGGTTCCTTACACTGCTAGAGACAGCAAGAACTAGAAGCACAGAACTGCTTACTGCTTACATTCCACCTGCTCTGCTGCTTTTCCAGTCGTTCTAGGGAAGTTAGATGATCTATAAGAGAAGCAGCCTAGTCAGGGTATGCCATGGACAGGACAGGAGATTGTGAACAAGACCTTTGAGACTGACTCAGTCCTCGCACTACTGCAGTGGAGCTGAGGGATCTCACAGCAGTAATAATTTAATGCAGGATTTCAGGGGCTGAGGGGTGTCTCAGTGGTAGGGCACTTGCCTGGCATGTATGAAGGTCTCAGTTTGACCCACACCACCACCACCAGGGAAGGAGGAGACAGGATATTGACAAACCTCTGGTGACTTCTCAGAGCAGCTCCTTGAATTATCTAAGTTTATTTGAAAGACAAGAAAAGTGAGCACAAAAGGCTGAACTGTTTGTTCTCCAGGAATCTAGTTAGTAGTCAAAGTAAGAAACAAGACATTCTGGCCTTGCTGCTCCTAGGAGGACTCCAGTCCTATAGTCACTGACTAGAACTTGCCAGGCCTAATATATTTCTCTAATGAAGAAGGAATAGAAAGGGAACAGAAAGTGGAATGCTGCTGCATATATTAAAAAAAAAAAGTCTACATCAACTAGTTTATCATCCTTGATACACTTGATACAGACAGGAACCAGGAGTGCTATAAATTATTTATGATGTGCAACAGTCTAATGGAGTATAAAATAGATTCCTTTTTTTCACAGTTAGTAAAAGTTGTGGGATTCTTAATGTTGTCATATCCAGACAGAGCATGTATCCTACCTATCCTGACTTTTGACAGAAGCATCAATTTTCTAAATTGTTCTCTAACAACTGTAAGTTAAGGAAGAAAGAAAATTACTCACGATGTTAATAATTGCAATTCTCTGAAGACTTTAAAGAAACCACTGTAATTTTACATTATTGAATCCTGTGGCTTTTTACAAAGGTAGGAGAATTTTCAGACAGCTTCCCCTCTTACTATATTAAAACAAGATATCTCCGCACAAACACTAAATAACTGCAAATGGTACAATGAGACCCAGACCAGGAGGGGCAAGGAAGAGCTGCACAGGAGGGCCACACAGGGAGAGAAGATGCTGCCACACAAGTCCTCTCAACAGCAAACCACGGGAATAGAAGAGCTGGCTAAATGGACTTTGCAAGGATACAGACCACAGCTCCATGCTATGTATGGTCTACAAGGAGACATCGGATCAGCTGCAGAACTCTGCTTGTTACAAGACACCCAACTATTCACAATGATAAAGGAGTGAACTATAAACCAAGAGAAAGGGACTCCACCAAACAATGCCCATCCCCAGAAAAAAAAGGAAGAAGGGATAAGTATGAACAGATCCTATGAAGAATAACCACCAGTTATTCTAAATACTAGAAGATAAAAAACTTTAAAACTTATAAATACTAGAAGATAAAAAACTTTAACTTGTGTATACACTCCAGACATTGCCAAAAGAATGAAACTTAAGAAGAAAACTAAGTGGCTTGAGTACTAAAATGATCAACGAACAGAGAGTAATGTTCATTTTGATTAGATAAATCATACTAACAAGGCAATTCTGTCTGGAGAATTGCCTTGACAAATATTTTTAAACCTGTGAGTCTACAATAAATAACAGTGGTCAAAACACTGGCAACTGTGCCAATTCAACAGAATTTTAAGATAAGAAACTACCTTAATTCTACATTAAGTAAAATGATCAAGACAAATATAAGAAGAATGGATAAATTATTTATTTAAAAAACTGATGCTGGCAAAACTTTGTACAAACACCTAGTGAGACACCATGTGCTAAAATAAACACAGGAAGGATAAAAACTAAACTGTTAAAAATATGAAAATATGGGGCTAGAGAGGGCTCCACAGGTAAGTTAATAGCTCTGGCCCCTCTCCCGAGAACCCAGGTTCCATTTCCAGCACTCAAATGGGGCTTAACAATCATCTACAACTCCAGTTTGGAAGATCCAAGATCCTCTTCTTGACTTCCATGGCCACTGTACAAATGTGGTGGAATATACATGCAGACAAACCATCCATATACATAAAATAAAATAAAATAAAATAAAATAAAATAAAATAAAATCTAAATTTTAATCTGAAAATAAAACAGTATCAAATAAACCTTAATTATAAACAACCCCTACCAAACATATAAGAACAATAAAAGCAAAGATGTGGCCCATCTGACATAATATCAAGTCAAACTCACAAATGCGAAGAGTAGGAGGCAAATAAAAAATATTTAAAAACAACAAAGTGGGCTGGGGTGGGGTGTGGTCATGCACACCTTTAATGCCAGCACTTGGGAGGCAGAAACAAGCAGTTATCTGTAAGTTCAAGGCCTGCCTGGCTACAAAGAAAGTTGCAGGACAGCCAGAGCTGCTACACAGAGAAACCCTGTCTCATAAAAACCAACCAACCAACCATTAAATAAATGATAGATGATAGATGATAGATAGTTAGATAGATAGATAGAAAAAACTAATAAGCAATTCAAGTTATAAGTATGTGATGCTTGTCTCTCATAACTACCACAAATGAAACAGAGTTATAACCCCCAATCCTGAAAGGAGGGTAAGGAACCGGGCATACTCCCACACTGCTAACAGGATTATAAACTGACAGAAACGTTTTTGTAGACAAATATGAAAATATGCATTTATATATTTGCCTGTATGAAGAATGATTGTATCAAATATAGTCTTTTACCTAATAATTTTACTGGTCAAAGGCATTATTTTCTTTGGCATTTTAACAAATTTGAAAAAATAGAAATTAGAACACTCCAAAGAGAAAGAAGTATCAAACATCCAAATATCCAACATACACAAATTAAAAATGTCATAAGAGAATAAATGATATGAAAAGAAATTCACAATGTACTACTACAATAAAAGACTTTAAAATACCTTGGGATTAGAATATGAGCCCAAATTATTTATACCTCTTCCATCTAATTACTAAAAATATGCACATATAAAACAAATATATATATATATATATATATATATATATATATATATATACACACATACAGATATTTACACGAACATAAATATACACAATGAAAACAAATCATACATAGAAAACATAAACCATACTTACTACAACTTATAGGGTTTATACATGAGGTTTTTCAAATCCATTACTAAATTTTCTACAATAAACATTTAATTGTACCTAAATGTAAATGTCAGTTATATTTCACAATTTTTTTTAGAATGATATTCTAGAAGTTTTTACTATAAGGTTCCTTTGCTCCCATTCCTTGTGACCACATTTTAAAAGGCGCACTGATTTTAAAGCCAGGTCCTGCAGCAGAATTCTCTAGCTTTGTAGTTCTGCCAGCTGCACTGCCTGCCACCTTACCATGCTTCTCCTGGGAAGCTTCTTCTCAGCTCCTGGCACCTGTTAGCATCTCTAGAGCAAAACAAGCACGGCACTGCTCTGAGGTACAGATCATCACAGCCTCTTTAAACTGTCTCCAAAAGTTCAGTTTCAGCTCACACTGCCTAACACTAAAACAACCGACTACGGAAATGCAAAAATGTAAAATGTTTTGATTAAAAAAACTTTTCGACAAGTTTATTATGAAAATTGGAAGTGTGATAAGTGAATTCAACACAACTGACTTAATTTCTTCTCTCTGTCCCCTCCCCTGTCTGTCTCTGTCTCTCTGTCTCTGTCTCTCTCTCTCACACGCACACACATGCGCGTGCACACACACACACACACACACACACACACACACACACACACACACACACACACATGCACGCCTACTACCAAAAATGATCTACTGCTACCTATTAAAAATTAAAATAATTTTGCTATGATCAAATGACTCCAACTTCTTTAAACATGATAAACAGGAAATAGAGCAATGGGAGAGACTAAAAAGGGAGAATTAAAGGAGGATTACAGGAAAACTCAAGAGCAATCCAGAAGGCCAGCAGTGCTCTGAGGAGCACTGTACAGCGCTGACTTAAGGCACGGAGGTTTTAGAAAGGAGGGACGGAGGGGTGAGAGGAGAAGGGAGGGCAGACAGACAGCAAGCAAAATGAAATTTATCTTAGAAAGAAAGAAAAGTCACTCAGGTAAATATTCAACCTCAGCTACAAGACAGGCTCCTAGAGGCAGACATACAAAGTACACATAGTACTTTCTGAAGCAACGTTGAGAGGGAGGAAAGCCCCACAAACTGGCAAATGTGCTTTTTTCCACTTCCCATAAGATTATTCAGATAATCTACATAAATACCAGCTAGCAATTATGCTGTGAACTCTAAAAATTCTATAAAGGATAATCTTCAGAGTGCAGATTTACATAGGTCAGATAAGCATTTTTACTAAAAATGATAAACAGAATCATCTGTATGCATACTTTCAAACATCCACTTAATAATTATAAGCTGGATAAAGACTAGACACATTATTATTATATCAAATTTGACAAAAGTATGTGATGATTACTATACTTAGCCTTGATAAGATACACTCAGTTAACCATTAGGGAATAATTCAATATATCGGAAATCTTTACCTAGCCATTATAATTTTCAAAGGCAATAGAGAAATATATGATTATTTCAACATCTATGTAACACACCTGAATTGAGGAATATATGTACCAACATGCTAGCACATAAGAGGCTCTCAACAAACACTAATTAAATAAGATGAACTGGTTTTTGATTAATCGGCTGGAACCCCCTTCAAGCTAGTCCTGTGACCTCTCTGAATAAAAGACTAATCTAGTTGGAAGTGTCTTGCTTCTCACATGGGCTGAAGTTAACTGGAAACAGCAAACAATGAATATTAGTGTGAGAAAATTCCTACCCAAATGATTACTCTTATATGCCTATTTTATTAAATGCAAAGGCCTAGTAGAAGTTGATGTATCAAACTGAGCTCTATGGTGACAGGACTCTTGATATGCAAACCTGACTCTATTCTTGAACAAAACACTCTTGACAGTATTTTATCCCAATGACTGGGTAGATGAAAAAATGAGTAACCTATAATGTGTTTAGGTAAGACTTCTAATGAGAAGAAACATTTAGATTTTATAGAAAATATATGTAGATTTTATAACTACTTAATGTTTTCTTTTCTTTTGATTTTCCTTTTTTTTGTGACATTTATTCTATCCTGAAACAATGAGCTAATGAGCTTTTTCAGTTGTCTCTTCTACTAGAAAGATGTATGTAATGGGAATTCTTTTTTTGCTAGTTAGGAACAAAAATTTCTCGTGCTCATGACAGGAGTTAATCTGCTTAAACATTAGTGTTATTTAGCATCCTGTCTAAGCTCCACCCCACAGTTACCTGGTAACAGCCAGGTAGGCCTGACCCACTATAAAGGAGCTGCTTGCCCCTCCTCACTCTCTTGCTCCTCTCTTGCTCTCTTGTTTTCTCTTGCTCTTGCTTTCCCTTCTCCCTCTCTATCCCCATTCTGCCACACACACACACACACACACACACACACACACACACACACACACATGCTCAGGGCTGGCCCCTATCTCCCTCTCCCTCTCTCTTCCTCTACTACCCTCTTAACTTCCCTCTCCACCTTAATGTGGCTGGTCCCTCAGGGCCCTTGGAGGCACCCTCCTTCCCCCATACCTCACCATACCTCCATAGAACATACCCCCACACACTTTTATTTTTTTACAAACACAACAACTAGTTTCCAGTGACTGTTATTTTTGTGTAGATATGCTTTTCAGGAAACAAGCAGACAACAGAATATTCTAATAAAACAGCCCAAAGACATGGCTAATTATTACTATCAATGATTTGAATTTATTAGATGTGATATTGAAAGTATGATTTTATTAATTCATTAATTTTTAAAACTGAATGAAATAAACCAGGAAGCACAAATAATCAGAAAGAGTGGTACATTTCTGAGCAGCTAGATGCTTCTGTACTTCCTGATCCAATGCTCTGGCTTCTGTACTTCCTGATCCAATGCTCTGGCTTCTGTACTTCCTGATCCAATGCTCTGGCTTCTGTACCTCTGGATCTACATGCTCTGGCTTCTGTACCTCTAGATCCACGTGCTCTGGCTTCTGTACCTCTAGATCCACGTGCTCGGGATTTTGTGCTACTTTTTGTTTGTTCCTTGCATTCTTCTCTCCTTCCTCCCTTCCTCCAGAGTAAACTCAATAACATCACTACTTTCTGCTAATATGTTTGTTACACATGAAATCACAAGAATAAAAATAAAAATTGTGATAACCAAAAGGCATGTAAAATGGAAGTTTCCAAATTTTAGCCTAAAAAATAGAAAAGAAAAAGAGAAAACACAAAATAACACCACTAAGGTAGCACACAGCCAAAAGAAATTCATATGCTAGGAATTCAGAATTTCTTTAAGTTTAAAATGGTCTCTAATTAAACAGCCAATCTTATATGAACAATATGGGAAGATTCCAGTGCTTTGAGTAACTGCAAACAATCAGAGTTTACTTTTGAAAGGCTATACTTTGTGTGTGTGTGTGTGTGTGTGTGTGTGTGTGTGTGTGTGTGTGTATAATAGCATGAAATATGGCAGATGCTATTTGATAATACAGAGCTATATAAATATATTTAAAATAAGGATTAGAATCTGACTGACAATTTTCAAATGTTAAACTACAAAAGAAAAACTTACGGAGTAACCAATTTATATAATTGAACATTAAGTGAGACTTCATTTTCTCCTGTGTTGTGTCACTTTAATTGCTACATTTCAAATGTGATACACAGATATCACTAGAACCTCCAAAAAGACTCTCATCATGAAATAAAGGAACCGTAACAATCCCACAGACAATAGGCTGCAAGGCACAGCTACTAAGACAAAGAACCAGCACAAACATAAAAACCCAGCAAACGATATACAAAGCCCAGATGCCATTATCAAATGGTAGATGTTTGAAGTAAACACATATATCAAACTGAGGTTTCCTATTCAGGAACTTTCTTCTTAGTCATCCATCCAAAAGTCTCCTGAAAACTGATCGCATTGCTCTCTACTCGTGCCTTCTGTCTTACAGAAAATGTTATTACAGTTTTATCACCCACAGCCTCGACTCCAGATGACTTCTGGCTGTTCCAAAAAATCAAATCTAGACTCAGCTGATGAAAATTTATGACCCGGGAAGACATTCAAAGCAGCAGTCTTTTTGAATCCTTTAAGAAAGGGGGCAGGGACAGAAAAGACAAGAGAGAAGCTTAACTTTGAGAAAAGGCAGGTCTTAGAAAAATAAATACAGTCACTTCCCAAGGAGGTGACTTCACAAAAAGAAGCATGCTTCACAATCTGGATTTATTCTAAAACAGTCCGCACTCAATTGTGGTCATAGTTTTTTAGGCCTGATCTACGCGTCCTATGTTTATGTGAATAAGAGTGACACCCAAATCCATAGGCCAATACAATATTGCTATTAAAAAATTGGCCAATGTTGGTCAAGTAATGGTCAGTTACCGTCAAGTCTTTCAACAAAATATAGAAAGAGTGAGCTTGTTTTGTTTTTGTTCCATTTAAGAAGTTGTTCTCTCGCCGGGCAGTGGTGGCGCACGCCTTTAATCCCAGCTTGGGAGGCAGAGGCAGGTGGATTTCTGAATTCAAAACCAGCCTGGTCTACAGAGTGAGTTCCAGAACTACCAGGACTACACAGAAAAACCCTGTCTCTCGGGGGGGGGGGGGGGGGGGGGGGAGATATTGTTCTCTCATTATGCCACTGAAAATCGACATTCTCACAGCCAAAACCTTAGAATGCAAATCATATTTTGAAGGCATTTTCTGTAATTAAAAATGGCTGCTTAGAGGCTGAGAATTTCTCAAGGATAATGTTGCTTTTCACTTCTCCCTTAAAGATTCAAATGGAAGGGAAATGCTGAAATCAAGTACTGTAATTGGAATTTCATCTGGTCTGTCAACCCTTTTCTAAATTTATTTAAGGATTCTAGATTGTACTGACAACTTTTTAGCACCAACATAAAGGAAAATAATAGTTCTTGGTGTTTCCACATAAATACATGTAATCAAAGTCAACATGATATATAACCACAAAGGAATTGTCAAGAAATATTAAATATCTAAATACTTCTTAGAACTGGTTTCTCATCAGAATGCTCAAGTAATGGTTTTGAAGACTATCTGGAATTTAGGTGTATGTGAACTCGCTTTAACACCGCTCCTTCTTTTATCAATAAGCAGGTCTCTGGTTTTTTTAGCAGAGCTCATTATATTCCCAGAGAAAGGGCCTTTCTGGGTCCCCTTGATGCTGGGTGTGCATAGAAAGGGACACAGAGTGATGAGCTACCTCTGCAGCAGGGCCATGTCAAGCTCTACCCATGTCCTGGTCCCTCCTGTCACCTGAGACAACAGGTCACTATGCTTCCCTGGACTCTGAACAGATTGGACACTATACATGTTTGAGACATGAGTTCTACCTGTGACCCTACCCTCCTTTGCCAAAGTAACAGAACAATGACAGTTCCAGAAAGCAAAAATGCAGGAAATCTGGAAAGCATTTCCAACTCCTAGAACTATCAATTTTTAATAGGTTTTTTAAAAAATAACATATATAAAATGAACAAATGACTTCATGCAATGTCAATGTTTCAAGAAAATAATAAAAACCAAATTCAGACCTTGGCTCTAATTAAATGAGAAGTTTAAAAAAATCATATTACTTACTTCCCAACCACTAATAAAAGTATTGGAAAATAAAACTTCTCTGAGGGGTGAAAAGAGCACTGGATGAGAAGTGTCCTATCAGTATTACTATAAAGACCATGTAAGGGTAGCATGTAAGGGTAGCATGTAAGGGTAGCATGTAAGGGTAGCATGTAAGGGTAGCATGTAAGGGTAGCATGGAATAGCTAAAGAGCCATTACACGGAAGGAATTAAAAAAGAAAGATACCAAACAACAGCCGTGATTGCTAGCTAAGTAAATGGAACAATGTTCTTCTCTTGGAGACATAATTCATGTTGGAAAAGGACTACTATGTGTTCTGCTCAACTCAAAATTCTGTTGTAAACTTTAAGTATGAACTCAAAAATACAAGCACACATACACACATGTATTCTAGAAGTACATGCTAGTTTCTATATTTAAATGTTCTTTAAAATAATTTTTCATTTAAAATAATCACTGTAAATGTATTTAATTTTTAAAAGAAAACAAACACTTCCTTTCACTGGACATTCTAGGAAAAAGATATAGCTCAATTTGTTCATTACATTTTTACTTCCCACAACTAACTGGATATTTACCAGTAGTATGCAAAAGTGATACACCTTATTTTTTTTTTTTTTTTGCACATTACTGGTATTCATCCATTTAGTGTGTATGTGTAAAAACCAGTTTTTATCTTATAAGAATCCCATCATTTCCTGGCTGACTACAAGACAGAGTGTGAGATGCCATATAAAAACACTAGCCAGAATAAGGCTTATCATGGGATTAATCCCTTAACAAAAACCAGCAATTTGTTATTTTAATTTTTAAATTAAACCTCTTATTTTAAAAAGTTTTTTATTTAGAATGCTTAAGAAAAGTAATTCCCAGGTAGTACGTTAAATGTTGTGAAATGCATTATATTTTGTGATGTGTTGCTATGCAGTTTGGGTTTTATCAAAATTACAAAGCGGGGATGAAATCCATTTGTCTACATTTAAAATTCCTCATCTCTACAACTCAATATTTTTCCTTGATGCATTCTAAATGCCCTAGTAGAAATTATTTTGAAAAGAAACCATTAAAGGTATGCTAATGACTCTGAATTGTGACAGATGCTGTGGGAACAAGCCTGATGGCGGAGGCGCAGCACCATTAACTATCTATCATAAAGTATTCTGGACTTGCTCATTTGTTACTGCTGTGTAGCGCAAGGGGGGGGGGGAACAGCAAGAGTTTCTCTTTCTGAGGCAAAAATCATAAGCTGCTCACTTATTCTAATGTCATGATCCCTACTGTTTATCTGCATGATAATTAGGAAAATCAGAAGTAGTGAAATATTATTTTAACGTGATTAGAATCAAACCACGTGATTAGAATCAAACCACCACTCTAAAGACTAAGGAGAAAGCCCCAAATGCTTCCTTGGTGGGCCTCCATTGTAAGATGCTAACTGTATGCAAAATGAGTTCTGACTTCACGGATGATTGCTAATCCTGGAAACAAACACTGTGTGTGTGTGTGTGTGCGCGCGCGCGCGCGCGCGTGTATGTGTGTGTGTATGTGTGTGTGTGTGTGCACGTGTATGTGTGTGTGTGTGTGTGTGTTTTAAAGGTAAGTACAACAACTATCTAAATATTAGCAACTCCTGAACTGAAGAAAACATAAGCAGGTATGACACCTATGGCCAGTCTTTAACATAATATCGAGTAAGAATTATGTGCCCCTAAGGGAAAGCGACAAGGAAAGGGAGTGAGGATATGCTGGGCAATGGCTGCTATGTAACAAATTTAATATACATTGTACATGGAGCTGATTCAAAACCCAGGCCTTAGTCCAAACAAACACTCTTGCTATCCTAACACCACAACTGTCCTGAATGCCAGGCTGCATGAGGAAGCATCAGAGGAAAGGAGGATGGGTAGCCTCTTCTCTCACCCCCTCCTCACCCAGCTGTTTACAGGAGGACGAGGAAAGCCCCCTCCCCCCCCCCCGAATGCTCAGCTCCACCTCTAGTCTGCACTAGTACATGTGTACTTTCTAACAGCTCATAAAGGGATTTATTTTTACTTCGCATACTCCCTCACCCCAGTGCTGCATACTGAGCGCCCTGGGCACGTTCGGATCACAGGGCACACACTCTACAACTGAGCTACAACTTTAGCCTGTAACAGATGATAGTCTGACTTGTTTTAGTCTAGTCTGGTCTTGTCTTGTTCTTTTTGTCAGTATATATTAAACCCAGGGGCCTCTTTCACGTTGGACAACTGAGCTACAATCCCAATTACTGACAAGGGACTCAAATGACTAGATAAAACTTGAATCACCCCCAAATCATACAACTCTCCCTTTGGTGTCTGCATCCATAGTTGGAGGAGAGCACAAACCAAGTACAATACAAGCTGGCTACAGATTTTAGTACAATCCAAGGAAGGGAAGCACAGCACAGAATTCAACACTGAACAATCCATCCAGGAAGGTAGCACTTAAGTGTAAGGGGGAAAGTACTCATGTCAGCTATAAGTGACTCGTTCACTTTCATAGCAAATACAATGAACTTAAGCAGTATGAGGCTAGCTGATCATGGGTGCCTGATCTAAAGTATTACAATACCCAAGGCTGAAAATCTGCACTAACAGTTTGCCAAAGGAGTCACGTTATAGACAGACTACAATAAAATCAAGTGCTCATTACTCAACGATTTTAAATGCCCACCTTCTCAATAGCTGTTGGCCCCTTGGCAATAAAGAAAAAATGAGAATGGGAGGTGACGGTGAAATACTGCCTTTATAAAGACCTTTGAGATACTCCAAAGGTCTCTTATAGCTGTCTAGAAAGTAGAGAAGCCAACGTAGCTGTTAAAAGCATGTAGAAATAAACTCAGCAGTACAGTCAACACCTCACTTCATTTGCTCATTTGCTGCCGACTCTGGCCAGTGAACAGACTGTTTAAATGGCAGGTCCTTCGTTTATATATAGAAGCCCAAGAACTAATGTCATCTGGGCTCTTCATCACAGGAATTCCTTGGTGACACTCCATAAAAAGAATAGGAAGTCCATACTACATAATTTCTTCCTAAGTGATTATAACCTTCTCAAATGTTATGCATTTAATAGATTGCCAAGAGGCAGTGAGACTTAATGAAGACTCTGAAGATACCAAGTACAGCATACAGATTCTGGGCCTGTCACCTGTCTATTCCTAAGGAGCTGTGTCCATCACAGTGAGGTTCCTGCATTCAAAAACACAGTTCTAACATCTCCCATACCATTCATAAGGGCTCCTGGATCTCATGTTCTATTGCACAGAAAGCCTTGACATCTGCTTACCCATAGCTGTGCAGAATGAGTACAAATCACCATTATCCCAAGGTTTGGTTTAGGGGCCAACCAAC
Organism: Mus minutoides; assembly: GCA_902729485.2. Lineage (NCBI taxonomy): Eukaryota > Metazoa > Chordata > Mammalia > Rodentia > Muridae > Mus > Mus minutoides. The sequence goes on from LR750098.1 coordinate 558,769, forward strand.
AAGCATCTCAGTTGCATTTCCCCAGCTCCTACATACCATTTTTAATCTGCTAGCTATCTCAGAGGTAACGGGAAAGACTATTCTCAAGTTCTGGCCCTTACGGGAACAACAAAAATTCTATCCAGTAAACAATAAAGAGTGCCTAATGAGTGTAAACTGAGTACTGAAATACATGTATACTCTTTATCCCACTCCAGCAACAAACTCATTTGTCAAAGTGAAAAAGAATGTATACTTGATCAAACAAACAAGGAGGAAAGGACACAGATAAGGCATCCATATTTTCTGGCTTGCCTGGAATATCCCTGTTTCTATGTGTATCCTCATAATTATTAAGAGCTTCCTCTTACTCTGGAAAACTTATATTGTCACCTAAGCCATGAGAAAATTATGATCAGTGGTTTCTGGGAATACACTGAAGGCTATGATCTGAATTAGGAAATCAGGAAGGCTTTAGAAGTACCTATGCTATGCTCCAACCTAAAAGATGAAATTAAAAATGAAAGGGTCGAGAGCTGAAAGGGGGACACGTTGGCCAAAGGGCATGCAGGGATGGAGAGTTAGAGAAGGGGAGCATGCGTACCCACATCACGTTCAGGAAAGTTAAGGATGACCATATGTGGTATATGATACTGTGCAGCATAAATACTGAAAACCTTAGAAGAACTATGCTCTTCTGCCCGGGACACAGCATTTGGCAGAAGCATAAAACCAATGGGTTAGCAGGCACAGAGTGCTATCTGACTGAATGAACGGACAAAGCAACACTGTGTCAGCCCTGCCCTGTGACACAATTCTGTTGTTTGAAGAGGACTAAGCCTTATTTTTTTGGTCCTACAATTTTATGAATCTGCCAGTGGTAGATCTGAATCCTTCAGAGAGGCGAGGGTCATCCAAACACAGTGAGAAGGAGAGACGAGTGAAGCAGCGGCAATGTCAGTACTACTTCACCACAGCCCTCCCGTGCTGTGCCTGAGAAGAAGCCTAAGTGCTCAGGCACCCCTCCCACCCCCAACAGTCCACAATATCCCAGCCAGAGAAACCAGCAGGACAGCAGAAGTCATGGCCACTGAGGGCAGGAGTAAAGCAGAAAGCTGTGCGCAGCAGGCTTCACTCTCCACTGACCTGTGCTTTCCAGTAGAGTGAAGCCCACTTTGGCCTGACTCTTATCAGAGTTCATAGACTACAACACACTGCTGCTTGCCCTAGGTTGTCCACAAATTCCTCTGGAATGGAGGTGTGCAGTGCACCACAAGCAGGCTTTTGTCTCTGGTATGGAGGGCACAGACAAAGTCATACAAATGCAAATACAACTACCAAAAAGCCAGCAAAGTCCTGTTCTACAAGGGCCTATGGGCAGAGCCCAACAGAAGCAAATGTTCCCAAATTTGGTCATTGCCCAGGTAAAAGTTTAAGTTGTGAAAGAAACTTTCCCTAAGTGGGCAGTGGCAGTGGACCTCTATAGCCGCAGCAGAGGCAGCCCGAACATTGTGAGTTCAGGGACAGCATGGACTTCATAGTGAGTACAGCCAAGACTATAAAGAAAGGAGTGCCCGCTCCTCAATTTACTCTCCTCACCTTGCCAAACAATTAATTACATGGCTGTGGACAAAGCACTCAACCCACATCTGGCTGTCACTGTTATGCATGCCCGTCTCTGTTGTCACAGTCCAGCTTTCTACAGCATTCACAAGGCAGGGTAAAAATAATGTCCTAGTTTTTCATATACAAAGTACAGACTGTCAGAATTCATTAACTGTGTTGATTCAATTAAGACTATATTGTCCAGATGTTTGTTCAAATACCAATCATAACAATAACTATAAAGTTGGGATATTTTGTTTTTCTTTCTTAAAATGATATTAACATTAAACTCAGTACACTTTGAATAAAACATCTTCCATATTAAGCATGTGACTATATTATTCCACTTGTAATAGTTAATACTGATTGTCAATTTGATAGTATCTGGAGTATTATGAGACAAGCCTCCAGGCACATCTGTAAGGGATTACTAGGATTAGGTTAACTTTAATTAATGTATATTAATATATTAATATATATTATATTGTATTATAATTATATATTAATAGCCCTAAAGGAGGGCTATTCCCTGGGCTTGAATCCTGGGCTGTATTTTAAAAAGTTAGCTGTACAGGTGTGACTCAGCCACCTCACATTCCTGCTTTTGTGACTTCCCAGCCAAGACAGGCTGAAACCTCAAACAACCTCCCCTTAAGTTGCTCCTGTCAAGGTATTTTACCAAGTCAATGAGAAAAGTAAACAATACACCAAAACATAATAAAAACAGTTGGGTGGACTACACTCAGGTGGGCCATGATGGCAGGGCCTTGGCCCCACCCTAGGGAATAACTAGATTAATCTACAATTCTATCAAAACAAAAAATTATGGACCTACCATATTCCTACCAAATTCCTAAGGAAGTGGGGATGATCCCCAGTATATAAAAATTTACAAGGTAACATCAAACACCTGCAACTCGACCTTTAGACGCTTTGATGACCTCTTTGAGCCTCTGCCAGACTCACACACATGGCACTCACTCACAGGCATGCACATAAATTAAAACAAAAACAAAGCATAGCACCTGTACATTCCCTGAATTTATTCTACCCAAAAGAAACAGACCTAAATGGAGAAGAGGGCAAAGTCATGCTCAGTAAAGATGTATCTTGGAGGAGATAAATGTGTGTCAAATCAAACCATGTGTATCTTGGAGGAGATAAATGTGTGTCAAATCAAACCATGTACGCAAGCTAAGCTCTAGCTCACCATTAAGGAAGGCTCTACCAGCATGCTACAAGAGAACTCAGTCTGCCGTGACCCCTGGATGAGCATCCCATTAATACACCATAGCCAGTACTTGCTTCTGTCCTGGCTTCAATGACGAGGTCTTTTGTACAGCTTCTGGTGACAAACTTTAATAGAAATGCATGAACGGATTTACAACTGGCATGGATCAATTTCTAGTTATTTTACAATTATTGATCAGAGTCTCAAATAGGCTTTGCTACTTGCCAGACAAAAAAGCTAACCCTCGTACATAAATCTTGAGAAAAATGCCAAAGAATCATAAAAACTGATAGATTCTGGAACCATAGCATGCCAAGACAAGATTATAACCAACATAGAGCCCAGAATCAAGAACCAAGCCTGAGAAATGTGCCACCCTGGCAATCGCTCTCCCTCGCAGCAAACACATTGAGGTTGGAATTGATGGGGTTTTTTCCATTCGAATAAAAGATTTCTGTCAGGGTGAATACATTTTAATCCATCACATGCATTTGTATCACGTCATTCACAAGGACAAAGCCTGACTACTTCACAAGTCTGCTTTTGTTGTGTTGCCCTCGGGGCCCAGTTGTTCCCAAGGCTCACTATATATGGTTTTCCCTCCAAGAGAGAGGGAAGTAACATTATAGCATACATGCCAAGCCTATGTACTAGTATGGCTGTGTCCTGGAAATGAAGACATACAAGATAGAAAATAACTAAATATGCTGCATTCTAAATGATGGTATTTAGAACTTGTTCTTTTTGATGCCTTCAAGGTTGGAACTGAGCCAGTCTCTTTATAATAAATTGAGTTCCATAAGGAGGTTGAAAAAAATTATAAGTTTGAAAAACCGATATATTCTGTCACCCATGCATGACAGGAAATGACAAGAAACATTCTAAAGATGCCACTGTCCATATGTTGCAAATTTAAAATAGGCAAGGGAGAACTAGAAAAGGAAAGAAATGTCAGAAATGGGTAAGAAAGACAATACAATGGTCAATTAAAGCTTAACAAATGATTGTTAATGAGATGAATGCATGAAAAAGAAAATAAAATTTTGAAAAGATAAAACTGTAGAGCTTAGAGGTAGCAAAAGGGTTAATTTACCATATAACAGAAATTTAAGTCATAATTTCTTTTTCTCCTCCATGGTCTTTATTTTCCATCTACCTTTATCAGGGTATAATTGACAAATGAAACGTATATATTTCAGGTGAACAACACAATGGTTTGACATATGTATGGATTGTAAGCTGATTGCTATAATCACACTCATTTGTAGGCCTGCCATATTACAGTTACCTCCTTATAGATTCAGTGTGCAGTATGCTATTACAATAAGGATGGTCTATGCTACACAACAGATGCACAGATGCACAGATGCACAGAATAACTGCAAGTGAGCAGTATCACTGCATCTTCCTGATCCCAGACCCTGGCAATGGCCACTGCTACTTCTGCATGCAATGTTGGGAACCAACCTATATAATTGCAGTCAGTCTTTCTGTGTCTGGCTATGTCATTTGGTATAATGCCTTTCAGGCTTCCCATATTGCGGCTGGAATCACTTTTAGGTCTCCATACTGCTGCAAACTTAGGGCGCGCAGTAGTCATTTTAAGGTATAAGTAGACCAACTTCTGTTCACACCTTAAAATATCTAATTTTTCCTTAAAATACCTATTATTTTGCTAACAAAGTATTGAGACTTCATTCAAAGCAAACAAACATTAGCCAAAGACCCCTTCTCCTCTTCTTTTCAAAAAAGAAAGCTCTGTCTGACCCTATCTGCACAGTGGCTAAGAGCATCTATCTATACCTGTGCCTAGGACCAAAGCATTTCAACTAATCAGAGTAAGTTTTCAATGACAAAAATCCAATTTAACCATGAAAATAAAGGCATTCAACTTTAACTATTTTTCTTATTTTGAAATGGGCTTTTTTAATAACTAAAGAAAATTAAAATAGATGTGACTCCTGGAACTGGTGGCCTATTCATGAAATGAAATTACTTTAGGAAAAGCCAATTTATAAATACGTGGAACTCTGCATTCTCAAAGAACCTCTGTATTTATGTATTTATTCATCAAGGTAACAGACTTGAAAGAAGTACATTAAAGACTCTGTCCTCGTTTTAAGCAGATGGAAACAAAGGGCATAAAGGAAAGGAAGCAATTTGCCTAAAATTACACGGAGCAGAACCTGGAAGGGAGGGACACAGAGGAGGCTATTTCGGATGAAATTACTACTCAAAACCTCTGTAGAAAAGTAAGAATGGAGTTCATTTTCTAATGGCGTTTAATGATATAACTTGGATGCCTGCAATAGCATTTTTGGTTTACAAAAAGAAAATTTCCAAAGCATTTACTTTGCCTCAACTTGCACTCAATGTAAAGTATGAACCTGAGTGTTGACATGAGACCGTCCCATCTTCCTCTCTGCTCATCATTTTTTCTAAAACTCTTGCCAATGGAGGCAGCAGCTCAAGATCTGAAACTGACAAAGGATCTTCATCTTGGTCCTCTTATTTGCAAATTAACACTTAAAGTGGGATCTGGGGCTCCTCTGGGCAGCTTCAGTCTGAGCCAGTTATATACCGCCCTCTGTGAGGAGGGGCAACTGCGGCATGGGCGAGAACTGAGAAAACCAGAATCCCTACTGAGGGTTAAAGTTCAGTTTCTTTAATTTCAACAACCATACCTGGTTATCAAATTTGTAAAAACAGAACAAATAAAGGTTCAAAAATATGACTCTGAAACTCACGCAAAGTGATTCTATATAGATGTTTAGGCACAACATATGATGTCACAACTATTACATAGATTTGTGTGAGTCTAATATTCATAATTAGATACAAAGAGAATGAGAAAGGACTACAAACAGATTAATCTAAGTTGAATTTGCTGTACTATTGTCACAGCTTTAGTGTAAGAAATTATCTCAAGGAAAAGGTTAAAAATTAATTTTAAGTGTGTCATTCCATGTGCATTTATGTATGTACTGGAAGTGCCGATGCTTTTAAAACTCAAATGGTTTAGTCAGATGCACAAGTGTACCCCACACACACAGAGGCACACATGCACATGTGTGCACTGATGTTGAGACCAGGTCAAACTCAGGTGTTATTGGTCAAGAGTCATCCACCTTGTTGACTGAGACAAGATCTCTCCTGAGGATGCAGAATTCAACAATTAGGTCTGTCTTTTTACATGGGTGGTGGAGATTGAACTCAGATCCTTGTGTGTGCACAGCTATCTCCTGGACCCCCTACTTATTTCTTACACTGCATTTACTTTTTCCACATTGAGAAATACACAATCATTACACATTACATACAGCCGTGCACATCTTATCTAGCAATGTATATCCTTAGCTTTTAATTTCTGACCTAAGACTCTTCTTGGGATGAGAAGGCCAATTGGAAAATAACTAATGGTTCTGTAATGACATTCTTCCTTTGTGTCTTTTACCTTTCAAGTTAACTCATTTCCAAAACAGTCAGTGGAACATTTTTCAAACTATTCAGAGCTGTAGTTTATAAGACAAAGCTCTGATGCTTCTTCTAAAATTTCTCATAAAATTCTATTTTCTAGAAAAACAGAAAATTAATAGAATCTATTTTATGAGTAATGTATGCTAACACATACAATTACATTTAAAATTAATCTACTACAGTAACAGTACTTTATTTTCCTAAATCAACCTGTCACCCCCCTACACACCAGAAAAAAAGACTCATCTCTTTCTTCTACAAAGATTTTACACCATAGATAACAAAAATAGCAACAGTGTGTCTCTTTATTCACTTACTCTGAAGTTGGAGAGATGAGAGCTGGAAAAACCAGGCCCTCTGCATATGTATCAAACTCTCCTGAAGCACAGCACAACACACAAAGAGATTTATAGTCAAGAAAATTCTTAAATGACTATAAGAATAAACAGAGCACTTAAAGACTTCCTGTAAAGATTCACATCAGGTTAACTATTTTTAATACTAAAATTTGCAACTGGAAGTTGTAAATTTAAAGTTTTTACATTATTTCTATTCTGTACAGCTTAATGCCTTAATGTTACACAGATTATCCAAAATCCCAGTTAGTATAGTGGTTATGAATATAGTCCTCCAAGATGAGACAAGACTCAAGCTGGCCCAGAGTTAAAGCCATGTGCACTCTAGCCAAGTAGCCACAGTGCTATCTCAGTACTTCCTCTGCATGTACATCAACACACTGCTTTTCTTTACATGTTTTATTCATGCCTGTAGTAATTCCTGCTTTGACCACTTACCTGTTCCTCAGTCATTCTATTCCTTTCTAATATAAAAAATCAATTCCACTTGAAGTTAAAATAGTAATTACCTGATATTAATCAATTGTTGAAACTGAGCCCAAAATAGAAGCCTGGAGTCTCAGGAGACCTGAGTTGTAACCCAGAGTCTGCTTTTGTGCAACTTTTTTGGTTCACCGTTTCTTTGAATACTTACTTGATCAGCAGGTGTAATACATAATCTCCCACAGAATATGCCAAGTGAGACAATGGATTTCAAAGTTTCTATTAAATGATAAGTAACAAAAACAAACTCAGATTGTTTTGGCTATGATTTTGGCCATGTTTACGTTACAGTACTAACTAGATTTACAGGTAGGAACTCAGAAGATCAGCTAGCTATGCCCCAGTGAAATCAAGTATGTGCCCAAAGGAAAGGTATTCAAAGCTTAAATTCAATGGGACTTAAACTAGGTGCACACAGTGGGATGAAAAAATTCTAAACAGAAGATGTTTAATTCCTAAGCACAAAGTTTGGAAGTCTTTTAACCTTCTCTAATAAACTAGCCCATGACATGGGCTTTGTCACCAGGACAATACCAAATACTAATTGCAAGTTAATCTTGAAGTTGGTATGTGGAACAAAGGATCTTTGTGCAGGGTATGGGACTTGGTGAAACCACCTGCCATAAAAGAGTGGGGGAAACTAGCTAGAGAGCTCTAAATGTTTAATCAACAAATTTCTGTGACAATGAAGACATTTCGTAAGTCTAGCATAAGTAATCATAAGTTATTCGTGTGGCCATTCCATTATTGTTTTGGAAAATAGCATGGTTCTGTCTCCGTAAATCATACTCTGCCTAGGGCTATGTAGCTTACCTCAAATTATTTCAGAATCATCTAAAATGACTCATTTTTCTATTAAAATGATAAATGGGCTAAATGAGGTATGTAATAAATACTGCAGGTCTGTAAACAGATTCCTGCTCTCCAGAGAATGAAGGCCTTACTTCATTTGGTAATTCTGCCCCTCAGTATTTTCAGGAGAAGTCATTAGTTAGCAAAGGAAAGAGAAGACTGTCGATGGCGAAAAACAAAGCGTGTCTTTAGGATTACGAGGAAATACTGCCACACTGTTCCTCTCTCCAGAACCACAAAATACCCATTCCTACACACATTAGCAGGGCATAGCTCAGATCATTAAGAACAAAAGAAGCCTGGCTCAGCTCCACTTAGGTTGCAGAAAGGACAGACAGAGCAGGAATGTCTGCAAGCATCCCTTACACAGTTGGCTCTCCCTTAACATGGACTATCACAGGCAACAATATGGATCCTCCCACGGGAGAGGGAAAGCGATGTTCAGATAGCTGTGGGACTTGCTGTGAAAGAACACTGGAAAGGCTGCTGCTGCACAGAGGTGCTCAACCCACTGTGCAAACCCTTACTTGGGATCTGTAGGGATTTGACAGACTTGATTATGCTTATGTTAAACTTCTGATTTGTTACTGGCTAAGGCAAACACTGGGAGCAATATTTCTTGACCTCTTGAAGAGGAAATAAGATTATGGTGTCAGTTCAATAAAATTCTAAGGCACTAATGAGAGTTCATTTCCAACCGGGCCGTAACAAATATATTAACAATAAATGCCAAGTCATTATCAAGAGATTGAAGTATAAGCACCCGTCTGCCCCCACAGTTACCTATGGATTTTTACTCAGTGCTCTCCATATCTCACCTGGACACCCACAACGACCCAAGTGATAGGATGTCAATAAGCTATTTGTGGCAGGGCTAACATTTAAGATACGACTCGCCCTGAGATGCCCTCAGCCAATGTTTTCAAGTTACCTGATGAATTTTCAAAAGGGCATTTAAAATGAAAATATGACAGTGAAAATAAAGAAGTGGCCTAGCAACTCTAGCCCCATTACACGCACCCTGCTGCCTTCTATAATGACTTTGTCACCAAGATCATGGCAGTCTGAGTGAACAAGTCACCTCTACATAGAGTTCAGTTCCCCATCTCTGACAGGGATGTAATCCCCTCTGTCATTTTGCCATGCTCCACCTTTAGACCCTCAATACACAATCAACACAATATAATATTTTCACAAGGGTATTTGGTAATAAGATTGTAGGTTTCTGAGTTTTGTGTTTGTTTGTTTGTTTGTTTGTTTGTTTGGGGTTTTTTGGATTGTTTTTGTTTTTCGATTGTTTGTTTGTTTTTCACCTACCTAGAGAAGCAGGAAATTCAACAATGGATTTAAGAGATATATTCATGTGAGTAAGGTTTAAGCATACAATGTATCTGTAACTGTGGTCTTACCCACTTTAGGGCTCTTCATTCACATAAAGGGTATGCTGGCAAGCTGAAATACATCTCATCTCACACAGTAATAGCAAAGAGATCTGGAGCTGCCTGCCATTCCAGAGAACATTTGATCCATAATCTCTTCATAGGGTTGTGTGCATCCAGGCTGACAATTATAATGCACTGGAAGCGAGGCCACATGTGCTAACAAATAACATAAAAGCAGACAACAGAATGTGAATGCTTTGTCTTGGAGACTGTGCTGGCCTGCTGAATCCAAATGTACAGGAGGCAAAAGGACACAGCATGCCTCTGCGCTCACCTTCTTCAAGGAGGCTGCCCTTTGAAGTTCACAGTCAGCTATTAACTGAGCAAGGCCTGGGAAGATGGGGACTTGTAGGTGGCTTCCAGATCCTATTCTTACCAATAACCCTGGGGGAAATATCTGTAACTTCAGCCTCAAAACTATCAAACACAAGATCGGAACTGTATGTTTAAACAGGCCTCAATAGCTCAAGATTATTAACTTCACTTCTAGCAAACTAGCACACTGTACATATCTAAATAACTAGGGTAAGAGGATGACCATAGGGAGAACCAGGAGATGATCAAACACCTAGAAAACACCAAAAAAAAAAAAAAAAAAAAAAAATTAGGGAGGAATTTCTTAATTATCTTTAAGTACTCAATAGGTGAACCCAGGATAAGCGGTGTTATACTGAACTTCATCTACCTGGCTAATCAAATGGTTGCTATTATGATTTACAACTTTACAGTGAGAACCCTGGTGGTTTCCAGATCACAGCTTGAGCTGTGTTCTGCACCTGGGGCAGACCCTGACTCACATCTGGACAGCAGTGGTATTCCTATCCACTTCCTTTAATTTAGTCACTCTTCTCCATACCCCAAATTCAAAACCTTTTTCTCTTTACCATAAAATTTCAACTGTCACAGTTTGAAGCACAAAGAAAACGCAGAGTTAGAAAAGCACACAGCACAAAATTAATCAATTCTTCTTGATTGCTTCACTGGTGCATTTCAGACAAAGAGAAAACTGGGGGTGAAAACTGACATTTTGTTGGAAGTCATGTAAATTTGCAGAAATGAATTTTGTGCATTTACCCACTCCATTTTGTGTGTTATTTTTCTAAACAGTGTGAGGTTTTTAAACATCCAGAAATTATAAGGTTAAAAGGAAAAAAAATAGGTAAGAATGACCTTTGGCCTCCCCTACGACACTGAAGAAGGATAACCAGACCTAATTTGCCTTTCACATCTGCAATTAGCAGAACCTTATACACAGGACAAGTTGAATACATGGGCAATGGAGATAAATGTAGAAAAAGACCAAGTACTCTAAAAAAAAAACAAAACAAAACAAACAAACAAACAAACAAAAAACCCAGACAGAACAATAGCTAATGTCAGTACCCTCCCTAATTCTTGAACAGTATACACTTGACCCTGGACAGTTCTTAAGGTTAACTATTATGTTATTCTTTCCTTTTTAAAAATTTCTAATGATACACAGTTACTGACACCAAAGACTTCATAGTTTGTTTTTTTTTTATTGAATTGTGCTTTCTTATTGAAAGAGAGAGAGAGAAAGAGAGAGCGCATTTGTGTACCCCACAGCCCACATGTAGAGGTCAGAAGATGACTTGTGGAAGACACTTTTCTTCTACCATCTAGCATCCTTATTCACTGTGACTGACTCCCAGCCCTAAAGTCAGGCTTGACTCTTCTTTCATCTTCAAACCTGAAGTCCCACTAAAACTATTTCTCAAATATTACTTATAGCTCCTTACTCTGCTTCCCCCTAAGCAATGCTCTAATTCAGGTCTCACCTGCTCTCTGCTAAATAAATATACAGCCTTCTCTCAGACTCTATGTATCCCCCATGTCCTCCTCCTCTTCTGTCCTCACACATCACTGAACTATGAAGACAAGTTTCTAATCACTTCATTGCCCTGCTTCAAACCTTCCTGTATTTAGTCCAAGGTTCCTAAGAGGCATGTGTGCCCTCCACAACCTAAGCTCTGACTACTGCTGCCAAGTGCCACCACACTTCTTGCTCTGTGCTTCCTATCAGCAACACCTCTCTCTGTGTCCCCCATGCCCATGTGTGTATGCTTATGTCTACAACATAAGTCACTACACAGTCCCTACTCCTCAACCTTCAGGGCAATTCCTGAGCAGGCTCTCATTCCCTAGAAAATCCACTGCTTTCCCCCTTATTTCTGGGATTTTAGCACATTCACTTATTCAGTCAACAATATCAGCTTCTTACAGTCTGTTGGATTTCAGTATAAACCAGCAGCTAAGCAGCTATTAAATGGATGCAGATACAGCAAGGATCCCTACCACCTCAAAAGTAGGAATTCTCACAGCACCGTAAGCAGTATAAATTGGGAAGATAGATAAACTTTAAAAGATTGAGTTTAAAGACTGATATGTCTCCCCAAAATATATTTTCTTTCCCATATACAGAAACTACTAGATGTATACACACTCGTGCCCGTGCACGTGCACACACACACAGAGTGAATGCAGACAGGGTACAGTCTGATGGGAAGAAGCCAAGCAGCAAGCAGGAGGGAGAAGACAGGCAGGGGTGATGGGGGCGGGGAGGAACCAAGCGAAGCTCTGTGAGGACCATGTGAGAAGATGCCAGTCAGACCCAGGGTCTCAGGCCATGAGTGCAAACACTACAGAAACACAGAGAACCTCAAGGAGAAGCAGTAATGGAAGCAGGACACTGCCTCTTCCATGATGACTTCCTGAGGTCAGGACTTTCTCTTTCTCACACATCCTAAGCACTACTAATTTCCATACAGGAAACAGGAAACAGGAAATAAAAACATCTGTTCTAAAAGGAAGAACGCTGCGTCATGTTTAGGGGCAGATGATCCAAGATACTTAAATAAACTCTCTTACACAGTAAATGAAGGCTTGCTTTAAAGTTCAGATCTTTTCTTAAAAAAGAAAATACTGAACATCTCAGTAGTGAATAAGAAATGACTAACATTAAACCAGCATAATTTAATAAGCCAGAAAAGACTGAATCACTATTTTTAACTGGCATTTTTAGAAAGAAAGAAATCAAATATAATTGTAAAGTAAAAAATCAGCCTAGTATTCTTTAATTTCAAAAAGAATTCTATGATACAGCAAATATGAGATTAGGAATACAGGATCTTAAAGACAGCAGACTGTCCATCTGCACTGACCATGTGTGTGGCTAGGTGCTACCCTGTCACTAATCTTCCTTCTTCACTGCTCCCAGGAAGAATCTACCACAATGTCAACATTTCAGACAGACAGGCACAGGCACCAGTGAGTGGCCTCTCCCAACCCCCCGGGTAAAATATGATTAAAATTCTGGAACCAGTCATTCAGGACAGAGAGAAAATGGTAGAGCCTTTCTAGATCAGGCTTAAGTTTCCCCAGCTAAAATAAGTCTTCCAAATAGAAAACTTCTGACTGGAACCTATTTCAAGACTTCAGCAACAAAACCACCATAACTCTGCTCTTCAGAGAGCTTCAACAATACCAGCTGCTGAAACAACTGAGCGGGAAGCCTGGCACTTATATATCCAGGAAGTCATAAATCCAATGCCAAACACCAGTAAGTGGGAAAAGGTAGAGACACGACCTCACAATATAGGGTGAGCATATCTGAAAATTAATGTGAGATCCAAAATGCTCCAAAGACTAAAAATAGGCTTGGGCATGGCTCAGCAGCACCATGGGTTCAATTCCCAGCAACAAAATAGATATACATGCAGGTAGACAGACATAAAAATATAAGTCTAGATCTATTTATCTAGTGATAAATTCAACCTATGTGACAGATGGCAATCAAAACAGATACACTAAAAGCATAGGAAAATTAATTCTAATCCTCATGAATACAGTGTATCCAAAACATGAATACCATGTTTAGCATAAAATCTTCTCACCAGAAAGATTTTTCATTTTATGTGTGTGTGTGTGTGTGTGTGTGTGTGTGTGTGTTGTATTCCCTTTAAAATCCAATAGTGAAAACACCTGTGTCCTCAAATATTTGAGAAAAGATACACATTCTCATATTAGTTTGACTGAACAAAAACTTTCTAATTAATTCAAATACATAAAACTCAGAAGTTGACCGGGCGTGGTGGTGCACGCCTTTAATCCCAGCACTTGGGAGGCAGAGGCAGGCGGATTTCTGAGTTCGAGGCCAGCCTGGTCTACAAAGTGAGTTTCAGGACAGCCGGGGCTATACAGAGAAACCCTGTCTCAAAAAACAAAAAACAAAAAACAACAACAACAAAAAATAAATAAATAAATAAATAAAAGAAAAAAAAAACCTCAGAAGTTTACTTTCCTATTACCTGTAATACTTGAGTTCCAGAGACCTCAAAACAAATCAATACTGGCTATTTGTTCAAGGCCTCACAGACAAAAGGCACGCAGAGACAGGGACCTAAGCACTCACAGCAGAATAATCAGCTCTTAGGTTCTAAAGATGCACTCCTCAAGAGAAGGGATCATGGGACTACATACAACAGAAGGCACAGAATCCACACCAGAACTCTGTTTCTAAAGGTGGCAGGATATAAAATTTGGAACCTTAAGGCCTATATAGAACACAGGGATGGGCGAAGCAAGGAGAATGTCACACCTCTACGAATACAAGGTGACAGACAGCTTTCCAACAGTAGTTTAGGGCATTCTTTTATTCCTGATAGTCAATATTACTATGCAGTCTAGGTTGGCATGGAACTTTCTCATGTGGCCAAGTTGGCTCTGAACTCAGTCTTCCTGCCTTCAGCCAGCACTCTTAGCTAATACTTAGCCTCCTCTAATTTTCTATATTTTCTTTTATATCTTATTCTAATAATTAGGGGAACTCACTAAAATATACTCAGCCATTAAGTAGTGAACATACAAAAACATACATATCATTAAAATTTTGCCATAAAGTCTAAATATTTTTAAATGTGTAAATTTTTATAAGACTATAAAAAATCATATGTTGGGAAAAAACATTCACACCTAAATATATTAGACAAACTCAACCTATTAATATTATAGACAAACTCAATAGAAAGCTAAAAGAATTTTTAAAACAAAACAGAACTTTGGGGTCAGGAGCCAGTCTGGTTGGTAAAGTGCTTTCCATGCAACCATAATCATCCGGACAAAAAGGATTCTTTAAAAAATAGATTTTAGGTCAGGAGGTAACCTTGTCTGTTAAGTGCTTGCCATACAAGCATGGAAGAGCTGAGTTCAATCCCTACAACCCACAAGAAAAAGCCCGGCTTGGTGGTTCACACTAATAATCCCAGCTCTGGAGAGGTGCTGACAGGTAGCTCTCTAGGGCTGCTGGCCAGTTAGCGTAGCTTAACTGCACAGTTCCAGCCCAGTGAGAGACCCTTCTTCAAAAAGGTAAACAACAGCTGAGCTAATCAGAAAGAACAACACTTAAGGCTGAGCTCTGACTTTACATACAACCTTACCCCCATAAAGATAGTCACAACATAAGTGTATGTATATATAAACACAGACAAATATATAAGCATACATATACTCATATGCAGATATATACAAAAAATATTAATAGTTATCTGTGGATAATGATTTTTGTGTTAATTTTTAAAGCATTACTAGATTTATTTTCTGATCTTTACCCAGTGAATATGTTATGTCTTCTACAATAACAGCGATAATGTGGTAAACACATCAAGAATTACCCAGCAGTGATTATGCTCCTGTGACCATAACACTCAAGTATCTGTGAACAGGAGAAAACCCCCTGAGTCACCACTGTATCAATCCTACTCACTCCCTAAGTGCTCTGAGGACTCCATTTAGCCAACATTGTGATGAATGGTGAGATAGAGCAGCTGTGAGTGCTATAATTGGCCGTCTATACCACACAACTCCAAGATCAGTAAGAAAGCTACGAACAGAACATACGCTTCAGTATCTTACACACGAGCAGCTAAGTGAACATGAAGACAGGCAATATGCAGGTGATTAAGACAAACCAAAGGCTGAACGTACTATCCCATGCCAACCATGTCATATGTGAGCTGCCACTGGCTTACAGGATCAAGGTTTCACAGTTTCTATGAAACCGCTCATGCCTCATCATGTGTATGTAAGGAATCATCGATTCTTAAACTAAGTAAACAAGGCAGTATGCCCACATTCAGATAAAGACTTTAGTCATTGAGAGAAGAGTGTTCCAGGTATAAGGTGCAAAGGATCAAGAAGGGGGACAGAAAAAATGCTCACCAGAAAAGCCCCTAGTACCTTCCTAAAAACATGAGCACCATTAACCTTGTCCTCTCCTGTCTTTAGCCTCCAGGTGGTGAGACTTTACTGTGATTGCAATGACCCCTCAGACAACTGGCCTGACACTTTCTTTACTTCCTCAAGACATGCTGCATGTCAGACAGCAGGCAGAATCAAAGGTGAGATGCCCATTCCTTTGTTTCTCCTTTAAACTAATTGGCTTCCCTTCTGACCCTCCTTCCCTGAGTGCCACTCAATAGAATGCTCAATGTGCTGACCACAGTCCGCCCACTGGCATTTCCCTCCTGGTCTATCACCTCCACTCTGGCAACAGCTTCCTCCCCATGCAGCCTGGAACCTCAGACTGGTCACTAAGAAAGAGCTTTATAAACTGACTTCGCCTTTCATTCCTCTCTTGGCACCTGGTCATAGGTTCCCTTTTCAAATAAGGGAATAAAAGGTTTAAACGGGAACAAAAAGAAGAAAGAAAGAAAGAAAGAAAGAAAGAAAGAAAGAAAGAAAGAAAGAAAGAAAGAAAGAAAGAAAGAAAGAAAGAAGCTGTTAGCAATTTATTATCTAGTTCCCAAAGAACTAGGAGAGGATTCTAAGCCTCTCGGCACACACTCTGCTAATTCTATCAGACCCACTGCATACATGGGCTAACCTATCACACTGTACCCATCAGCATGTGTAAGTATTAAAAGAACAAACTTTCAATCATCCTAATATTAATGTGTGGGGAAACTGCGAAGCTGGGACAGACAGAGACAGACAGACAGACAGACAGACAGACAGAGAGCAACTAGAGGAGAGAGGAGAAGTGGACCTTTCCCCATCTAGGCTTAGCAGTTCTCAGTTACTTACTGGGTAGGAAGTTTTGAAATTCAAAGCCCCCCATTTAAGACCTTGTGTTCCATCTTACTGGTGTCCTAATGTGTTCTAGCGAGGACTAAAGGCCCTGAACAGTTTCATCTGCATTTCTAGGAAGGAAAGTAGAGACTAAGAAGTCCAGGCTAGAGTCTTAAACCAGAAGAGATGCAGTTTTAGCTGCCAATGGAAACTGTTTAGTAAGTGGTAAGGATACAGAGGATACTAATCATCATGAGAAACTACGTTTCAGAAAAAGTGTCCTGTAATCTACCAATATATTTGCATACAGATATCATTTATTCAAATTCAAAGTTACATATAAGAAACTCTAAGAAAAAAATTACAGGGAAACACACTCCAGTGTAAATCATGATTATATCAAGAAAAGATGTATGGGTGGGTGAGTTTTAAATTTTTGTTAATTATCTTTTATTTTAAAGTATTTATATAGTCTTTAAAATTAAAAAATATATATATATATATATATATATATATATATATATATATATATTTTTTTTTTTTTTTTTTTTTTTTTTTTTACTGAGAAAACTTAGCAAGGCTTCTCCAAGCCAAATGTTCCTTCTTTGTCAGATCTGGAGAACAGCTGATGAAAGCTCAGCTCACCTCTCTGCAGCTTTCCCAGGGAAGTATCTGGAAGGGGCCAGCAGGAAGAGAAAGAAGGCCAGGCGCGGGACCAGGGTGGCAAAGACAATAAAATAAACAAGCATCAGTCCCCAGGTGCCACATGTGCACTTCAATACTTGTAAAGTAACCTACCTTAAACATCCTGGATGGTCAACCTTAATCAGCTACTTATAATACATAAAACTCAAGAAAATCTGGCCACGGGACCATCACTGTTCTCAACACTAAAAGCTGGAACAGACAGCTTAGCCTCCCAACCTCAGGGATGCCCAGGACGACAAGGTATCGTTAGTAACCAGGATGAGACTCACCAGATGCTTCGCCTTCATGCGCTCCTCTTCACTGGATATTCTTTCCCGAAGAACAGCTCTGGTAAGCTGCTCATTGGCTGCAGCCCTCTCTCTTTCTAGGTCCCTTGCTTGCTTAAGGCTGAAAAGACAAAAAAGGTAACAATACTTTCTTTTAAATGACTCTAATGACAAATTACTTTTAGGTTATTTAATAACCTGGATAGAAAAAATACTTTGCTGGTTGGTATCACTTTATGTTACATTAAAAAACCTGAATAAAAAAGCAGAAACATATAGCCATAAATTCAAAATCTGAAATCAGATTGGCTTATAATCTATCAAAACTTTATACTACAGTAATCCCCTGCAGCCTCCACCCACACATTTAAAACATCAGAATTCTAAGAGAAGGGGGTATTGATCCAGCTGACAAAGTGTCTGAATTTAACAAAGTTCTCAGGTAAAACTGAAAACTTCTCACCTAACAATCCCATTGCTGGGGCATCTCAGTAAGTAAAGAGCTTGCCTCACAAGCACGAGGCCCTGAGTCTGTCCCCAGTACTCACACAAAGATATAATGTAGTATTCATCTGTAATACTGTACTTCAGAAACAGACAGGATGATTCCTGGCCTGCTGGCTGGCTGGTTAGCCTAACCCACTAGCAAGTCCTAGGTTCCAGGCACAGTCTCAAAAACCAAGGTAGAAAGCCCTCCTGAAATCTACTACTAAGCTAGATCCCTGGCCTCTCTATACACATGCACACGTGCACAACGTTCATCAAGCCACCTTCATGAGAAACATATGAAGGCTTAGCATCATCTTCCTCTCAAAAGTGAGTCATGTATTCACTGACATGAGTCAGGCATAGAGGACACAGTAGAGGACAAGGTGTCGAGATTCCAGGTTCTTTAATCCTACATGAAAGTAGAAGTTAGCCAGAAACACAGAGAAGTCTCTACACCCAGTGTATTGCTCCATCTTCCAACATATGCAAAATAAGCCTTTAACAGCAGGCTCCAGGCTGCTGAATGACTGCTCCCACCTACCTTACCTCCAATGGATGCCTTACATTCCAGACATGTTCTAGAGCAACAAGAAGACGGCGGTGGCAGTGCCAGGCTCTGCACAGTACTAATTCTATTAATGAAGCTACAATTGCATTAAGGTGATCCATCGCCTTGTCACACAATTAGATCCATATTAAGTTACAATCTACTAAAACTCCTTCATTGTATATGATAATGATAAATGACTTTGCACTGGATTTTGTCATAATGCCTTGCACAGAAAGGCACTCAGAAGCACTGAATGAAAGATCATTTCAGTCTAATCTCGTGGACAAAGATTTTCTGATTGCCTTTTCTCTTTTAAAAGAATAACACTTCTATACCCCCAAAAATGTAAGCTATGCTTTAAAAGGAGGTAAAATTGTTATGTTGGTAGCATTCTGAGTGAAATTTTCTGAGTGTGAATGATGAGTGTTAAATTTTACATGGTGCTAGCCTATCAAAGGGACCCTTGAAAAGAAATAGAGAACATAAAATTCTTGTTGCTATTTTAAACCATCACACCATCCTGATACCCTGGCATTCTTAGAAGTATGTTATAACAGATAAAATTATCTCATAAAATATATCCCAGCCGGGCGTGGTGGAACACGCCTTTAATCCCAGCACTCGGGAGGCAGAGGCAGGCGGATTTCTGAGTTCGAGGCCAGCCTGGTCTATAAAGTGAGTTCCAGGACAGCCAGGGCTATACAGAGAAACCTTGTCTCGAAAAACCAAAAAAAAGAAAAAAATATATATATATTCCAGAATTATGCTTTTTCCCTTGATGGTAAACATAAATAAGTTGTTTCTTGAAGAAAAAAAAAACAGAAATAAATATAAGTTTATTCAAAAGTCTCTAAAATATTTAATAAACATGCATGGCATCAGCTGCTGACTCTCTCGCACAGAGGATAATAACTTCAGACCTTACTGCCTCCCCAGATCAGGCGCTCAGAGTAAGGTCCAAACTGCAGCAGGAGCATCTAAGGAGTTTCTGGAATGTGAATTCCCAGGCAGCACCTCACAGCTAGGCATCTGAAACCAAGAGGACTGAATCTAGCAAAATGCCTTTCAGTGCTGTCCCTGCCCCAGGTGATTCTGATGCATCCTGCAGCTGGAAAGCCAAAGCTCGATACACAAATATACCCTGGAGACAAACCAAAGGCAAGTAACACCAAAACGGAGTGGTCCACATGAGGACACTGATAACTGCTAAGGTCCTCATGCCAGATCACAAAACTATGCATTTGAACAACTTTAATGGGAACATTGCCACATGTTTTTAAAAGTTGCCTGTTTAACATGTTAGGTGACAACTACAAGAAAAAAACAGCATTATTTATCACTTAGGAATCACCTGTTACATGCCAAGAAGTGGGCTAGGCATTTCACATGTGCACACATACATCTATGTGCTTTTTATTCAAAATTGACATTATTCATGAACATAGACTATGAATCTATACGACTACATTTTATCATTGTTTGGTGTAGCCAATTTTAATAAAGAATATTTCTTCTAGTTGAAATTATTCATATACAGCACAAGTTTAATTATTAATGAAGATATAACTGTTTAACCCAGAGGAACAAAAACTACTGGAAATGAAGGCAAAGAAACAAACATATTAGCATATAAAAGTCTTCAATGTTTAAGAAAATAAGGCCTATCACTTTGTTGTGTATGAAGACAAAGAAGCACTGTGTGAGGTCTTGGAGCCAAGTCAAGGCACAGCAACTACTGTCCTGGGCAACAGAGCAACTCACTGCCCTAAGCTCTGCTACATGGACTGGTGTTAGCGCCTACCTTGAACATAAACAAAGCATTTAGCACAGTGTGACAAATGCCAGTAACTCAAAGTAGTAATAGTAATGTGGGCTCCCGAACACATGGAGGCAGTGTTCTGATATGAAGAAAACCTATGTGCATGCGGGGGATTTGGCCTCTGATGCTGTCACAACCCTACCTTTGTTTGCCTTTCTTTCTTTCTTTTTTTCTTTCTTTCTTTCTTCTTTCTTTCCTTCCTTCCTTCCTTCCTTCCTTCCTTCCTTCCTTCCTTCCTTCCTTCCTTCCTAGAGGAAATGTGGCTTGATTCTTTAGATTCTCTTCAAGAACCTCTAGATTCAAAAGCTTACCCACATGCTGACTACGGTGTCCTTCTCTTTCTTTTTTCTTTGTGTTTGCTATTGGTGTTTTTATTCTTTCACACAATACATCCTGACCACAGTTGCCCTCCCTACACTTCTCCTAGTTATCCCCTCTCTCCCCAAACCCTCAGTTCCACTTCTCTTTCCCTAAAGAAACCAGTAGACTTCCTAGGGATGTCAACAAAGCACAGCACAAGTTACATTAAGACCATGCACAAACCCTCATGTCAGGGTCAGGCAAGGAAGCCCAGTGATGGAAATGGTTCCCAAGAAAAGGCAAAAGAGTCAGGGATACCCTGGCTCCCATTGTTAGGAGTCCCACATAAAGACCAAGCTAATTAGCCATAGCTATTTGCAGATAATTTAGCATAGGCCCATGCAGGCTCTGTGATTGCCATTTCAGTCTCTGTGAGCCCCTATGAGCCCTGCTTAGTTGATTCTGTGGGCTGTGTTCTCCTGGAGTCCTCAATCCCTCTGGCTTCTACAATTCTTCTTCCCCTTCTTCCTCGGGGTTCCCCAAGCTCCAAGAGGAGAGACCTGATAGAGATCTCCAATTTGGCCTCTCCACCTAATGTTTGCTGTGGGTCTATGCATTTGCTCCTATTGGCTGTCAGAGAAAGCCTCTGATGAAGACTGGGCTAGGTAGGCACTGATCTGAGTATAGCAGAATATAGGAATCACTTTATTGATTTCTTTTTCGTAACACAGGCCTCTGAGCCTCCTTTTCCCGGTCATAAAGACAATATTGGACATTGGTTTCCCTTTTGTGGAATGTATCTCAACTTAGACCAGTCATTCACTCACTAGCCACTCCTACAAGTTCTGTACCTTCATGGCCCCAGCACATCTTGCAGGCAGGATAGATTGTAGATCAAAGGGTTTGTGGCTGGAGAGTCCTGCTTTTTCACAGGCTTCATTCTAACTTTCCTATAAGTTCAAAAACAAGAAGGGCTTGGTCTATCTATTTCTGTGTCTGTCATATCTTACTTAGAGCTGCCTGATCCAGAGTAGATGCTCATATATTTGTTAAATGTATGTGAAATGAATGAATGGCTTGCAAATCCCACCACAGATAAAAATGAATCAAGCGCTACAGAAAACAAAAGACTTGGAGATAAAAGAAGCAGCTGAGAAAACAAGCTGCACCCTAAAAGGTCTCACCAACACATTGCACCCTAAAAGGTCTCACCAACGCACTGCACCCTAAAAGGTCTCACCAACGCACTGCACCCTAAAAGGTCTCACCAACGCACTGCACCCTAAAAGGTCTCACCAACGCACTGCACCCTAAAAGGTCTCACCAACGCACTGCACCCTAAAAGGTCTCACCAACACGCTGCACCCTAAAAGGTCTCACCAACACGCTGCACCCTAAAAGGTCTCACCAACACACTGCACCCTAAAAGGTCTCACCAACACACTGCACCCTAAAAGGTCTCACCAACACACTGCACTCAGTGTATGCCTGCTACATCCAGGCTACACTAAATGGCCTACAGGAGAAGGGTGTCAACATCTGGGAAAATCAACTTATAACTCTTTGACTCTTAAAGATTCCAGACAGACTGGTACAAACTAACTACAAGAAAATCACTGTTCTATCCTAATAAATGTCTTACGTTTTCTTCTCTTTACAATGAGAACTGCACAGGGAATGTCTGTGTTGTGCACCGAGTGCTTAGGAAAGCCTCTTTTGTACACTTAGGGCAGCTGGTATTGGGACTCAGAGCTCGGCCTCATGTCCTTAGAACATTTGGGTAGTGTCATCTAACAAAGATCCATTTTCTTGGCTTTAAAGTAAAAGGGAATCCCATACAGGTAAATGCTTGCAAACACCATGTCTTAATATATTATTCTCCATTTATCTTAAAGGGGTTAAATGAAAGAAAGATATTTGCTCTAAATGTTATGAAATTACAATTTTCATTTAGTGAATAATTTCTTCTAGGATTCTGAGTTCTAGTATTTAACATAAGGTAAAAAAAAATGTTATATTTACTATTTCATTTGATAATTACTGTGTGAGAGAGAGTGCTCCAAACTCTGAGAATGAAGTAGAAACCACAGACTCTGCCTTTATGAAGCTTAGTTATAAATGATAATTTTTTTGTTTGAAGTATTTTTTAAATAAGGTTTCTATAGTGCCACATGGGTTAGGGAAGGAAGGTGACTGAGGCACAGGAACATCAAGGGGCTGAGAAACACTCAGAAAGAATCCTTCAGTTGCACTTCGGTGACAACCTTCAGAATGTTACACATGTTTAAAATTACCTCTGCAGAGACTTTGTTTTATTTCAATGTTTTTGTTTGTTTGTTTCCTTGTCTTTATTTTTTCAAGACAGGGTTTCTCTATGAAGCTCTGGCTGTCTTAGAACTCACTCTGTAGACCAGGCTAGCCTTGAACTCAGAAATACACCTGCCTCTGCCTCCCAAGTGCTGGGATTAAAGGCGTGCGCCACCACTGCCGGCTATTTCAAATTATTTTAAAAGGAGGAATTTCAGATAAATGGTATGTATACGTTTAGAAGTGATGGCACTATATTGGGAGAGTTTAATTTCTGTGGGCCCTTTCCTTCCTCAGATAAATGCCCTCTTTCACTCACTCATTTACATCATGTCACAAAGTACAACACTTTACAAAGAAAAGCTACTAACATGTTTAGAAGTGCCCGCTTCTCTGTGAGCCCACTTCTCTGTGGAGCATCTTTTCTGTCCCCTTATCTTCTATCACCTCTCCACCATGCTTGCAATACACACACACACACACACTCACACACAGAGAGCACACACACACTTCAGTGACCATTAGAAAGGTGGTTGTCCCACAACCTCTTCTCTGCCCACCGCCTCCCCAGGGAGACAACCCAACTGGACCACTGGGAACACCAAGGCCACATGGAACTGTAGGGTCAGAAAGAAGCACTGCTGTACCACAAACTCTCAGAAGCGTCAAGTCCACATTGGCAAGGCAAGGCAAGGCTGCACGGTACTCGCCCGTTGGTGGGATAAAAATGAAGGTTTCTTTATAACTTGGGTCTCTGATGATTTAAGAATTATCTCAAAACAAAACTAAACAGAGCAAGCATCTGAGCAAACACAGCCCCTTTTATTTACTGGCATTTCTCACTTATTACTTCAGATCTCCTGGTCTAACATTATTCTACATTAAGCCCCTGATTTAAGTTTCATTTAAATTTCCTTCTTTTAAATACATATCTCTCCTCATTTGAATTCTCTAGAGTTTTCAGCAAAGAAGTAGGAGTTTAGTGTAAACTTTTCCTATTTGCATTAAGTAATTGGATAGCTTGCCTGAGCTTAATGAAACAAATACCAGTTGGTGCTGCCCTACACCTCCAGCCCCAGCAACTTAGCTCTTTTCTTTGCATATTATCAATCAGGTGAGAGACTTAAGATAGACCATCAAAATGAGTTTCTAAACACCAGTCAAGTCTCTTATAATAGATATTATTGAATGTCCATTTTAAGAAAACCAAAAAAGATTACTCATTACATTCAACTCACATATCTGGTATAAAATCCAGTTCTCTATAACATGGTACTAGGGTAAAATCACACAGCTTTATTGCCTTCTGAAGAAGTTAAAGGTTTTAAGGAAGTGGAAAGGGAATTTTAAAAATAACTTTAGCTAGGCATTTTTTATATATCAAATTCCATCATGCTCCATGAGAGAAGCATTACTCCCTCCAATTGAACAAAAGAAAAACTCAAGGAATACACCAGAGGAAAAGAAACACAATGGCCCAATTTACAAAGCCATGTTTCTTAAACCCCCTGGAAAGCTCTCTCCCTCCTGGAGCCTGGGGATGCACCTGTAACCCCAGCCACTGAAGCATAGAGGCTCAAGAGTATAGAGCTCAAGGCCTTGCCTGGGTCACAGAATAAAAGTTCAAAGTCAGGCTTTGATTTTATAGAAACCTTGCTCAAACAAGGACTAGACAAGGTTGAAACACAGCCCAGCTGAATCAAGGGTGTTTGCCTACCAAGCCGGGGTCCTAGGTGCGGGGAGAGGAGGTGCACACCAAGCCGAGGTCCTAGGTGAGGGGAGAGGAGGTGCACACCAAGCCGAGGTCCTAGGTGCGGGGAGAGGAGGTGCACACCAAGCCGAGGTCCTAGGTGCAGGGAGAGGAGGTGCACACCAAGCCGAGGTCCTAGGTGAGGGGAGAGGAGGTGCACACCAAGCCGAGGTCCTAGGTACAGGGAGAGGAAGTGCACACCAAGCCGAGGTCCTAGGGGAGGGGGGAGGAGGTGCACACCAAGCCGAGGTCCTAGGGGAGGGGAGGGGAGAGGAGGTGCACACCAGCTCCCAACTGAAATTATTTGTATTGCAGCACCTCCCCGTGGCTCAGAGTTACTGTAAGACACACTCTTATGTGTTTTTCCAACATCAAATATATGTCACTGGTTGTCCAATGTGGTCTGACTCTTGTTACCGCTGAATCTTGCTCATTTGGTCATTCCCAAATAGTCAGACTTGTTGTATACTGGTAGACACTAAGTAATTTTATACAACTCCAGCTTAGCAAATTACTTTATAATTTAATATATAAAGCCATTCTACTTCTGGAGAAAGTAGATAAGAGCCTCAGATAATGGGTGAGAATAAGTGGAAAAATGCAATTGTTAGAGATAAAATGACTGAATGACTTATCTAAAATTGAACTCCGACCATTACACACAGACAAGATCTACAAAACACTGCAATGTGGCTGACTCCAAAAGACTGAAGCACAGAGAGAAACGCACGACAGCAACCCACAGGTCACTTTTAATAGTAAGGATAAATTTTATTTTAATGTATCATATTTTCTTAGAACATGCTGAACTAGCACTGAAAATTCTGTTTACCATCCACTTTTAGACAGAAAAGCTGAGCTAGGTAGTTCAATGAACTAATTATTAGACTATTAAAAATAATGGCAGAACAGGCTTATAGTTTTCCATATATAAGACTTTACAAATAAAAAATTATACAACAAGCTTAGCATTCAACTCAAACCATTTCAAATCCTGGAAGGAAATGTATATGGATTAATATCCCAAAACACATACATGTAGATGAATGCACATTAATATAGCTCTGCTAAGTTCATACAAAATATCTGTATGTGTGACAGACAGAAGTGGCATTTTACTCTACTTAGCATGTGTCAGGTACAGATCACACTTGTAGGTGTGAGCCTTCCAATTTTCATGACAACCCTGAGCAGACTATCATGTTTCCAATGAAAGAAGAAACTGTATCAAACCAAAAGTTACAGTGAGTATGAGAGAGACAGAGATAGAGAGACAGAGACAGAAAAAAACAGAGTCAGAGAGACAGTCTTAAAAACCAACTGATAGATCTAGCAGCACTGAGACCTGGTTCTAGAGGAAGCAAGAAGACATCTATCTGGTCCTCTATCTCAATGTATTATTTCAAACAGCATTGTGACTTGAACAATCCAAGTTTCTTTCTGTTAAAGTTGGATCTTACACGTCTCCAAAGGCTCTTAGAGTAAAAGCTTAAGTCTCCACAGACTGCTCCCAGTTGACAGAAACTCTAAGAGGCAGAACCTAGTGACAGTCCTGGAGATCACTGTGGAACATGTCCTCAAATGGGGACTAGGACATGCCGCTTCTTCCCTCTCTCTGCCTTCCTGGTTCATGATTAGTGAATAGCTCTTTTTGGTCACAATCCCATCATGCTGTGCTGTCTCCCCAAAGCAGCATGGCTAAGCAGTCAAAGGCTGGCCCCTCCAAAGCTGAGTCTTACCCGATGTGGCCTCAGCCTCCTAGAGTGCAGTGGAGGGCCAGCTAGCACACCTTACTTTTCACAAGAATAGTCTTTTTCTTTTAAGTGATTTTATTTTAACTTGCACAAAGCTAGACATTTGCCAGCTTAGCTCCAAAATGATGCAAAAACAAAAACACAGGAAACTCTGCCCCCAACTAAACGCTGACACCTGTAACTGAAGTACTCTGTGGCCACCCTCTAAGCACTTACCATGCCTCCCTTCCAGATGACTGCATAAAACAGGATGCATTATGTTACCTGAACTCCCCATTCCAGTTTTCATTTGGGAAGAAAGACCCACCTGCTCTGCAGCTCTTGG
This sequence comes from Mus minutoides, assembly GCA_902729485.2. Taxonomy (NCBI): domain Eukaryota; kingdom Metazoa; phylum Chordata; class Mammalia; order Rodentia; family Muridae; genus Mus; species Mus minutoides. The sequence continues at coordinate 585,548 of LR750098.1, forward strand.
GAGATTCTTAAATTCAAATATCTACTCTGCTGAGAAGCACAATATTTGCATTTATATTTACAAAGTATTCTGCTCTTAGGGCACAAGGTATTGTCACCAAACATAGGACCCAGCCACTGCACCGCCCATCTTCGCTCACTATTCACAGCCAAGCTCCTATACAAGACAAAGGTCCATCACCACCCAAAGCCCTTTTGTCTTCTACTAGAGCAGTGGCTCTCAATGAGTGAGTCGTGACCCCTTTGGGGTTCACATATCAGAAAATATCCTACATGTCAGATATTTACATTATAATTCATAACAGAAAATTATAAAGTAGCAACAAAATAATTTTATGGTTGGGGTCACCATACATGAGGAATTATATGAAAGAGTCCCATGGAAACTGCTGTACTAGAATGACCCAGAGCCACTTCTTTTTCTAGCCTGAAGTGAATATTTATTTACAGACATCTTCAGCCATGATCATGATTTTAGCTTAAAGTATACACTGATTGTCGTAATAATCAAAATACATGTGGATAATTGCAGAGCAGATAAAGACAGCATTAAACTGTCAGAATCAAGACTTCTAAAGTCTAGTGTTGTAGATGTGAGAAGAAACATGCACTCGTATTAATCAGCTCTATTAAGCAGCTTGCTTACTGCACAGATGCCCTCCCTTGCATCTTGCCTGCTGCAGCTTCCTCACTGGGTATGTGCTGAGGCTGGAAAAAGAGAACTGGAGCAAATACAATCATCTCTGGGAATATCACTTTCCTATCACAGTCCTCACTAGACAAACATCAAGCCCTCCAGCATGGCTGCAACACAGATGGGCAGTATAAACAATGGGCAAATGACAATGAAATGGCAGCATCCTGACCAGAGCTGACCAGTGCTTCTGATAAAGAGCACACTAAGCTCTCAGAGATGCTAACTACACTATGTATGAAACACACACTCTGCCTTTTGCATTGTTTGTACTTCTCTTTCTTTCTTCACAAAACATACATTTTGCCAGGGCAAGTATGATGTGAACGCTGCCACACTAAGTCTTGGTACCACAGTCAATACTCACTTTGTTCCTATTTGAAAGACCTCCAGCCTGAACTAAAACACAACCTCTCACCCTCCAGGGCAGAAGCCTCTCTGATACAGAGCTGGCAGGTGGAATGGGTGGACTGCAAACTCATACAGCCAGAGCCCACTCTTCTCTGTGGGAGATGTTGAAGACCAAAGCATCGCACACTCCTCCAGCCAGCTCAGAGCAAGCATGTGTAGGGAAAGAACAGCTGTACAACCCCTTTCCCTCTTTTTTCAATCAACTGCTCTTTGGATTTTCTAACCTTGTGATTCGCAGACTGAGTTCACATGATGGACACAAAAAGGCTAATGACTGTTGTTTATAAACTGCTCCTGAGATCACCGAGCTGCTTCTTTTGTTTTGCTCTAAAAACCTTTGATTTTACCTTTCTCCTATTAACCTTTATTAAGATTGGAACAAATTACTGTGTCTTAACTGCATTCAGTATAAATAACACATAGCTAGTGTGTGCTTGTGGGCACATGTGCTTCTGTCTGTCTGTCTGTCTGTACATGCCACACACAGGGGTCAACATGATGTAGCAGTCTTGATCTCTACATGGGAAATGCTCAGCCACAATCTCTAACATGATAACTGAAGCAACCTGTTTTCTTCTACTTTGTATTGTTTGCTGTCTCCTTTTCTGTCTCCCGGTTCCTAGTTCCATCAGGCTGCCATCCACTGGACAGCAACAAGCCCCTTTGCTAGTCTGCTCTGGTCCTCAACAGCCCCCACTTTCAACACCAGCAGTGTTTTCACTACAGTTTACAAATGCAGGTACTAGACTGGCAAAATGGGTGACAGCAAACCGGATATTTTCCTTTCCTACCTATCCTTCTGCTAAGAGTTGAGTGCCTTCAAATGCACAGTTTCTAGGAGTTCTCCACTATAGTCCCTCAAGGGTTTGTCTTCAATGTCAAGAATCAAGGTGCTTCTCTTCCTCTCGGTCGGGGTCTCTGCTTTCATCCTTTTCTTACTATTCTTCCAAGATGAACTACGCTGTTGGGTGCTTAGCAGTGACTCTCAGCTTACTAGCTGTCATTTACACTGCTTCACACTGGGACTTTCTGAACTGTTAGTGCTCTGCTGGGGGGAGCTGGTAGACTTTCCATTAGGGAGCACCTCAGGGCAACTGCAAGGCTGAAGGAATACCTGCCTGGTGGCTTTGCTCCAATCCCACCACACAGCTGGATGCAGAGGCTAGTTTATTCAACCTTGCAGGACCAAGCTCCTTGAGTGTCACTCTAATGTCACTAGTCCTACCCACTGGTACCCTCCTCAAATCACTGGTACCCTCCACTCCCTTCTACCACCTCAGACATAACCACCAACCAGAAGGTACCCTCACTTCAGAGGCTCCACCTTCTTCATTGCTCCCAAGGCTGAGGTGGGAACCTCTTCATGCTATGTGTCTTGCATACACTCCTCTGGCAAGGCCAGTGGGTCCAGAATAGTTCAAATTAAGAAGCAGTGAATATACCTCATACACCAGATTCCAAAGACATGACATAAAAGAATAGGATATAACATGCCTCTTCCATTAATGTTATATTGATTACATATTTGAGATACACTAAAAAATAGAAACATTTCTAGAGATGTATTTATAATTTAGACAGTTACTAGGAAGTTAACTATATAGGTGGATAGGTGGCTCACTTGATATCTCTGGTAAACAGAACTGCTTTAGGATTGGTAAATTTTGTTTCTTTTGTTTTGACTATTAATGCCTCATGAATAATCGTTACATCAAATTTCTCTGTAAAAATGATGATCAGTATGCTTTGTCTCCACAGATTCTACCTACCAGCTGTTTATATTACTACATTCCCTAATTCCTCATAGGGAGACGCTCAGAGAACCCCAGGATTTCAGTCCTTCTGCTGGGACTTCATCCAGCTTCCGGTCTGCAGAGGCAAAGCCTAGTACCCAGATCCTGTTTCCTTTACAAATTGTCTGTTCTTTCCATCTTGAAACTTCTACAATTTTCTTCTTATCCTCAGAATTTTTTCTCTGTATTTCAAAAATTGTCACAATCTATGACTACGTGCGCATCTTTTCTCATCAATCCAGCCTAGAATAATAAGAAGCTTTTCAATTTATAGGCTCCAGTCTGCCCTTGGCTTCAGAGAAAGCTGTCATTTAATTATCACCTCTCTTCCAGCTCTTCCTTTGTCTTCTTCTAGAACTGAGGCTATCTTATCACACACAGTACGCACATAAGAAATCAAGATACATCTTAAGCTGGTGGCATCTCATGATCAAGTGGCAACAAGTACCAATGTACAAATGGTGGCCTGTGAGCTGTGAAGACCTCCTGCAAGAAGCCGCTCCCCCTGAGGAGTGCTCTCCACTGTCCCCTTCTGTCTGTGAAGAGGAGGCTTCTCCTTCTTTCCATCTGCTACTTTGTCTGGGCTGAGACCCACCTCTGTACCACCTTCACTTGAAATACCTGAAGAGCCAAGAAACATGTCCTTGGGTAGCCAGCAGTGTGTGACCAACAGGCCTGCAACTGAGAAAGTCTCCACATTCCATCGCCTCACACCACACCCACCAAAACTAGTTAACAGAGATGAACCCCAAACATACTCTTAAAGCATCCTTAAAACTGGGTCCACCTCTGTGTATTCTTATGCTACACCCAAACAAATCCACTGGCTCACACCCACTATCAGGCTTTTTGAAGAAACTGTAATTGGAAATGAGATAGGAAATGAAAGGGGAAAAAGAAAACAGTTCAACAATGAGCAACACAGATGACAAGCCTCCAATGGACCACGGACCTTTCCACTTTTTTTTTTTTTTTGGTTTTTTGAGACAGGGTTTCTCTGTATAGCCCTGGCTGTCCTGGAACTCACTTTGTAGACCAGGCTGGTCTCAAACTCAGAAATCCACCTGCCTCTACCTCCCAAGTGCTGGGATTAAAGGTGTGCACCTAAAGGTCTTAATCATAGCGTTAAATTTTAATCCCAGCACTCGGAAGGCAGAGGCAGGCAGATTTCTGAGTTTGAGGCCAGCCTGGTCTACAAAGTGAGTTCCAGGACAGGCAGAGCTACACAGAGAAACCCTGTCTTGGAAAAAAAAAAAAAAGAGTGACTTAAAGAACTTTAGAATAAAGTTAATAAATTAAAAGCTAGAGTGCAGGTGGCAGATGCAAGAGGACAGAGAACTTGAGTATAGATAGCCTGAACTACATAATGAAACCCTCAATCAAACAAAATAAAACAACAATAAAGACTGGATGAGTTGATCTGGCAATGGGGGTGGACTAATCTGAAAACTAATGCTTATGAAAATAATATTTGTATGTCATCTTTTCTTGATTGGCTACACTTTTCTAAAAAGAAACTTGTGCTCTAGCACAGGCCCCATGTATTACAGGCACTATGAAGTCACTGTGTACACAAAGAATTAAACTGCAGACCACAATCAAACAAAGGCAATGTTCCACAGGGACAGGGCAGCAGCGGGGTATATCATAAGGACGCAGGACAACCAAGTGAGGAAAGGAAAGACCTATGGCTTTCAGACCATCAACTGAAAGCCATAGGTCTAAGGAAGCTATGTCAGAAAACAGGACAATCCCCCTCCAAAGCAACACACACTGCAAAACTAATTCTGAATCTCCTTCAACGAAGGAGAAGCAGCCTCTTAAGAATCAAATTTGTATCATCAGGCACAATGCAATCCTATGATTCACTAGTTAAACACGCACCTCTAATCCACATCAGTCTCCTCTGAAGAAAGATGGCCTCAAATGCTTAACTTTGCACCCTCTGGAAAAATGAGAAGTGCTAACGAGGCCTATCCAGCCCTAAGCCAACTGTCCTATCTAGTAAAAGTCACCTTGGTACGCAGAGGAAGCACAGTGACAACAACTGCACCCACTACTGCTCCACAGCAGTCAATCTGCAGGCTTCCCTGACACTATCCATCAGCCAACAAGTTGTTCCTTGGCAGATACTTTATTTCTAGTAGTCCCTCTGAAACCATGTTAAAAAAAATAATAAAGCAGAATTCTAATAAAAAATTCTGAATGCCACACCAAGTCATATACTGGATTTTATTTTAATTTTCACCTTAAACATGAAATGAGATGGTGAAAGTATGCAGATAAAAAGAAAGAAGTGGAATTCCTTACAGCCTCTTGAGGATAACTCCAGTTCATTCCCTCACCAGGATTTCTCTTTCTCCGTGACACTTAATATGTGATTGACATTAAAAAGCTGCAAATTCCTTAATATACACATTTCTATGAATTTGGAAATAAGAAAACACCCATGAAGCCACACTACCATCACAGCCATTAGCATCACTGTCATTTTCCAAAGCATTCCAATCCTAATTATCTTAGATTTAGTTTTAATTGTGTGCATGCGCCTATCTGTGGGTATGTGCATTTGAGGGCATGTGCCTGTGGAGGGAGGGGTTGGATCGCCTGCAGCTGTATTTACCGGCATTTGTGAGCCAATTGACCTGAGTGCTGGGAACCAAGTGTGGGTCTTCTGCAGGAGCAGCACACCTTCGTGACCACTGAGCCATCTCTAACTCCTCCATTATTAATTATTAATACTAATGTTGCTGCGTGTGCAATTAACATATAGTTTAACCTCTTAACAAATCTTAGTTTACAACACAGTATTGTCAGATACAGGAATTATACTATATCCTCACTTGATATTTCTATCTCTGACTCAAAAGTTCAAGTATAAATGTATTTCAAGAATTAAAAATTATTATACAGAATTCACATCAAAGTCTTTATAAAAAAGAAGTTGCCTGAATTATAGTACAAATCAAGTTTTGTTTTGTTTTTAAAGTCTAATGTGTAGATTACAACACACAGACAGGGAATCAACCTACAGGAGGCAGACTTAACATCCAGGTTTTGCTCTGAGCTTCTCACAAAACATGATTTAAATGCATTCTAACAAAAGTCCTTTTACCCCCTACTCTGTTCACTGTGTTCTCTGTAGCACGGGCGATTTTTTTAACTTGTAAGTCATACATATTATGTACATTTTTACATGTATAACACTGTCTACTAATATAATAGCTGTTACTTACAAAGAACCCTCTAATGCCACCCACATATTTTAACAGGTTTACACACACAATTTCATTTATTTCCCATAAAAATCCCTCAGGGGAGCTGTACTCCCAATTCAGACCCAAAGAAAACAAAGCTGGAAAGTTAAATGACTCAAAATTACACAGGTAAATAAGAGGGAGAACTCATATTGAAGATTTATGACTCAAAACAAATGAAGCCGGTCTCTGTGTTGTGATCTTGGCTGTATGAAGCCCAATGCTCCAATAGGACGCTCTAAGAGCATGTTCAGTTTCGATTCCAAGTTCAGCTTCAGCTAGCAGTTCTTGGCCCTAATTAAAGCCTTCCATCTGCACGCATTTTCCCAGGGCATTGTCCCATGGTCTGGACTTTTACTCTACCCTCATGCAACTGCAGAGGCAAGCACAGTGATTGACATCACATGGCAATAGGTGACAATAATGTATTTCCCTCCCTTTTTCATTCATAGATGTTTGAAGCTGAGATTGCTGTTAAAATAGAGCCATTCCATAATACAACCCTGTATGTAAAAAATCCCACTAAGGAAAAAAATGCATAAAACAAAAGGTATAGTCAAATTACTGTGTCTATAAGATATAGTATGAACCATTACACAAAAAACTAAAAGCAGTTTACATCTGTGTTTAGCCCCCAACAATGGCCAAAATTGAGAATATAATAAATTAATGCTGAAGTTGCCTTTGAAAAGATTAATGCATATGTGGTCCCCCACACTGAGTAATTAAAGAGTCATCCAAATGCCCTTACTCATCAGCAACCCAGCTCCTAAGGAAGAAAAAGAATGGTGATGTTGTCACAAGAAAGACTGTGCTCATCGGGCCTGTGAAATGGACCATTTGCCTTTCAGGAAGAGAACACAGTGGAGTGGAACCAACCACTGGACCAGACGGGACCGGACGGGACTGGACATCAGCTGCACTAACAATATCTTGGGGCAGGCACACTGCCTATGTGTCACACACACTTACATCTGAAAAACTTCAAAATGACTAAGTAAACACCATCTACTTATACAAACCAAAGTGTGTTTCTGTGATGTTAACAATCATTTCTAAATTTCCACTTCATTCCAGGCCTGAGGAACTGAGCCTTTTTAATTATGCAGTATTAGTCATTGACATAGTACTCAAATCCCACACAGCACGAATCATGTTAGCTAAACTAACAAAATGAATAATTTAGCTCTGGCCCAGCAGGAATCCACTATGCCACCTTCATTATTTACTTCACAATATCCATTTCTACCCTTTTTGAGATAACATCTGTAGGTGTTCAAGATGAGCCCATTGGCTGCCTGTTTTAATTTTGATCCACATCACATAACTGACATTTCATCAGAAAAATGGTGGATATTTCACAAGCAACCCCATTCTCATAATGACCTCCCCCATTAAATATTAATAATCACTAAAGAATAATATAATCAATATAATCACATTTCAGATAAAACTTCTAAGCTTAGTGCCACCAAAGCACATCCATGAAAACAACACCTCCCCTCATCAATTATAACTATTCTCCGTTTTCAGCACCGGAATTTTCTTTAAAGGAATGGGAAGAGCCCTAATTTCCTTTAGTAACAATGGTAAAGGGAGTGATTGTAGATATAAAAGTGTTCCCCTCATTCCCTTCAGAAGGAGGATCTTATGGCTTCTCACCATAACTAACAGTATAAAGAAGAGCAAGAAACCAGATGTGTTCACAGCAATCCAGAACAAATGTTGTCACAAAGACTAAGGCTTAAACTCAGCCACTTCCTTGCTCTGCTGAATATCAGAAGTCCCCTGGTTATTTCACACTTCAAAGGAGGCCTGCCCCATTTCGGTTCCATGCAGCTGATGAACACTCTGGAGATTTCAAAAGTGTTCCCTGAGTGTGAGAGTCTCACCTTACACCCAGCTAGAATGGCACCAACTCATATGTACGTCCCAGTTAAAATAATCTGCTAAATAAATAATTATCAAGGAAGAAAAAATTAAAAATAAGTATACATTTCATTAAGATGTATAGCAGATGTTACACAAAAGATGAATATTCATTCCATCTGGCTTCTGCTGTGATCCACTTTATCTTTACAGTAGTTTCCAAGTACCTCAACACAAAATGCTTGGGTCGTATGAAAGCCTACGACGTCTGTGATGCAAACACTTTGTCATATTTTGTTCAGTTCAACATGACTAAGTTTGTTAATATATTTTGACAGACTTGCACAACATCCTAAAATGTTTTGAACAATGCAGTTTAGGCTGCAATGCAATATTAATGAGTGAATAATGTTCTTGAATATAAGGTTTAATATTTAATGATGTAGAGTGCTGCCTGGATTTGATGCAGAAGAAGAATGTAGTTTGAAATCACCGTAGTTATCAGGAGACATGAGAAAAAGACTGCAGAAGTCAGGCAAACCTTTAACCTAAACTCAGAAACGGAGTCTCAGGAGTGGAATTGAAGCTTTACCAACTGAATTTCTAGTACTTATCAATATTCACAGGATCGTGCCATTTATCAAGTGTCATTTATCACAATTTTTAAATTACTAGGAGTTCACATATCTGTGCCAAGAGGTGGGGGCAGGAGGAGGAGGTAACTGCACAAACAGTACTGGGTAGGCTACAGTAAAATACATTCTGGGAAAAAAAGATCTTTCAGTTGTGGCAACATGTCCATTTGGTTATTCTTCTTTTTTCAAAATGTGTGGAAGTGTAATAAAGTACCAAGTTCAGATCAAATGACTTGATCTAAAGTACCGCTCAAACAAAACTGGTCAATATGTCAGTCTAAACCAATGAATGGGTGATCTATACTCACTAGCAACAACACTCATTGCAAACAACAGTATATTTTTAAAGTAAGCTTAAGAACAAGAACAGGCTTTACTGCAATCAGTGAAGTAATACCTAAAACAACAGAGCTATAAGGGGGACTTTTTAAATATCCCTAAACAGACTGCAGAGATTATTCTGAATTTAAAAGTAAAACGGGACCTGGAAGATAAATACAATACTTATCTCCATTTCTACTTCACAATAGCTACGTCAATAACAATAATGAGTAACCTATCTGGATCTAGCAATACAACCTCATGAGCCAACAGCTTTCACACTTGAAGGTAAAAGTAGTAACAGTTATATACCATTTACTGAGCACCGACAAGGTTCCACAGGGTGCTGCATAAAGCCGTCACCATCACAGTGACAGCGAGGAGGCGCGACCCAGAGCACGTGGGCAAAGACAATGCCTACACTGTGTCACTTCACTCTACAATAATGGAGGAAATCAAGGACAAAGGCACCAGGTAAGCACCCTCTAGATAGTTTACAAAATAACTCTGGAATCAGAAAAAGGCAAGCTGTGGGAGAGGCTGCTCTGCCACTCAGTAGTCCCACTCAGGATAGAGCACAGACCATTCTACTAAAAGAAACTGACTCTGCCACAATTACGCTACCATTCCTTCCTTTATATCATAACCATAACAATATTGTCAGTTAAATTCAGTCTATTTCACTTTAACCAGATCTGCAATTATATGAATAACTGGTCAAAATACAGACCAAAAAAAGGTACTTCAAGCTTTATGTTGCAAAAACTTAAACTGTTTTTTGACCAAAGTCTTGATCATGTACGAGATGTTAATTAGCATCACATCCAGTGTATGTCACTGTTATCACTGAAGGAATTAGTGTACACGCCCAGTGGAACTAATCAATGCCTCCCAAACACCAGGCTAGATGTTCACACTGGGTCAGTGGTGCCTCTGTAAATACACAGATTTAGTGAATGGACTGTGCTAGCATGAACAACAGACAAAATAGGCATACGTATTTATATAGGCAAAATAGGCAAAATCTTTTTTTCTCTGTATATTGTGTGCACACATGGGCATGGTGTACATGGGGATGTAAGCATGTGGCGACCCAAGGTTCATGGTGAGTGTCTTCCTGGATCCCTCTCCATTTTATTTCCTGCAGCAGGATCTCTCAATGAACTCAGACCTCATCTTTGTGGCTAGTCTATACGGCCAGCACCCCCCCCCACCTTGAGCCCCCAATCCCCACTCCCCTATCCCCATTATCTCTTCCTGAGGGCTAGGGTTAAAGAAGGGGTCAAAATGTCCCCAGGCTTTATGTGGGTTCTGGGAATCAAACTCTAGTCCCCACACTTACATGATAAATGCTTTATCCACTAAGCAATCCCCAGCCCCTGAAATCTCTCTCAAATCTAGCACCCTTTAGGATGATTCTCTACCATATACTACAGAAGAACAAAATATTTGGAAAATGGCTGGAAGACACAGAAAACTAACTATGTGGTTATCACTAGGAAATAGAAAGAGGTACTGCACAAAAGCTATTTTGTTTCTGTGGTATTATTTTTATGAAATTAACTTGCATTTTAAGTTCAACATATAAGGGTAGTACTAATAGGAATAAATGCAAACTACATATGCAATTTTCCATTTTCTAAAAGCAGATTAGAAAAATAAAAAGAATCTACTGGAATTCATCTCTAATGTATTCTTTAGCCTGACTTAGAAAATATATTGTCATTTCAACATATGATCAATGTAATAAACTGTTGCAGATTTTAAAGTATTTTTATGCCATAACTGAAACTCATTGAGTTATACTTACAAACACCTTAAGTTAGAATACTGTTTTCAAGCAAGTCTTAGTAAAATCATGAGGCACTGCCAGCACGTGGCAAGACTGAACGTCAATCATTGACCTGGGTATATGTTAGAAATTTTTCTTCCTTACACTTCATGAAACACTCATCAGTTTTTACCACATCCATTATAGTTGCTCATTGTAAGATCTTTATTAAAAGTTTAGAAAAATTAAATCATGAAATTACAGGTACATGGATGGAACTAGAAAATCCTGTGCTGGGTGAGGTACCACAGACTCAGGAAGACAAATGCCATGTGTCTTCTTGTATCTGTGGTTCCAAGCTTGGAATCTTCAGAAGTGAGTATATAAGCAGGAATCACCACAGAAACAGGAAAGGAAAACGGGAGCCCAAGAAGGGGTTAAAGTGTCTCTAGGAAGGAAAATGGCCAGACACTACTGCAAGAAGGGAGAATGGAACATTGAAGGGGCCTTTAACTGGGGAGGGGAGAGAAGGGAAAGGAGGGAAGACAGGTGACAGACACTGAGGGGTTTGAGAAAGCCACAGGGAGTCATGGTGTTCTAACAAAAAATTTACACGGCGGGGGGGGGAGGGGGGGGGATAAGAAGGAGGGAGGGAAGGGAGAGAGGGAGAGAGAGGGAGAGAGAGAGGTGGGAGAGGGAGAGTTATTCCACTTGAGCTTGAGGTGGTAATGACCCTGAAGTGCAATAGACTATCCAATAAACCCCATTCAAGGTATTGAGGCATGAGAACCTCCATTCAAGGTATTGATCAGGGAAGTCAAGAGACTCCCAAAACAAGACACGGCTGCCTCCCAGAATCTAAAGGTGAATCCCTGTTGCTGAAGACACCTTACATCCCAAGCACAGGCAGTGGAGGAAGAGATGGACATGACCTGGAGGCCTTCTCCCTGAGGACTAACGCTCATAATACTGAAAGGTGATACACAAGCTACCAAGGGAACAGCCCCCAACTCCCCACAGTTGGTGAAGTCATAGAACATAGAGGAGAACTGACTATGGCCACATTACCAAAGCAGCCCAAGGTCTAACAGCACTCCACCCACAAGGCAGTGCAGCTCTCGCTCCGCAGCAGACACAGACCATTACAGAAAGCCACAATTGGTCAAAATGTAGAGCAAACAGATCATGGGAAGTCCAGTCCCAACTGATACATCTACAAAACACTCCCACAACTACGGCTCAGGAGGAAAAGGAGAGGCAAAGACTTTAAAAACCCTAAGACCAGAGCATCTGCAGCAAGAACGTACCTTGAACATAAGAAAAGGAAACTGCTCCTGTGAAACCCCAACAATCTGGCTGCCTAGACAAGGCTGAACAGTGAGCACACCAGCTGACAGGACAACACGATGCAGGAGAGCTCTCGAGGCTCCACCACCCCTCCCCCAACCCCACCCCAGAGAAAGACCTACAGGCAATGACTGCCGAGAGAAGGAAATCAGTCTTCCCAGGAACAAGCCCCTACACACACACACACACACACACACACACACACACACACACACACACACACACACACACACACAGAGAGAGAGAGAGAGAGAGAGAGAGAGAGAGAGAGAGAGAGAGAGAGAGCTAAAGGAAAATAGGCCATGAAGAAGACACTGGAGATATTAAAGGGGGAGAAATAATGTAAGTACAGTACTCAGAAATGAGATTCTCAAAACAATAAAAACAGTAAAATAATAAATAGATAGCTTCAGACAGCATTTTGTTCGCCAGAAATCTCTGTAGAGCCCCCTATTTAGCTTGCTCTTTGATGGACTCAACCCTTGCATTCTATTTACCTTTCGCACATAAACATGGTAGTGATGATGCAGGCAGGGACTGACGAAGCTCAAACGAGCCTCCAACTCACTGTGTAGTAGAGGAAAATCCTGAGCTTCTTACTAATCCTTCTGCCTCTACCTCTTAAGTGCTGGGATTTCATCCTCAAGCTTAATTATGTGTGTACTATGCAGTACTGTCTTCATCTCAGGACCTACACCAGCAGAGTGGGCAAGTTCTAATACCCACCTCTATCTTCTTTAGAATACCATATAATAAACTGCTAAACACACTGGCAGTGCCTCTCCACGCAGCACCACACTGCAGCAGCAGAGACCCTGAGACTTATAGAGGCTAAACAACCTGCTGAAAATCATTTTCTGAGCAAGCAAAGCCAAGACTGGAAATGCATGATAATCAACCATTTAGCACCAATATCAAATTTAAAGTTTTTATGGATAAACAGGAATAACTGTCTAACAAAAGGCTAAGTTAAGTTTTAATGAGTTATAAATGATGCTAAGGAAAAAAGCAAGCCACATCTTACTTCTCCTATTGGTACTTTTAGAATTAGAAATGGGTGCAGTAAGGACAAAGGAAATCAACTGAGCTTGCAGAACAGGCGATTCCATCCACAGAAACCTCCACAGCCCTTAAGAACTGAAAGGGCAGAAGCAAAGAGTAAATTAAATACACAAGCTGTACAACTATGAGACAATTCTCCGAATGAATGGATCAGGGAAAGCCGGTATACCCGATCTTTAATACAACATTGAACAGAACCTCAAGATAAGCATTACTATCCTGCTCACTCCCTCACACGGCAAGGAATCTGCTCCGTGATCTCACAATTAGTAACCCGTAAAAAGCTGGAACCCCAGCCCCAGAAACACTGGACTCTCACATCCAACTGTTCATCGGGTCAGAGAAAAAAGACTCAGTAACCATCAGCACTCTACCTGTGAAAACAAGCTCTTCCCCTGAGGAAACCGAGGCAGCAGTGAGTCACCCACTCAAGATTTACAGGACTGATACACTCAGCTAGCACACAAAGCAGATCTCTCCAACAAAGACCCTGGCTTTGGCTCCGTGTTTCCTTTCCCCGAATTTTGGTGAATCTGATAGGATTATAATTGTAGAAATCCATGATAATTTGGCTTTTCTAATGCTAAAACTAATCTTATCTGTAGAACATACAATGAGCAAAGAGTGCTCTCCTTAGACAGACAAATGGAAGAAAGCTAGACACCACCAAACCCACTCACTCCCTTAAAACATCACCACAGGCTCAACTCTGCTCAATTCCTAATTCATTTCTTCTTGACTTAATAGAATTAACTCAGAATGGGTGCATAATTTAAATAGACACGTTTACCAATTCTTTTTCCTTTCAAGCTTCAGAACCCTTTACTGTCACACAGCAGTGGCTGCCTCCTGTAGCCTCGTGTACAATCTCATCAGCAGCCAGTGCTGCAGTGACATTACCTCTCTACTCCTCTAAGTAGTGGCTAAGCAAGAATAAAGATGAACAAGGGTAAGGCTGCTGTACACTCATCAGTCTCCAGGATGAAATGAACGCCCATGCTACTGAAAAGGAAGCAGGCCTGTGAGCTGCCAGGAAATGCAGCATTTTGGCAAGGAAATGGGGTAGAAAAAGATCTGAGAGACCAATGAGGTCAACCTGAATAGCTCACCTAAAATTCAATGCAACAAGAAAGTTAAGAAATACGGGTCCATATATAAGTTAAATTAATCACTATGATTTACCTAGAGTAAGCTAAATGTTTCTGACACTGTGCAGCCCAATTTGCAAAAGACTCCCATTAGGGGAAGGACTGGAAGAGAGGAGGGAGGGGAAACTGTAGTCAGGATGTAAATTAAAAAATTAATTAATTAGTTTTAAAAAATACTCCCACTAAACTTTTTTAATTATTCATTTTGGGTTTTTTTGAGATTATAATATAATTATACCATTGCCCTCTTCTCTTCCTTTCCTCCAAACCCTCCCATACATATACCTCCTTGTACTCTTTCAAACTCAAGGCCTCTTTCTGTTTTTCATTAATCTATGAATGTCAAAAGCTGTATTCATAAAGTCTCCCCAATAGGACTGCCTTAACATAAGATGAGTAGGACAGCAGTACACATGCTGAGATCTCAACCTTACTCAAAGAACCACAAGGAACTCAGGGATGCTGAGACTGGGAGAGATAGTCTTCCCCAGGGAAAAGCACACTAACTGGTTATCCAATACCAAATGGATTCCTACTATTCTTAAAAATTCCCTTATGCTGCATGTTCACTGGGCTAACAAAGTGCACAGTTGGCAAACATACTCTTAAAATAGCTAGAGACCTATTTGCTTTAAAAATGGTCTTCCCATGGCAAATTAACCTCTCTGAGTTTGGGTCATCCCCATGAGAACGTAAGACAAATGCCTAGATTTTAAAAGCAGATAGGAATAGCGAGTACCACAACTGAGGCTTTCCCTGTGAGACATGAAAATTCAAAATGTGAAAGCTGAAGTCTGTAAAGATAGGTTTTATTGTTTTCTATACCCTAATTTATAGTTGTCAGGTTCAAATTTACATAGCCTTATGTCCTCACCCTGTTGAGGTCTAATGCTTTAGCTCATGCTCTTAAAGTCATCTGCTACTTTGACTGTCAGCTCTCTAGCTCACCTGTTTTACTACTACAAATATACCTGCTGAGATAAACACAGGCTGAACAGAGTTACCCTACACTGTTCACGGGAACATATGACATGATTTTTATAAGTCAATTTAACCTGAACCTTCTATAAAACTGATGGTATCATCATGGGGACTATTAGAAAGTCCACTCTAAGAATCCTAAAAGATTCCTTAAACATGTACACATATGCATATAACGATAATTAATGAAAACAGAATCTATGAATTTGAAAGAGAGCAAGGCAGGCTAAACAGGAAAGTTTAGAAGGAGAAAAGAGAAAGGGTAAATGATGCAATTATAATTTCAAAAACAGTATTTTTTAAGTAAGGAACAAGACATAAAACAGTGTCATTTGAAAAGGACAGGTGACTGGAAAGAGCAGTATGATTCTACACCTGGGCCAAAAGAGGGGAGTGACAGAGAAAACTTAAGAGCAATGTAACCTGGGGCTGAAGGGATGCCCCAGTGCAAGTGCCCTTGCTGCACAGTATGAAGTCAGGAGTTGAGCTACCCAAACAAGTGAGCTGTGGTTCCTGTGCACTTGGCAGGGCTTGCTGGAGAGAGGGGGGAAAGTCAGACCTAACACCGCAAGGAAGAAAACTTTCAAATAAAGGATTTTTATCTTGGCTAAGTATAACATGAACATGAACTCTGTTCTCCATGATGGGAAAACTGCAAAGGGTGAGGTTTAACATGGATATCAAACTTCTCCTGTCATATGTAATAATGAGTGTATGTAACAGTTTTGATAGAACTAGCTATGGTAAGAGTAATCATTATTCTCTGATACTAAAAATGGTTTATTTAAATGTATGTCTGATGAAATTTGAATACAATACTTGATAAGAAAAGAGTAGTGCCCTAATATCTGATTCCATTTTTAAATATGAGAAGATGGTATCATCATGGGTACTATTATATTAAGATTAAGAACTGGTTCATCAATGCTCAGTTATTAAGTAGAGAAGACAGACCTAGAACCCATGTTTCTTCTGATTCCCAGGTCTGGGTCAGACTTGCTTTAGGGATTGTTTTGTTTTGTTACTATAAAAAGGAAAAGGGAAAAGTCTCTGACACATTTCTGTGTCTGCAGCACTGGTCATCCCCGCAGTGTAAAGGTGAGGGACACAGCCTCTCCAGGCTCACCCTCACTTCAGGATGAACATGGACAAGGAACAGGATTTGTGTGTGCAGTAGCTATCAGTTTGGAATGAGCCACAGTCCATGACCGGGGACAACCTAGGAGCTGAAGGCAATCCTGGGCAACACAGCAGAACTCCAAAAACAATAACAACAACAACAACAACAACAACAACAACAACAACAAATCCAGGAAAAATATTTATTTTATTTACCAGATAATACAACAGACACTGTTTAAAAGAACTATGCTATGCTAATTACAAAAAGAACTTAAAAATCAGGTCAATGTAGGAAATCAAGAAACAAACAGACAAAAGTCTAAACTATGCAACTTTTTTCTTTTCATGAATATCTGAATGGTATACATGGGTTGGGGGGGGACACTCAACTATGTATGGGTATATATTTCTGAGAGTTGTATCTCACACAGTTGCACATATATGAAGGTATCTGTAAGTGTTCATGTGTATACATGCATGTGGGAACCAAATTTGAAATCAGATGTTTTCCTTGATCCATCTACACCTTATTTATTGATGCAGGGCCATTCATTCACTTGAGCTCAGAGCTCACCATAAGGCTAGTCTGCCTAGCCAGTTTGCTCTAGGGGAACCCCCAACTCAGCTTCGTAAGCAATGGACTTAAGGTACACTGCTCTTCCTGTCCAGAGTTACCATGGGGACAGAGGAGCCAAACTGTTCTCACACTTGCTGCAAATATTTTCACATGTCCTCAGCTCTATGTAAGACTTCAGCCAGTCACTCATTTCACATGCCATTTGCGTCATTTCAAATACTCAATACTGTTTGCTTTAATTTCTATAATAAGCAAAAAATAAACATGTTATCCCTCAAAAGATGAGAGAATGGTCAAATAAAACATTCCACAGTAATCTCCATGTCGGCTACATAGAACTCACAACTTCTCAGACTGGTTTATTTCTTCTCTGGTACTTGTTCATAATGAAGAATCACACATCTGCAGACAGGGTATGCATGGTGTTGATCAGTTAACTACCTACATCAGGCCATATCTATTGAGGTGATATTTAAAATGCCAAGCTCACTCTGACACAAATGGAATCTTACCAGCCATATATGGTGTCACACCTATTACCTGCTTACTTCTCTCGCCAGCTATACACAGGTCTCCTTGGATGTATGTACAAATTTAATGGTAATATATGGTACATATATTATAATAGTGAAACACTGTGAGCCACTTATTTAGAAGCCTGAACATCTAAAAGTGAACTGTCACCAAGTTGTGTACTGACAACACATTAATGATCTATGTTAAGATCAACTCATAAAAAGTGATGATACACAATTTCAGTGACTTTTCCACTGTACACAGAGGCCTATATGCCAAATGTTTATAGAAGTTTTGTGTGAACAGTGGTATTATAAGAGATTTGTATTTTCTTTAGCTGGGATTCTCAGATATTTTATATGGTGTGCACTATTTTTGCAATTAGATAAAAGAACCCATCCCATGATGTGCTCTATAACTTTCAGTATTATTTATAGATATTACTGGGTGCTAGGGAGATAGAACAACTGAGCAGACAGAGCCACAATCAAGACTCCATGACAGATCTAAACAAGGGCACACATAAAAGCAGACTGCAGAAGAGCCCACCAGCTCCTCCCGGGTCTTTAGACAGATACTGTCTTCTTGTTCTTGGTGTTCACCTGAACTCACATCACAACCCAGGGGTCAGATAATCTGACCTCTAAGGTGGATGGTGAACAGTTATAACTCTTGGTTTTGTTTGAGCTTTAACCTTTAGGATACTTCTTGTTACCCTAGAAAGCAGAGTTGGACTAAGGAAGCAATGCCTAAGGCTGTGCAGTGGGAAGAAAGGTTACAGGAACACAAAGGCTGCTACTGATGCTAGCTAGGGTCCTCATGAAAGGAGCTGGAGGGCATAGGGAGATCTGCTGCTCTCTGGATCTCCTGGGGGTTCCTTGCCACGTGGCTGAACCTCTTCAGGACCCCATGTTATAATTCATGAACGCTAACCTTTTGAGTTAGCTTTCGCTTCTTGATTCATTTACTTGTACTTTCCAAATGGCCTCTGCTCCATTTCTGCCTTCCTGGAATTGCTATCTGGTTTCTCAGCCTGTATCAGAGATGCCACAAACAGGGCTGTTGCATTAAATCTAGGAGTCAGATCCAAGCATTCTCCTTCTCTCTAAGCCTATTAACATGATGTTCCACAGGCTAAGTCAATCCCCTTTAATCTGCCACTGGCCAGAGAACCTCTCCAGGAGCGAGTCCTTGCTGATATGCTGGGTGAGACTCAGTATCTGTATGTGGAAGAGCAATCATTCCAAAGAGGGAAGAAAAGTAATTCCTGTTGTTTGGATTGTTTGTTTTCCTGATAGGAAAAAAAAAAAAAAAATAGAAGGAAGATCACAAACTAGACTAGATAACCTCCTGGAGAGCCACCTTCCTGGGTGGAGCATGCATCACTCCATACCATGAAAACAAAGCGTGAAGGATCAAAAGGCCAGCTAAGGAGATCTCACATCCTTTGACATTTTTGCCACCAGCCATGCCAGGTGGTGATGGCACACCCTTTTAATCCTAGCACTCGAGGTAAACATAGGCTGATCTCTATGAGTTCGAGGCCAACCTGGTTCACAGATTAAGTTCCAAAACACCCAGGGCTACACAGAGAAAAAACAAACAAACAAACAAACAAAACAAAATGACAGCTGTCCCTATGCATACAACTGTCACCAAATGTACGGGGCCTGGGGGATGGGTGGAACCAATGGATTTGGGAGATAGGGGTTCAATTCAAGCAAAATGAGTTGTTTCAGACTTTTAAACACGCAAAAGCTAAAAAAGATTCCTAGTTGGTACTGAGGGTTATATACACATCTGTCACTGCAGTGCTGAGGGTACTTTTAACAAAAGAAGAAGTGCTGCACAGCCTCTGAGTCTTTCAAAAATCAGAATATGTTAAATATATGCAGATAACTCCATGGAACAATCAAAAAATGCCAGAGAGAAATTTAAATGGCCACCATAATAAAGAATATGATTTTTCTCGTTTATAGTCTCTCTAGGCTTGTGTCAGTAAAGTAGAATAAACATGTTATTAAAAGAGAATCAATAGGAGGCTTTAAAATATACAGTACCACAAAAGGTCAGGCCCCAGTATTGATTTTAATATAACATTTTTTGTTCAGCTTCCCAAAGGGTTCTTTTCTAATATTGTTCTTCATTTTTCTTTCACTTTGTTCCCTGACTGGTGAATTTGTTGTTCCTATCTGCAGAAAGCTAAGGCTGAGTTTGCTGGGTGTGAGTCACTCCTGTGACAAGCTGCTGGGAAATGAAAAGAAAAAGAAAACAAAATCAGCTCCCTCCCACAGACATGACCAGGGGACTTAATGGGACAGAGCTGGGGACATACTAGAGGGCATGGAACCTACATAGCACAGCTATCACGTCACGCAGGGCCATGGTAGGCAGGCACTGCCCTCCCTGGAGCCTTGGAGCAACAGATTGGAATCTGAAGATTGGAATCAGAAGCCAGAGAGGCTGAGGAGAGCAGGATGATGAAGAAAGACACCATCTTCCAAGTTGCAGCAAAAACTTTCAGCAAAGCAGCCAAAAATGCAGAGATTTGCAATACAAGCCCAAGTTCCTCTCGCCCTGGAAAGCCACAGTGCTGAAGGGAGAGCTGACCCACAAGGAGAAACTACAACTGTGTGCCCAGCTAGAAAAGACAGTTCCTGACACTGTCCCAACTTGAGATGGTTCACAACCTTGCAGAATGCATGCTTCAATACAGTCTTTCACATAATACACTGTATGTTTTACAGAGTTACAGAGTTTGAATAGGCTTGAGGCCAAACTTAAGTCAAAAAGGGGGAAGGGGGAAGATATTCTCATTCTGTTAGGTTTTCACTTTTATAAAGTGTTTTCTAGAAGAACGAAACAAAAGAAGGTGGAAAATGTTTTGTACATGAAGTGCTTGCTATTGCTGTCAAGTATGAAGGCCTGAATTCAGATCCCCAGTACCCAGTACACATAAGAGCCATGCACAATCTGTAAGCCCAGAGCTCGGCTTGCTGGCCAGCCAGCTTAGAAGAAACAGCAAAGTTAGCCATAGCAAGTATCATTATATCTAGCAAATATTTTTTGATATCTACCAAATGACAGATGATTATATACAATAATCAGATGTTTATATACAATAAACAGACACAGTAATGCAAAGAAACATAAAGCAAAAATGGGGGAGCCTAAGGAGGAGGGCAGCAAGACATGCTGCTGAGACGGATGACTTCAGACAGGGATGACTCAGCCTCTCTGTGCAGCTGAGAATAAGAGGGAACCCCCCCATGCAAAACATGGGACCTAAGTACTCTGAGCACTGAGCTGTGGGCACACACAAGCCCGGCATCAGACGTGGCTGGAGTATTCAAGGAGAGGGCAGAGAAGCACTGGATAAAGGTAGGCTAAGCCAAAATGCCAAAGGAAAGGGCTCGGACTTGAGGCAGATGCTAATTAAAAAGCCATTAGAAATGTTTTAATCAAAGACACAAACAAGATTAAAACTACATTTTAAAAACTACTTTGCAGAGAAAGAGAGAGAAGAAAGGGAAGGGGTGGGAGGGGAGGGCTGAAGAAGATAGGGAAGAGGAGAAGCAGGGCCCATCGGCTCCCTAAAGTGACCATGAAAGTAAGAAATGGCAATGAAGCAGCACTTCTCCCCCTGAGCACCAACGCTGCCCTCATGAGGACAGGTCCTTATGAAAAGCAGCTGTGTGTGTAAAAGCAACATGGCTACCCTCTACCTCTCTATGGCAGGCCCCTATTTGCTGTAGCAACTTCAAAGTCCCATGAGGAAAGAGAGTAGATCCCCACACAGTGAGAACCAAGCAGGATGAAATGGTGAGAGGTAGATAGACTGTCATGTACCAGAAGGCACAACAGTTCCGGGCTCCGTTAATTAGAGAGTAGACGCAAGGACATAAAGCAGGAAAAAGGAATCAAGAATAATTAGTAATCAAATGCTTTTTGTTAAACTAACATTATTCATATTTTCATCAGCTGGAAGAAGACCTTTCTAAGACAAACCTAAAGTTACAAAGACTTACTTGGATAAGGGCTTCTTTAATTCTATAAAAACAGATTTGCACAGTTGACAGATATATTTATAAAAAAATGCACAATTTCCAAGAAAATCTACAGAAATATTAATCTTTACCCAATATGACAGTATTTTGACAGTTTCATTTCAAAATATAGTCATGTGAATTGAAAAACAAAAACACTGAAAAAGTCCTCCTCTTTACAAATCTTTTAGAACTAAACTCTTAGTTCTTGAGCTCCATAATCACAGAGCTGACCATGCTAAACCCTGCACAGTACAGTACAAAACAAAGGTAGTCCACAGGTGGAAGACGCAAACAGAAACATCCAAGAAAGCACTGCTGTGGGACCAGCAGCCAACCAGCACCTACAACGCAGCCCAGGGGAGGAAGGGTGCGCTAAAGCCCAACTCTTACCCCTTCTGGCAACTTGGACTATTAAGCAAGTGTTAGCCATTTCATCCACAAAGTTAGGAGGCCAGCAAGTGAGAAGCAGCCTACAGGAATACAAGGACAAAGCCATCAACAGGTGCATACAAAGTGTTTGGATAAGCAGTGTCTCAAACTGTACTAATCCACAAGTGAGTGTCTTGCTTGCCTGTTTGTTCAGAAATACAATCTCACTGTGTACTATCTAGCCTTGAATTTGTATTCCTCATGCCTCTAGTACTAAGACTACAGGCAGGTATCAACTGCCATGCCTGTATGGAAACCTATTCTTAAACAGTGTTTATTATCCAAATTAAAGTCTACTTGAGATCTCTAGAGACTGAGCAGGAAGAATAGCTAGCTATATAAAGTCACACTTGTTACCTTTAAACACAAGACTACATCACCCCTGGGATAAGACTTATGAGTGGTTTTATGGGAGAAGAGCAAGGCAGTGAAGATGAAGCATATTTCTTTGGTAATTTTTCTACAAACCAATATTATCTATGTTTTCAGTACTTTGAGAAATGACCTTTCTTAGTCAAAGCAATTTGGTTCTGTAGAAATAATAAAAGAGTCACAGAAACTCAGTTAGATAATGTTTTTTTAATTAATAGACATTTCTCACAATAAATTGGTGGTTTCAGTGATTTTTTTTTTCTGGTACTGTTTTGATGTGGTTTGGTTTTAATCCATCAACCCCACCAGAGAGACAATGAAATGTAAATTCTTGGTTTTTAAGAGACTTTTGTTTTGATAGAATCAGCTTTCATAAATGGAAGCTAGGCATGGGAACGCTAAACAATATGATTTGAGAATTTATGTTGGAACCTGATTTTTAACTTGTTAGTTGAAATATTTACATGGCTAACTTTCATTTTTCTACTTTAGACTTGACACTAAAATCACACTAAAACCATTTTAATGAGGCAAATTGAAAACCTCTCCAAATGAAATAGCTGAAGCCTGGAGGCTCTAGATAGTTCCTGTAGAAGGAAGCAACTGTAAATAGTGAATAACTAATAAATTGCTCTCAGGGAAGCTACACATACTTCGATGGAGGGATTCAATATTCTCATTTCAAAGGCAGACTGGCCCAGCAGCTAACTTTCTAAGTGATTAACAAACTAAGTTTGTGAGCCAGCTGTGACAGCCTTGACATGAGGGGCAAGCGCACAGTAGAGGCGAACACCATAGGTCTGAGTCCACACACCAAGTATCACCCAACACAGAGCAGCGAGCCATCGGGGCTTTTCCTTAACTCCTGGGGCTTTTTTTTTGGGGGGGGGTGGGGGGCAGGAGGGTATGTTCTCCCCAAAGTCTAAGAATGAATAAAGAGGAGAAATCAATGCAAGATGAGATTTCTGCTTGGCTATTGCTGGTGAAAATAAGCATCACACAGTCCTGCCTCCTCCCCTCCATACAGGGACTTGAGTTGCTCCACACACAGAACACTCACTACTGGGTGTACATGAGCATCTCACTGACCAGAAGCACATCCTGATCTCTCAAGCTCACAAAGCAGGGGACTGGCTCCTTCAGCATATTCTCCACTGTGCTATTTAGAAAGCAGTCACAATA
Source organism: Mus minutoides (assembly GCA_902729485.2). Taxonomy (NCBI): domain Eukaryota; kingdom Metazoa; phylum Chordata; class Mammalia; order Rodentia; family Muridae; genus Mus; species Mus minutoides. Next base: position 609,083 of record LR750098.1, read on the forward strand.
TTAAGTTAAAGAACTAACAAGAAATTCAGATTGCCACTAAAAGAATCGACACAACCCAGCAGAGAATAGTGACATACAGTCCAGACAGGGCTGACATGAGGGAGGCAGACACTACTTCAACTGGGGGATAAAAGCCAGTGTTTAGAAACGTAAGCCTAAGGTAAGATGAAGTTGGCATATGACTTACAGCTAAGTCACCTGAACTCCTTTTCCATTCAGAGCTCAGCTCACAAAAAAAAAAAAAAAAAAAAAAAAAAAAAAAAGATCAGGAGAGGAAAGAAAGGTGGCCCACTCGGACCATCCCTCCAGATTAAACAGTCAAAGATATCAAGCTTTTTGACACTTCTAACCCTGTATCACCAGCAGGCCCAGCAGATGGCCCAGAACTGAGATCAATCAGCAGGGCTAGGCCCAGTTTATGTGGGCTACTGCCTGCAAAGACAGACTTCTAGACTTAAAGAAACTGACATCAGGTCACAGCTCAACCACCTTCTAAAACTAAAGTGGGATGAGCAAAAGCTCTTTGAATAGGAAAATATTTGTTCCTCGTATTGTAAATGTGTTTCCTGAACAAAACACCAGGCCTGCAAAGATGAAGAAGCCTCATTCTGTCCTACGAAGAACTGAGGGGAAACCAGTAGACAAAGTCACCTCACTAGCTACAGCCAACCTGCACCGGCCTGCATCAGCCTGCACCAGCCTGCACTGGCCTGCACACTGGATTTTCTCTGAGTATGTTTTTAAATAATGACAAGAACCAATGGGCTACCATCACCTCAGCCATGAACTGAGTAAGCTATATGAAGTCCAGTTCTCACCTGGCTCTGGATAACAATGCTCTGGATAAGCATTAACAGAGTAAGAAATAGAGTACCTTACTACTCCTCTCCCATCCAAAGAAGGAAACCTGGACTGTTCCAGGTAATGGAGAAGTTTCAACATGAATGACAACAGAACACAGAGAGATGATTTCCCAGACACTTGCACAGAGAAACCAGTTTCAGCAAAAATTACTTCAAGCACTATGCTCCATGAGAGAAAATGCTGTAATTACTGTCAAGAGAAACATCTGAATAATATGTGGTTGAACATCACGGCTGCAATTACAAGTAAAAAAGTTACAGATTGTGATGGCATGCTTGATTGGCTTCAGTTCTCCGGCTTCGAGATTCTTGCCTTACAAAACAGCTTCTGAAATGGGTCTCAGAGTAGGGTTCCTGAGCAGCAGAGCAGCAACAGAAGAGAAACTGAGTCTGGACAGAATGAAGAGCTATGCACAAGGCTCAAGAATGGACTATCTACCCATCTGTAACTGTGGAAGGCAACTGTCTGTTAAAAACAAGTGTAGCTGAGGAGAAAAGATGGCAGTGGCACCTGGCCCAGATCCCAACAGCTAGAGCATAAGCAATCTGTGGGAGTCCTAGCAAACTCCCTGACACTGGGGCAGGACGGCCACGGCACTCGGAAAGCTGTACCTACCTTGAAGCAGAGTGGAAATGTGTCAGGATAAAAGTACAGCAATGCAGGGAAAGAAGAACCAGGTAAGGAGACTAGGAAGAGCAGTGATCTACAGAAGCAGCCTCTATTCCCAGGAGGGTCCAGCACTGTGCACAAAGAGGGCTCCATGTCTAACAAATCATCCACATCCTCAAAGTAGCCAGACACAGGGGATACAGAACACAGCTGCCACACTGACCCAGGCCTTCACCGAGCCACTGAATAGTAACAACGGTTTCTTCAAATACCTATAAACTCGAAATTCATCTGTCCATACCAGTGTGAATGACGTGAAAAACTACTTGCTACAGGTTGCTTAAGTTTATAGCCAAACTCTTTTTATGATAGGTCTTAATAAGTACTAGTCAACAGTAATAGCCCTCAGAGCTTCTTATTGTCTTTGACTTACTACATATCTATAAACTGCATATAAGTTGAAGTTGTAGTTTTTATAATCTTATAACTTGCATATGATAGAAAGAGTATGAATATTATACTAAATTAAAATAAGAATTTGTAGTCATTGGGTAATATAAAGTTATAAAGATACAATTTAATTTTTCTTTTATTTTAATATAAGATATAAACATGTAACACTCAACCACATGCATTAATATTAGTAACTTTTCACAAATATAAAAAAAAAAAATCTGAGGCAAGCCTACTTTATTAAGAAAAGATGCTATGTTAGATAATAGTTCTGGAGATTCAAGGCCACAGCACCCAACTTAACTTCATTGCACTAAAGCTACTGCTGACGGCATATCAGAAAGAAAATACAAGAAACAGTGGGGTCACAGAGAGCAGCCTGGCCTGGTTGGATTTCACAGCAGCTCACTCCTGCAAGTCACCATGGGTCCCATGAGACCACCTTAGTTATTCTCAAGAGTGTGACGGCAGTACCTCCCTGCTGTCCACAGCCTATGCACACATATTTTTCTGGGTCCCTCTCAAAGCTTCTATCACCTCCCACCTTACAACATCAGAAGTCAAGTCTCTAACACAGGAACACTGGGGGGACAAACCAAACACAGGAACACTTACTCAAGCCCTGTCTATTCCAGAAAGACAGTTCTAGTCAGTATTCTCCAGGCCTGGTGATTCATTCCATTGAAAACTATCTGTGAGCTTTTCTGGTTTTAGAGACAGAACTTCAGTACATGACTACTTACATAGCTTAAATATGGCCATAACTCATAAAATTGTTTGTCTAGCCAACTCTTCCCTCCCCCGTATTTCACCTTTTTCCTCCAAAGGCTGAATGTATCTAATAATAAAGTTAAAAACATATTAAACAGAATGGATTTATCCAGAAGGTAACATTACCATGAGTTTCACTATCACAATGAACTATAAGATACAAGAACGTTTGACATCCTAATTCTGGCTTCCACACCACTCTCAATGGGAAAAATAAGTGAACTGTGCTATGCTTTCAAGGAGACAACTGATAAAATTTATGATTGATTTATTTAACTAATTAAGCTTCAATGGATCTAATATAATTTTCCAAATTACTAAAACTGAGGACAAATCTCAACTGATAGCCATTTAAAAATAGCAGGCAAGGAGTCTCTCAGTTGACAGCTAGCTTCACAACTGGATGCCGACTCCTTTGTCCTTCTTGATTTCTTGAAGAAAAGTTATTAAAGCAAAACACTCTCACTTGCCTTTATAGGTAAAGAGGTGAGATCCCAATGCCAAGGGTCAAAGGTCAGAAGTAGTCACATTTTTCTTGCTGTCAGAGATTGGCTTTTGGAGGCAGGACAAGGGGAAAAGTAAATCACATTTTTAAAAGACTATGTTCAAACCGTAGCATATCCTGTGTGTTGTATCCTTGTGACATTGGAGTGCTGTAGCTGTCAAAGCAGTATGGTCAACCTCGGCCTACAAACACAACAGACTGTCCCAGCAAAAACAGGCTGGCTCCTGTGGACCCTCAGCAGCAGACCAAATGACTGTTGCATCTATTTGATGTTTTAATGAGCACATGCAAACTAGACAAAAGAACTTAAGCATGGAGGCTCATCATGTGGAATTTGGGAGCATGATCAGAACACCACCCCAGTGCCCCACAGATCCACAGTAAGTGGAAAGTCCATGTTCAGATGTGCTTGTTTGGTTTTGGTTTTTAATTAGAATATAACCAGGTTGCTGCAAAACTCAGCTCTGCTGTCACTATGGCACTAACAAGAAATGTCTCATGGGGAAAGCCAACATAAAGGAACAGAACCTAAAAGAAGTGGGAGTAAATTCTGAGTGGCTAGAAATCTCTTCAGCTTACATGACTTTATCTAAATGTGTGTGCCATGACTAGTCAGAACAGCAGAGAAAGGGCATCTGCTCTGGGAGGAAGACAGGGCAAGCCTGCCAAGGTGCCATGCAATCTGATGGATCTCATGGTCTGGTGTGCAGATGGGCTGATTTTACCAACACGTATTTTTCCACACTTTCACATGCCTAAAGTACCTCCTGACTGCAGAGAGGCAGTCCTGCCTTGGGTGTCATCGCCTGCACAGTGCATCAAAATTTGCAGAAGTGGTGTCAGCAGCTTGGAAAACTCCCAGAAGTGGCAGTGGAGCAATCCCTTAAGGAATGCTATGTCGCCATGGTTTTGAGGATGCTGAATATGATACTACATGGGAAAAGCAGGACATCACGACTGAGCAAATGGATGGAATGAGTGGAGCCCAGTGTGCAAAGGCCTGAAAGAGGCTTCAACCCTGGGACCTCACCGTTGGTACAACTGGCATTTTAGCCATGAAATGCATTTTGTTGGGTACAACAGGTAGCAAAGAGCCCGTCTTAAGAATTACAGGATCTTTAGTAGCATCTTGGGTACCATCTACTAGATATGATTTGACAGGTGTGACAGCAAAAATATCTCTAAACATTGTCAAATGTCCCCTGAAGACCAAAATTCCCCCCAGCTGAGAACCACCACCTTAACCAGTTTATTTTGCTTATGAATACACAGGAGGATTTTTTTTTCCAAAATTAGTCTTAATGAGGTATTTTAATAAGAAACTCAAAGAGATGAAACATTGGATCATAATCTGCAGCCATTTTCTTTTCTTAGTAGTACATCTTGAAATCAATGGCATCTTCAACTCAGGTAGATTCTACCACCCACTTCCCTTTAAGGAGCCCTCAGCTGTAGCCCTTTGGTATTCCTCAGTTGAAAATTCTTTGATTAGCTCTGTACCCCATTTTTAATGGGGTTATTTGAATTTCTGGAGTTCAGCTTCTTGAGCTCTTTGTAAATATTGGATATTAGTCCCCTATCAGATTTAGGATTGGTAAAAATTCTTACCCAATCCGTTGGTGGCCTTTTTGTCTTATTGACAATATCTTTTCCCCTACAGCTTCCTTTCTCCTGCAGTCTTAGCCAGTTCCAATTTTCCCTAGCAAGTGGTTTTTCTGTCTTCCTTTTTGAACTATCGGGCTTCCCAAGTTAACCACAGTTAAGATTTGATCTTTTGGTCCAAAGAAATCTCCCTGAAATAAGGTCCTGAGGTAAGCTGTCCCAACAGAACACAACTCTGCTGCCAGGTTCACCAGCCTGTGAAATATTTCTTGCTTCTCCTCACCACTCAGTCCTGACAGAGCACAGATACAAGTGGGTATTCCTGTATTGTCGGTGGCTTTGAACGAGCTTTAAAATTTGCTCAAGAAAAAGGTTGCACTTAAAAAGAGTTGACCATTTTCACCACACAGAAATAGGGACACTTGAGAAGAGAGCAGGGCACAACATGGCTGAACATTGCACAGTGCACATGTCATTAGAACATTCAATAGTCTGCATCAATTAAGAACTAGTATGTGGAGTTATAATAATTCTACAAAGAAATATATCACTGTGGAAATGTCCTCAAACATATGTATTTAAAATTTACTTGTCTGTGTATCTTTGTTTAGATCCCATACACTTGAGAACTGTTGGACAACTCTGTGTGCATTTGAGGAAAAAGAAAAGGCTTGGCCATCAGGACTTGTGCAGGTGACAATGTAAGAGCACAGAGAACCACTCTGAAGAAATGCTTACAATAAGCCGTTATTCAAACTTAGACAACAGACACACCAATGCATAAATGCACTGCTACTCCAATATGCCACTTTTAGAAGACTGAACAGAAAGCTTTCTTCTTTTTCTTTTTAAGGAATAAATAATAAAGTTTTATTTATTTAGTCATGGCCTTGTTATGTTGTCTTTATGATTGATTGACTAATTGATTTTTTATTAGATATTTTCTTCATTTACATTTCAAGTGCTATCCCATAAGTCCCCTATACCCTCCCCAACGCCCTGCTCCCCTACCCACCTACTCCCACTTCTTGGCACTGGCATTCCCATGTACTGGGGCATATAAAGATTGCTATACCAAGAGGCCTCTCTTCCCAAAAATGGCCAACTAGGCTATCTTCTAATACATATGCAGCTAAGAGACACGAGCTCTGGGGGTTCTGATTAGTTCATATTGTTGTTCCATCTATAGGGTTGCAGACCCCTACAGCTCTTGGGTACTCTCTCTAGCTCCTACATTGGGGACCCTGTGTTCTGCCCTATAGATGACTGTGAGCATCCACTTCTGTATTTGTCAGGCACTGACAAAGCCTCACAGGAAACAGCTATATCAGGGTCCTTTCAGCAAAATCTTGCTGGCATATGCAGTAGTGTCTGCATTTGGTGGCTGATTATGTGATGGACACCCTGTGTGAGGCAGTCTCTGGATGGTCCATCCTTTCGTCTTAGCTCCAAACTTGTCTCTGCAACATCTTCCATGGATATTTTATTCCCTAATCTAAGGAGGAATGAAGTATCCACATGTTCGTCTGCCTTGATTTTCTTGTTTTGGAAGTTGTACCTTGGGTATTCTAGGTTTCTGGGCTAATCTCCACTTATCAGTGAGTACATATCAAGTGACTTCTTTTGTGATTGAGTTACCTCACTCAGGATGATATCCTCCAGATACATCCATTTGCCCAGGAATTTCATAAATTCATTGTTTTTAATAGCTGAGTAGAACTCCATTGTGTAAATGTACCACATTTTCTGTATCCATTTCTCTGTTGAGGGACATCTGGGTTCTTTCCAGCTTCTGGCTATTATAAATAAGGCTGCTATGAACATAGTGGAGCATGTGTTCTTATTACCAGTTGGAACATCTTCTGGGTATATGCCCAGGAGAGGTATTACTGGATCCTCAGGTAGTACTATGTCCAATTTTCTGAGGAACTTCCAGACTGACTTCCAGAGTGGCTGTACCAGTTTGCAATCCCACCAGCAATGGAGGAGTGTTCCTCTTTCTCCACATCCTCGCCAGCATCTGCTGTCACCTGAATTTTTTAATCCTAGCCATTCTGACTGGTGTGAGGTGGAATCTCAGGGTTGTTTTGATTTGCATTTCCCTGATGATTAAGGATGTTAAACATTTTTTCAGGTGCTTCTCAGCCCTTTGGTATTCCTCAGTTGAAAATTCTTTGATTAGCTCTGTACCCCATTTTTAATGGGGTTATTTGAATTTCTGGAGTTCAGCTTCTTGAGCTCTTTGTAAATATTGGATATTAGTCCCCTATCAGATTTAGGATTGGTAAAAATTCTTACCCAATCCGTTGGTGGCCTTTTTGTCTTATTGACAATATCTTTTCCCCTACAGAAGCTTTGCAATTTTATAAGGTCCCATTTGTAGATTTGTGATCTTCCAGCACAGGCCATTGCTGTTCTGTTTAGGAATTTTACCCCTGTGTCCATTATCTTCGAGGGTTTTCCCCACTATAAATTTCTCCCCTATAAATTTCAGTGTCTCTGGTTTTATGTGGAGGTCTTTGATCCACTTAGACTTGAGCTTTGTACAAGGAGATAAGAATGGATCAGTATGGAAAGCTTTCTTAATGCCCATGCTAAAGTTTCTTCGCTGATGAAGAACAAAAAAGGAAGAAGGTGGGGAAAGCTATTGATTCGTTCAAGTGTCACATAGAACACACACTTTTTGCCAAGATTTGACAGCTGGAGGGTTGTTATAAAGAAAGCTTCAAGCAAAATATTTTTTAAAGAAAAAATAATAATAGTAATATAATAGCTGTTCTACCCTCTGCTCTCTAAAAAGGTGACAGAAAACCAACCCTTTATCAAGAGTCATTTGTCCAGGTTACAGCTAGGTGCCAACCCCATCCTACCTGAGGTACAGAGGGGCCTCCCGTTCCTGTTTGTACATCTCATTGGCCCTTTCCCTTTCCTGGCCAGAGCAGAGCACATGGGAGTCATATCATGAAAGGAAAGGCACACATACTAGCATGGTGAATTACTCAAAGAAAAAGCCTACACTGTGTGGGAATAAAGAACTCCTGAAACACAGTTCGCAAAGTAAACTTGAATTGGACCACCCCCCAAATCCTTGTGAACATAAAATTTAATTAAAGAAAATATAATTTCAAAATATTAAAAAATGCTATCATAACATGCTTCTTTTCTTAATGAAACTGATGTGGATTTTTTTAATATTTAAACTTCACTAATTATATACACTCCATCAACCTAAAGTAATTAAATAATTATAAAGTGTTTCATAGGAAGTCACTATAAAGACACACACAGTCTTCTGGAAGTGTTAATTATATCTCAATTTTTTAAGTGATAACGCTTTATCTAGTTCCTTAAAAATGATAGACATAATCAACAGCTTATATTCTTTTTCTGCATGTTGTATGGATACAATGAATTCAAAATCATCAGCTGGGGGATGAAGGACAAAAAATTTCAAATCCTATGCTGAAGGTCCTAGGCCAGTGAGGACGCCAATCCAACCCAAAGCTTTCTTCTACTCACTTGTCAAATGAATGACAAATAGGCTCTAAGCTCCTGCTCTAAGCATGGACCTACTGCTTGTAGTGGAAAAACTACCACATGACCACATGACGCAGTGTTCCATGCTCTGTGAGGCTTTCAGCGCTTGACTCTTGGGTTAAAATGTATTCACACATTTCTACATACACACTTTAGATCTTTAAAATTTAACACCTTCTCAAAATAAATATATATATATATATATATATATATATATATATATATGTGTGTGTGTGTGTGTGTGTGTGTGTGTGTGTGTGTGTGTGTGTGTTATCTGTGGTGTTTTACATTCTACTCCCCTCCCCAGCTCCCAGCAGTCTAAGACTCTTGCAAATGATTTGAAAGAGCACACAAGGATCTACATGACTGTCTGCTGTTCCACTGAAGGCCTGGACGTGGTTCACACTTCACTCCCCCAGGATGACACGGAACTGCTTCCAGGTTTTAACTCTATTACTTCAATGAGCATTCTTTTACCTGTTATTCTTTTATAGTGTTAATAATGGCAATAACAAAATGGGAGTAGCTGCATATGAAAAAGTCTAGAACAAAATATGAAAAAGTAGTTATTTCTGCAAGACAGAATTATAGAGAACTTTCATTTTTAACCATGCAAATTTCTATGACATCTTAATTTTTTAAGTTGGTCTATTACTAATTAGTGCTATTTGTTAATTCAAGCCTCATGTGTGGCATATGATATTCACCACTATAATAGTATCCATTTTAATACAGAGTAGTGGGCAATTGAATTTTCAATTTTAAATATATTTGTTTAGAGCTTTAGATGTTCCTAGGGAATCTTCAGAAACTACTAATTTCCATATGTTGAAAAAGGAAAGCTCATACAACAATAATTCTTTAAAGACATGAACAATTTAGGGCTCTACCAACTACAATCTCAAACCAAAAGAGTCAAGTGCCTACGTTCAGCATATCTAGAGTTCTGCTATACAAAGAAAAGTAATTTTGTTATTATTGTTTTTGTTGGTGTTTTTTTTGTTTTGTTGCTGTTTTTGCAGAGGACCCACATGGTGACTCACACTGTCTCTACTTTCAGTTCCAAAGAATCCAATGCTCTGTTGTGACCTCTACAGGTACCAGGAACACAGAAAGTTCACAGACATACACTCAAGCACGGCACTCATCCACATAAAATAAAATAAATAAATCTTCCTTAAGCATGCTACATATCACAAGTCCAGGCCAGTCTTTTCAAGTCCCATGGGGCTCACCGTCTCTGGTGTTCTGACTCCTTTTTGGCTTGCTCCAATGCCAGCTCCTCAGCTACTCTTCTTTTCAATTCTTCATCAGAAACTACAATTAACACAAAAGTAGAAGAAGTTAAAACAAGTGTCTTGCAAAACAAAAACAAGAAGAGACTGCTAAGCTGCATCTCAACGGGCAAAACTGTGCCAGGTGGTCAGTGTCTCCTTGGAATTTCCTGAGCGCTGTAGAAAGGGCCAATTAGTGCACTTGGAGAGTAATTGAATCAAGAGTCCCCTGGTGACTTAGAAATTTCCACATCTGCCAAAATTTATAATAAACTCAAGGAACTGCTTACTGTCCAAGTGGGGTCTAAGCCATTAAGTGAAGGTCTTTAAAATGATGTCCTAACATTAAAGTCTGACAATATCTATAAAAGGGGGTCAGACTGTCAAGTACTTTAGGGATGAAAGTGATGCTAAAAGCTTCTCAATTCAATAATTAAATAACACAAATATTTATTACAGAGCATGGAATGTTTGTATTTGTATTTATTTTTCCATAATTTATGAAAAGAGTATTTATGATTAATGGGTATTTAGAAACCATATTTTCTAGGACATGTGTCATTCAAATTCAAGTGCCAACAACTGGAGAGAAACACGGAACAGTACTGAGCACACAGCTGGAGTCTCCTAAGTACCTGGAGACTTCATTGGCAACATCTGGCCTTTCCAATTAAAAGATTGTATACAATATGTCTTGTAAAGATTCTAGCAGCTATAACAGTAAATAATGGACAAGTTTTACAGACTACTTTAAGAGCTTTCCATCAGAAATAAGTAAAAAGCATCTCTTCCTCATTAGAAAACTACTAACTAAAATTATTAGCAGAAAGCACCAAAACTATTGGAAGGATTTAAGAAAACAGAGGACTTAATGTTATTCCTTAGTTCTACTTCTTAGATGGAAGATCAGACAATCTGTATACATTATTTGGTGACCCAGACATAAGAGATAGGCACCTTGTCTCGGACACATGCAAAAGCTTACTTACAATATGAAACAAAAACCTTTTCTAAACCATGGCACTGACTCTAAGCACTAACCTTATCCGTGATGGTACATAAAAGGTTTGAAGGCTGTTTTCCCTCAGTTATAGACTGTATGGAAGCAACGACAGCATCAAAGATCATCATTAAGGAGTAAAAAGAAGACTCACAGAATGAGGGAGGGTTGGAGTTTTGCCAATCAGAGCTTACAAGGAGACTTGTAGCTAGAGACTATAATATATAAATAGCTCAAGGCCAAATGAGAAAATATAACACCAATAAAAACCAATAAAGAATATAAATAGGCATTGTTTAAAAGAAAATAAGCAAAAGGAGAAAGCATACAGAAACTGCTCAACATCAGTCATTGGGAATATGCAAACCAAACCCACAATGAAACACCACTTGATACATATTAATACAAGCAAAAAGGCAAAGAGTGAGAAGTGGTAAGGAGAGAAAGCCAACCCGCAGACATTACTGCTGGGACATAAACCGCATCACTAGGGAATATAAATGACACCTCTGACAGGACAAACAAGTTGGCAGTTTCCCAAAATCCTAAATGTGATCCAAGAGTTGAGCTCTCAGGTACTGCATATGCTCAAGAGAACTGAAAGTATTTACTCATACAAAAACTTGTTTATGAAAATGTGTAACGTAATTATTTATAATAGCCCAAAGGGGAGACGATCTAAATGCATATCAGCTAATAAACAGGTAACCAAAATATGGCACATCCATTCATGTAATTATATAAAGAAAAGAAGTCCTGGTACATGCTACAACAAGATGTATGGGAAGGAACTCAGAGACAAAAGGTTATATACTGTCATAGGCTGTATGCTTCGCACTTTAGTATGCCCAGGGATGCTGGTATGCTCAGTGGAGGTTGCCTGGATGGAGAAAGTGGGGCATAAGAAAGGCAGCAGGGTGTCTTGCACTGTTCTTGGAGATGGTGATACGTGTGAAGGTGTGTACACGCACACCCTTTGGTGTCTTTTGTTCATCTGTTTAGTTGGCTGGTTGGATTGGTTTGTTTCTGTGTTTGGGGTGGGGTAGTGTATACTAGTTCCTTTTGGGTTTTTAAAAAACAGACCATTACTATGTTGGCCAAGATGGCCTCAAACTCATAATCCTGCTGCCTTACTTTGTAAGACTGAAATTGTTCTAAATTATAATACTTGGTGGTTGTATACAATTCTATAAACCAACTAAGAAAAATTGAACTGCTCACTTTAAATGATAAATAACTCCAGTAAGGAGTAAGTAATGTAAAACATGGGCACGGGCTGGGAACACATGGTCCTGGCTAACCTCCTGCGGAACAGCGAGTGCCCGTGCAGCGGCCTCCTTGTGAGGGTGCTTGCTAAGGGTCTTTCCTGACGCTAGGCTGCTTGTGCTGTTTCTCTTTTGGAGTGATTTTGAAAAGGTCAAAGGTCACACGCAAACCAGAAAACTGTTACAACAGACAATGACTTTTCCATCCAGGTAAATCTTGAGGTTGTGTTTTTCTTAAGATTTTTAAATAATAAAGTAACAACAGAGAAACTGCAAGCAGCAATAGCTCAAAAAGAGAGCCTGATTAAGTTTATTTTTCTATAAGCTAGACTTTGGATAAGCAAATAATTAATCTCTCACTTTTGACTTCCTCATCCAATTAAAAGCCTTGTGGATGAACCTGCCAGACCTGCTAGACTATCGCACCATAAAGGGTATCAACATGGCCAACTGCTCAGAAAAGCTCTCAATGTGAGACAATCCTCTCAGGTTGGACATAACTCCACCAGAAGCACACATACTTAGTACTACCTGAGCAAAGCTATCCTGAAGTCTAGCAGACCAGGGTGACTAACACGTCAATCTAGAGATGCAGCCATACCTGACTTCAAATCACAGTAGAACACTTTTTCTCAGGTAAGATTCTCTAGGATTCTCTATCAACACTCAACTGGTCAAATAAAACTAGGCCTCTGGTAGATGTCAGTAAGTTAAGCCTAAATATGAGTCACGGGGATCAGTTTTCCATGTAGCTGAGAAAAGGCTCATGTCTTTTTGGTTTATTAGGTTATTTTTCGAAATTATTGGGGGTCTAATAGGAAAAAATAAAAGTACATACTCAATGTGATTCTTTAATATCAAACAAATTATGTAATGACTACAATAATCAAATTACTGCTTTAGCCACCACAGTTTATCGTGAGTGTATTGTTGGGTCTTATCAAGTCTCTAGTACAAAATAAAATATGTAAAATAAAGTTACCATGCTGCATATTCTGTCTGTCCAGAGCTGAAAGTGAGCAACCTACATCCAACATCTCCCTGCTCCCCATGCCACAGACGTGCTCTCTCTGCATCTGTGGGCCCAACGTCTCAGGTTCCACAGTAAGGGAGTCTTAAAGCATGCAGCATGTCTTTCTGCATCTGACTCCCTTCACTTAGTGCAAAGACACATCCCGGTAGCTCATTTCCTGTCTGTGACTGACACTGGAGCTTCCTACCAGGAAAAGGCCCAAGCCAGCAGGGATGTGATCACCTGGGACAAAGAGGAAATGGTGTTACCAAATGGCGTCCAGTTGGGTGGATGACAACATGGCCACGCAGGTAAGCCTGCAGAACAGTGCTGTGGAGAGGGGAGGGAATGCAGACTGGAGGGTGACTAGTTCTTTCCCAAAACTCTCTGCCTATCCTAGTCAGCCCCCGAGGCCTGTGGTAAGGCTAGAAGCAAGAGCAAATGGATTAAAGGTAGCATAAAATAGGCAGGCCACAAAGGATGGGGGAAATGCAAATAGTACCAGCAGGGAAAAGAAAAAAGAAAAAGGGCAAGAAAGCTCTAGAAGGCATGCCCAAGTGACGCCCTGGGTAACTGCCCTTCTGGTAGGTAAAAGGAGCAAAACACGGCTATAGAATGCCCAAGCTATTTCTAAGAAATGGGAGGGAAAATTCATAACTTTTGGTCTCAAGGTCACAACAGGAAAAGTAATTACCTAAGCTAGCATCCAGATTTTAAAACGACAAAAGGTAGCTCGTGACCTAGAATAGAGAATTTAGAATCTACAGTAGCAGATCAAAGCCCAGAATGAGCAGTGTGGTAATGGCTCCTGAGCAAACCTAAGCTTCATGTTATTTGTTTTTAAATCAATAGAATACAGAAAGCAACAATGTATTTCATCTGATAAGTCAGATCCAAGTGCCCAGGAGAAAAAGATATGGCACTCAGAGCCCAATATTTAAAATGGTCTTTCTGGAAACTTCTCCAACTCTCCGGATCTGAACATTTTCTCAACTACAACTGTTATTAAACTAAAAGGTCAGGGTTTCAGGACCAGCTGTTCTGACAAGCTGAGGAAAGGCAGCTTTGCCCATTGGTGGTAGGCATTCCCAGGCAGACCTTTAGGAATTGGTAAGGTTTGAGAGATGAGAAGTCTGAGAACTGCTCAGGCCATCTAAAGGAGACTTGCCACAGAAATCTGCACATGCTGTTTCAAGGTCAGTGAGTGTCCCCGGCCCTGTGGCTTTCCCATGCAGACACACATTCCCTTTAGAATGGTATGTGGCTTTCACATGCACACACACAGTCCCTTTAGAATATTATGGCTTAAAGATGTTTGCTTCAAATACATAGACCTTGAAAAAGTCTCAAAAATCACTGAAGTTCTAGATACTGAATACGTTTTAATGAATGAACACTAACATGTTCTGTCAAATAGTTATAGAAAATAGGACACAGCATAAAATGTAAAAAAAAAAAAAAAAAAAAAGCTAAGAACTGCTGCTGCTTGATTGTACCAAGTATGACCTTAAACCTCTTACCTGAAAATAATTCTTGATTAAAAACAACTCATAATTCCTAACAAATTTTTTATTTGTTCGCTTGTTTTAACTAAAAAGAAGTTTGGGACAGTTCAGATGGTTTTCTGGAAATCCTGTAATTCTCTCCTCATTTAAAAACCTAAACTATAAATGTATGTTTAAGACCAAGTAAGAAGTTCCAAGATGGCTAACCTTATCATCATGGTTGCTAAGTTAGTTTCATTATATTTGTGACCTTGACTAGTTTTGGAAGCAGCTCGCTTCTGGCTTTGTTACCTCCTCCAGCTCGCTGCGTAGAAGCTGACTCAGCTCCAGACTTAACCTCCCTGAGTCAGGGCCAGCACTGACTAAGGGCCCACTGTCACTGGCTCCTCTGAGGAGCTCAGTATGCTTCCTGGAGAACTGACATTCTCAGTGGCTCCTGGCTGACTCTGTTACAGAGGCACTGGTGACACCAGGGGCAGCAATGAGGACACCCTTGCAACAAATCCCAGAGCTAGGAACAGAAACATGGAAGGCCTTACACGTCATCATCTATGGGAAGACACAATTCCAGATAACAGGACACTCTCAGATCTGAAGGGACAAACCACCTTCCTATGCAGCTTCTCCTGCTGTCTCGTCAGGGTTTCTATCCTGCACAAACATGACCAAGAAGCAAGTTGGGAAGGGGAGGGTTTATTCAGCTTACACTTCCATACTGCTGTTCATCACCAAGGAATTCAGGACTAGAACTCAGGCAGGTCAGGAAACAGGAGCTGATGCAGAAGCCATGGAGGGATGTTCTTTACTGGCTTGCTTCCCCTGGCTTGCTCAGCCTGCTCTCTTATAGAACCCAAGACTGCCAGCCCAGAGATGGTCCCACCCACAAGGGACGTTTCCCCCTTGATCACTAATTGAGAAAATGCCTTATAGTTGGATCTCATGGAGGCATTTCCCCAACTGAAGCTCCTTTCTCTGTGATAACTCTAGCCTGTGTCAAGTTGACACACAAAACCAGCCAGTACACCCGCCTTTATGGTTTCTTTACCTAATAATCTTTGCACATCAGTTACAGTACTTTTTTGGGGGGTTGGGGGAATGAGACTGGGTTTCTCTGTGTAGCTCTGGCTGTCCTGGAATTTGTTTTGTAGACCAGGCTGGTATCAAACTCATAGAACTCTCACAAGTACTGAGATTAAAGGAATGTGACCCCACTGCCTGGCTTGATTTTTTTTTTTTTTGAGGGGGGATGAGGGTTGAGGGAGTAAAGGGGAAACAATAATTCTTAATCTCAAATGAATCGCTTAATAAAAACTAAAACTTGCTAACACCAGTTCCTTTGGGATTCCCCTCTTTATCTCCCTTTGGAGCTTTAGTTTACAGATTAAGCATCATGTCCAGTCATTAAAAAAAATCTATTATTTTCTGTGCTAAACTCTGAGAGGAAACTATGAAGCTGTACTATGTGGAGAAAATGTGTTAGTGTTTAACACAAGCTGATTGTAGAGCATTCTGCCTTCTCTGGATTTAGACACTTGAGCTACAGCCTGCAGCAAAAGATACACTCAAATTACATTTCCAACTCCACAGAAACACTCATTAATCGTAAGATGGCAATAAATTCATTAATATGAAGAGAACTTATTTTTAAAAGCACTAATGGAACCATCCATGCAATCAATGAAATACAACACAGAATATTACAGCTAAACAGCCCCGGCATGTGCTGCAGCATAAATCTTGTCCTTTGCCGCATCTCCTAACAGGTGCAGGCTTGATGACTAGGATAGATCTCAGGGGTAAATAAATATGTAACAGTTTGTCATTTGTCACACATTCTACCTGGAACAAACTTATTTAAACACACAAAAATACACATCTAAAAATAATATGGCCTGGCAAAAATTAGCATCACAATGCAATGTCCTGTTACAGGAAATATATCTTAAAATTGCTTCAAAAATATGCAACCTGTCTACATGGTCAACGGGGTAACTATGCCTACTAACACATTAAAGTTAATGAAGACAGAATGAAGTTCCTAACTGCACATTCATAATCAAAAACATTGTACAGTTTTACAAAGAGTTTGGCAACCTAAACATTTAGGCGCCAAGTTAATAGTCTATTTCGGAGTGACGTTCCTTCAACAGGATTGAATACACCTTTGTAAACTTCTAGTCTGATGGCATAATATGTGAACCATCCCCATTTCATTGTTTGCTCCATGATAAGCACACAAACCAGATCCACGCTCCAGTCTCTGTGGAAACACACATCAATACTGGGCTGCAGAAACTGAACAGCAATAGATAAGTTTGTAATTCATAGCCTACAGTTTTCACATTCATAAGCAGACAATTTGTAAAACCAGTATTGAGAAGCAGATACATCTAGTATTTCATGTCTTAATATCCTGAATAATAGTTGCAAGATCTCACAAAGCCTCTAGGAAAATAAGATCTATAATTTAAATTAAAAAATAATAATTACCCCTGGATATTGTTTTTTGATGCATAGCTTAATTTTTGTTTGTTTCAAAAATGGATACATTTTGTTCACTGGGGATACACATATAAATTAAACAGCATTAACTCCCCAACCCCAAATGAAGTATAAAAACCACACAAACCCTGTTTGCATTTAATTCAAATAATCTCCAATTTACTTCTTCAGAACAAGAGCAAGCTAGAAATCAAAGTCTGGGCATAGCTTTCCCTAGCATTGACTTTGCTCAGAGCCTTACACTGCTTCAGGCCACAGCTGTGGCACCTGTAAAATAAGGACCCAAACCATCAAGTTTCCAATATCTTTCCCTCCTCTGTAACCATGATAAGCAGAAGACAGATAGACTGAATTCCAGTTTGAGCCTCCACGTGCTCTACAAAGCTCGCTGAAATGAACATAAAGGAACAAAGTGGTCTATCACAGGCAACAACATGCTGCCAGTTGTTCTGCTTAAAGTGACATGTCATTTATTCACAGAAATTCTCTCTCAGGTACCAAACCAGCAAAATATATATATATATAAGATTTAAGATGGGGGAAAAAAAAAACAAAAACAGGAGACAAATTGCAGGCACACATCTCCAGACTGGTTTGTGGAATTGAACATCCATCTCAATGAAAAGCAAGGCGCAGGCCTTGTGTGGAGAAAACTATGGCTCTCTCTCAAAATACTTCCAGACAAATCCCAGCATGCCAACAATCCATAGTATGTTTCTGTTCCTGGACCCACCCTTATGGAAAATCCAGAACTCTCCAAAACCACCAACACCTTGCTATTCACAAAGGAGGACAGGTATTCAGTAAGTTTTACTGTATTGGCTAAAACTTTTCTGTTTCAATGTTTGCACCCTGTTTTCTGTTCACTGGTGGAGTTAACAGTAATTGATCACTCCCCTCCCCCAAATCAAGGTCCACTAGGTACATCCAAACTAGGGATCTAAATTCCCTACACAGTACATCTACTTCAGCTCCATCCCATGCTCAGGCTTAAGAGGTGAGACATAAACTAGCCCCTTACCATTAAAGAGATGATGATTAATAGGGTAAGGCTGTGTTGCTGGGCTTTCCTGGAAAGGAAACATCCCAAGGAACACTCTCACTGAGGAGGTGAGCCCTGAGCAAGTCCTAAATTAATACCAAAAGGAGAAGGAAACAAAACCTGTTTGGAAGACGAAAAACCAGAGCTGTGGGAGCTTCGGACACTAGGTGGGAAACCTGGGAAAGGAACGCTCAGAGGCCGGGCTTCAGATGTAAGGCCTGGGAATCACAGAAGGAAGGAGCAAAGTGCGAGCAGGCATTTTTATCTGACAAAGGAAGAGGAAGTATAGGACACTGAGTGATTCTCACTGTGGGGCCCCACACAGCAGCACCACCAGGGGACTATTAGAAGCTACAGAAGCAAAGCCTCATGGGATGAGACCCAACTATGTGCCCGAACCTGGTCCCCTGACCTGGACCTGGGTGCAAATGAAGGTGGAGAGCCACTAGCAGTGGAAACTAGCAGAGAGGGCGGGGTAGGTCTAAGATACAAGACCTTTCTCCATGAAAAACATCGCTTGAGATGGTGAGATGAAAGAGAAAGATGGCAGAGGCACAGACAGCCGAGGAATTAATACCCATGATGGTCAATTAAGTAAAGAGGAGAGATCCTTGGAGAAACAAAGATAATGAGCTCGGTTTCAGACACATTCAACCAAAAGTAATGGAACAAGCACTACACGGAGCTGTAGGCAATTAGGTATCTGGACCTGAAACTCAGATTTTATTTGAGACTTGGGTGAAAATGCAGGTCTGAAAATGGTTATTGCAGATCTGAAATTCTCCCAGGATGGGGGCAAACGTGTAAGAGAAGGGTAAAAAGACTAAGGAGCAGACTTAAAATTCATTGACGGGGAAGTGAAAGGCATCGTTAGAGACAAAGAATGGGACGGAAAGGGTAAGAACCAAGATAGCGCATGCTGAAATAATAAACAGCTTGCATCCTGTGCGATTCCCATCGACTGGCAGTAGCCACCTGGAGTGCAATGCAAAGGAAGACTGGGAGACCAAGGCCAGGCTCAGTGAATTAATGGCTACCTTGGGCATTTGAGGAAGACCTGGCAGTGTGGTTTGCAAATCACCTCTCATTCTGAGGAGCATGTGAAAAGAGGGTCATGTGTGCATTAGGAACCGGTGGAAGGAGAGTTATAGAGGCAGCTATTATAGGCTTCTGAGCAACAACTTTAGAAAGGAAACAAGAAACGGTGGGAAAATATAAATAAAGAATAATTTTGCAAATAGTGAAAATCTGTGCATCTTTGAAAGGCAGACATAATTAATAATATATTACTCAGCTATAAGATACCCTTGAATGCTAGTTATTATTTCTCAAAATAAATTTAGAGGAGTAATACGTGTACTTATAGAAACTTAAGCAGCTTGATGTTCAATAACACAGGCCAATCAGCATTTATACACTATAGTCCATTTTTATGACTATCCTGGTGCAGGCTTCATAGCCCTGTTTCTTACAGACTATTTGATAGCAGTGAAACAGAATAGACAAGCCCATCATCACACACTAAAACAAAATTAACCAAGACAATGCCCTTACTTGAATAAATTGGTAAATAGAGCATCAAGTACTTAACATCATAAATCAGTCCTCAACCTACTGTTATGAACTAGTATGTTTGCCAGTAATGTGTGCACTCAATCCTCATTATCTATTATACATTTGCTAAATTCCTGAATTCCACTAAACTACTACTTAACTCTTTAAGTTCTGTCTAGCACTCTTTTCTAAGGGACCGTTTACATTTATGTTTGTAGGAAATCAAAGCTCAAGCAAAGCAAAAGCCCCAAAAGTCTATAAATAAAATTTGTCTGCCAACACTTTATACCATGGAGAAAATCAACTAATCTCATCTTAATTCATGACTTAACTACCATCCCTCCTGTAAGGAAGAAGACAAGAGTCCTGGCTCTTGGTGCTGGACCACTGCAAGACAGCAAAAACGTACAAGAGTGTCACATGGCAAGTTTTTGTTTTTTAAAGAAATTTATATTTTACACTGCCACATAATTCTTACTTTATTTGTGACAGTTCAACTATATTGAAATGTCAAGGCAGCATATTAGTATATCATCTCTATTTTCGAGTTAATTTGGATTCTGATCATTACATCAGCCTCTCAAGGTCAGATTATAATAACTACGTCTCTGTTGTTTATTCCTTCATCTAAAGTAACAAATCTCCACTTAACATTCAGAAAACACCATTGCAATGTATTCATAAGCAGTTATAATCTTTAAAAAAACAACAATATCTCTCTGTGAAGCATCGTGAAAGCTCTGGCTCAGCAGATCACGGCTGATCTGTCCTTAAATCATGAGACTATAGAGGGATTTCAAGACCAAAGCACGGTCTTTCATTTAAAGGTAAGAATGTAGTTGGCCTTTTCTTAAAAGTAAAGTAAGTTATCCACAGTAAACATAGGCTGAAAAGATCATAGTAAAAGAAAAACCATTTATTATGGTAAGATTCATAATGACCCACAAACCTCCTTAATATCCTATCAGAGGAAGGAAAGATGTGGAATTTCTTCCTACTGTTAACAGACATTTCCTTTGTGTAACTTCAGATGTTGTGCAAGGTTTAGGCGAGTCAATCCTGTAGAACTGCAAGGACTATATTAAATAAACAAAAAAAGACCAAGGATGTGGCTCAATTGGTAGAACAGCTACCGAGCACATAGGAGTCTCAGGTTCCCAGCACCACATAAAATCAAGCTTAAGATGATGCATTAAATCCTGGCACTCAGTGGGAGCTGGAGAGTCCCAAGTACAAGGTCATCCTCTGTTATATAGCAAGTTTGAGAAGTTTGAGGTCAGTCTAAGCTCCATGAAACACTGACTCAAAAAGAAAGAGAAAAAAGAAAAGGGGGATGTTATAAAGCAATGAAAAAAATGTCACCTCTGCTAAGTCCAGTTTTCTCTTTTGTTTTCTTTTGTTTTGAGCTGGGATTGAACCAGAGCCTTATAAATTCAAAGTTAAGTGCTACCATTGCCCTCATCTCAACTTCCTGTTATGTTTCCTAGGCCAAAACAGTATGTATTATGACTATGATCCTGAAGAAAATAGGTAAGATTCCAACGCAAAACGTTAAGTGATATAATGGCCAAAGTATAATTTTTTTTTAAAAAAAAAAGGGAACAAAAAGAAGCAAAAAAGAAAAAGAAATAAGTCAATGAGATCTCACTACGTAAACATTCAGCTAGATACTCCAAAGGACGTAAGGAAATCGTCTGACGCTTGAGTTGATGTGTTAAATCAGCACAGTGGCAAACGCAATAGCTAGAGCTACAGGTAAGTTGTATTTCTGGAAAATGCAAGCTACTTTAAAACCATATAAAAATACTTTGTTTACATATTAAACAACTAGACTCTAGCTTGAGTAAAGAGGCTTTGAATGGCATGAATGTCTGAAGAGACAGTCAGAAGCTGAGGGCACACAGTTCTTTAAGAACTGCTCCCAAGTACTGCCGCTGAGTACCCCCAGTGTCACAACTCACACCTCACCTCACCTCACCTCACCTCACCTCACCTTACCTTACCTTACCTTACCTTACCTTACCGCAGTGCCCTGCCACCAAGAACCACTGCTCTCAACTAAAATACCCACCCTCATCACAAATAAAACACAGGAATTCTTATGGTTTGCACGGCCACTAGTAGCCAACAAGTATTCTAATAAAAATATAGGTAAAGGTGGAAAGCTGGCTGAGTGGATAGAGAGGCTCAGGTTTGCTCTTGCAGAGAAAGCAAGTGTGAGCCAGAGTAGTTCACCTTTAACTCCAATTTCTGCAGCTCCCATACCTCGCCGGCCTCCAAGGGCATCAAGTATGTACATGGTGTACAGACAAATATACAAAGGTTTTAAAAAAAACATACATATAACTTAAAATTTCAAAATATGGAAAGATAAAATAAAATGGGAGATGACACTAAGATGCCCACCCCCAACATAATCTTCTTTCGGCTTCCTCTATCTCCACACTTACAAAAGAAACAAATTTGCCCAATTCCACTCACTGATTATTCTGAATTCTCCTACAGTATTACTACTACTAACTAACCAACTTGTCATTTGTTTCTTTCCTGATACCACAAGCTGTATCCTACAGGGCAACAGTACCATTAGTAATTCAATGGAAATGGAAAGGGTAGGGACAAATTACAGCCTAAAGACAGGCCCTGGCAGCGACAGGAGCGCCAGGAGCTGCGGCGCTTTCTGTACCACCCTCAGGCATTCTCAGACCACTGCCTTCCAGAACAGTCAGATTTATTTCTTTCCAACCACATATTTTCCACCAAAACTAGCCATATCAAATAAATCTTGGCCAACTCAAACTAAATGCATCTCAGATGTAATATGAGTTCACATCAAACCCTTCAATGGAGCCATGCTATTTAATATTCAAGGAAAATGAGAAAGGAAAATATCATTACTCACCTAAAATAACTGCTAATAATTCAGAGATTTCCTTTTGAAATTATTTCTCTAAACACCAAAAATGGTTAGCCTTCCTGGTAGCATATAATACAAAACTACCTATAATAGATGGCATAAAGATGGCAAGAATGAGAATCATTCACACATTAGGAAATTTATAAAGAAAGCAATTAGAATTCTTCTCAAGTAACTTTGGCAATCAGACCTAGTCTTTGAGAGTGTTATCAGGTCAAGTCCCTATGGGAACTACACTAATAATTAGAATATTAACTGATTCTCTACAAATAATAATTTCCAACATACATGATAATTTCATAAAATAATTTACTAAGTCATTTGAGATTTCCAGTAAGGAGGGCTCCTTATTAAGTTTTCTCAAGTCTCATCTCATGACCCATCCCCAATCCAGTTAGAATAAGTAAACAATTTGCTCCAATTTTGTGACAAATTGTAAACTACATGTTTTAACACTTCTAGATAATTTTAACATATTTTATATCAGTTTCATAGCTTATAGAAAAATTAACAGGAAGAAGTTAATCTAATAATGCATTACATATAAAAGTCTGTAAAAAGTAGATAAGATATTCAGACGTAATTACACTCATGTGCAGCTGAAACATGGCTGTGCAATTATAAGAGTGTAAATAAGTAAAATCCTCTCCAGTCCTACCAGTGTTGGGGTTGCTGGGGATGTATGAAATAAAACACAGAGTCACATCAACTTTGACACCAGCTTAAACAGGTAGAAAAACATGAACTTCGCAAGAAGTGCACCAGATTCATTCCAATGGAAGAAACAGTTTTACAGAACAATGGTTCCTCCTGGTGCTATCCTTATGACTTAATTTATCTGTAAGTTACAATAAGATTTCTTTTGAAGAGGAATGCAGCATGTGTTCAAAGGTCAACAATAAACATCATCACACCAACAACGAAACTATTCGCCTGAAGAACCTCTGGCATTTGACTTTAAACGTCCTGCCTGACTTTGTATGTTATTACATTAAGCCAGTACTATATTTCACAGGAGGCTGTTTTAAACCATGCATTTTTCAGAATGCTAACATGCTATGAATGGCAATTTTTTTAAACCCATAGAAAAGAATATTTTAAAAGAATTTGTGATGTGTCTTGGATGGGGATTTAGGCACCAGGTCCAATTACATTAGTATTTTAGTTTTTAATGGCCAATGCTCACTTATTTATTGAAAGTGAATTTGACTTGACAGTAATAAGAATTAACATCAACCTCTTTCATTCCTTTGAACAATGCTAAAGTCATAGATGATGATGAAAGATAAGGAGATGAAAGGGTAAAGTAAAATTGATATTGAGCAACCATTTTCTAATATTTCATTTTCACGGCCAACCTAGTGCCTATTAGATATCGCTCTAGGGAACATGAAGGCTGATGGCAAAGACCAAGATCTACACAACAAAGAAAATTTGTGTGTATACTTTACACACAAACAATGAAAAATCACTGAGCAAACTGAGCACCACCACAGAGATATGGTCAGTTCAAACAGTACAACTACATAATAAAACACTATGCTAATATTAAGAAACATGTTTATATAGAGAAAACAATGTTCGCAATTCATTGAGGTGGTCAAGACAGTAGGCTGGACATAATGCTTAGTCTTCTTTTTATTTTTCTGTATGTGTCTACCACTTACAGATGCACAAAGAAACCATCACAAAGAGCATACATAGCTAGGGATTACCCATGTGTTGAGAAAAAAAAAGAAATCATCTTCCTTTCTCCCTATATACTTGATCCAAAAACACATTTGCATTTTCATGACAGTTCATGTTACATTTAAACAACGCATTAATAAATTGACAAATGAAATGGAGAGCTGGCTTAGCATTTAAGAGTATTTACTGTTCTTGCAGGTGAGTCAGGTTCATTTCCTAGCACTCATGTGGTAACTCCAGTTCTAAGGGATCTGACACCTGGTTTTAGCCTCCACCCATGAGCTCCAACATGAACACAGTACACACAGACTCATATAGGCTCGCTCACATACACATAAATAATAAATAAATAAATAAATAAATAAATAATTTTTTAAATAGGCAAAATTATAAAAACACCTTTTTAGGTTTATGCCAAAGGTTGAAACAAGAAGATCACTTGAGCTAAAACTGGAGACCAGCCTAAACAATCTACCAATAAGATTTTATGTCTTAAAAAAATTTACACGTGTAACATTTCTTATTTATCTACAATTTTTAGATTAAGTTTATAAATTTAAAACATTAAAAATTTTAAAGTGAAGATGGGCTTTAAGAAGTCTTTATTGATTCGATCATGAGCATCAAAACCACAATTTCCATCAATTTAACTGAGAGAAATTCAAGCCACATGTGTACTCACAAAGCTAGCTGATATACTTAACTGCCTAAAAGTGACTGTAACAGAATCCAAGAAAACAAGACTACCAAATGATTTGACTTGGTTTGGCTTGGTTTGGCTTGGTTTGGCTTGGTTTGGCTTGGTTTGGCTTGGTTTGGCTTGGTTTGGCTTGGTTTGGTTTAGCTTCATTTGGCTTGGCTGGTTTGGTTTAGCTTCTTAAGATTTCTGGGGAGCACAAGTTGACAGCACACAACATACAGTCTCTCTCAACTGCTGTCTAGAAGCACAGATAAATGGCTATTTGGTGAAGAGTTCCTCTATAATTGAAAATGATGAGAGTCAAGGATTGAAAGGGGATATTCAATGGCTATATTAAATATAGGCAGAAAATAGAAGGCTCTCGAAAAGGAAAAGATGGTCTCTTTTCACTCTAGATTTTCAAGTAGCATTTTATTTTTGTCTTCTACTTAGATATTTCGATTGATAATACCAATCTTCACTGTATGATGAATGATGCATGTTACCAAGGAGAGTTGGTGAAAATTCTCAGCCACTGACTTAAGCAATCAGCTGAGGTTAAGGCAGTCAGATAAAGGAACAAAAGAAAACCAGACTGTATCTTCAGTATCTCACAACAAATATCCCACAATGTAACAGTTCAAAGCTCTATGGCCATCTTTTTGTACAGGAAAGAATGCTAACACAAAAGTCCTCACACTGGGGTTTTCTAAACCTTCTATAAGCTGCCCGTTTTGACCAGGTATGATGGCACACACCTTTAACTGGAGTATTTAGGAGGCAGAGGCAGACAGAGCTCTGTGACTTCCAGGACAGCCTGAACTACACTGTAAGTCAGGGATAAATACTGAGATCTTATCTCCCAAGAAAAAGTCTGCTTTGGCTGTGAAACAAACATATAGACTTGTTCTTTATTCTACATAGACATATACTTAAAACTAATATATAAATAAAATTTTACTATAAATTTAAACTACATTATATTCATCCTTACAATTTTTGTGGCCACTAGCAAAATAAAACATTTAGTGGACTTTATGTGCTGATTTGATTTACACTTGGCAGCATCAAAATTTAGCTTTACTTCCTGAAAATGGAACCTGACAACTCCTCACAGGGGTTCACAGCCTAGAGTGTCTCTAGTGAAAGCTATTATTTACCATACCAAACTTCATGTAGCTTAGTCCAGGCACACACTGTAATCAACTGGCTAAAATGAAAAGATTCTGAATACCTATTTGTGGGAACGATATCTCAAAAACAAATCATCGCTTTCCACAAAATATTTGAGACAATGACAAATGACAAAACACAATAAGAGATAATAGCTTTATCTTGGTTTTAATCTTCATCTAATTTACTAAAATTTAAAGGAAAATCAAACTAAACTACTCATTGCTTACAGCAGCAGAGGCTCCTCCACCAGATACTGTTATACGACTTTGGATTTAAACTGGAAATGCCATAATGATACAGCAGGAGAAATGAAAATCGAAACAGAAATTTAAATGGGAAAAATGAAGACTCTGTAACCAAAATATTCCACCTAACTCTACGTTAAAACCAAGATTCCTCAGTGCTGTCAACATTTCCAACACATAAACTATTGACGACAGCCTCTTCACCTGCACTTGGCGACAACCTGCTGACCAGGCTCCAGGAAACAGAATGATATTGTACCCACAGCTCCAAGACAACCCAGGCCTAGCCATAGCTGGACTCTACTCTGGACCACGCAGTGGGGGAAATAGACTCGCGGCATGTGAGGTAATAAGGCACAAGGAGACTAAGCTGCAGTAAGAAATCACGTACACAAAATGTTGATATGAAACAAAGTACCTAATTAGTTTTTGCCCACTGTCACTCTGGTCTCCAGAGTGTATTCTCCCTCATACACCCTGCTACGATAGGGAAAATTCAAAGTCCTACTCCTCCTTTGACCTAGACAACTGGAAAGAGTCTCAAATACATGTGACTAGGGAAGAGAAACAGCGAAATGAGTTTTTAGGCACACCCGGTGCACTTCAGCTGGAAGAGACCCAAGAGCGGAAGCCTATTCCGGCCTCAGCAATTTCTCTCCTTTATTACTAGCTCTACCCAGCATGTGTAAGAGAAAACTGGAAAATCAGTAAGGTGCCTTGTTATTCAACACATGTGAAAGCCATTTTATTATTTCTAGAATTAAAGTCAGGAATCAGACTGCCCCATTCAGCTAATGTAATTCTGAAACCACAGAGCTTTATTTATGCCACTACCACAGAGCACAGGTTCTAGGACAGATGACATATGCCATACTAGCCTGCCTGTGACTGTTTCCTTACCAGAGAAACTAGTCACCATGCAATAGGATTGCTGAGAAATGTATCACCTGACTGATATCACCACCTGATCACATTACATTTTAACTCTATAAATATACATTATCCATCTTTGTTTCTTTTCCTGTTCCTGTAATAAAATACCCCAACAAAACCAACTGAAGGGAGAAAGGGTTTACTCTGGTTACAATCTATCATAGCGGTGAAGTCACAGCAGCAGGAGCCTGAGAGAGCTGCCCTCAGCAATCAGAAAGCACTTTGTCCTTTTACACAGTCCAGGATCCCTCCTCAGAGAAAGATCTCACCCAGTTAGGATGGGTCTTCCCACACCAATTAACCTAATCAAGATCATCCCTCACAGGCATGCCCAGAGGTCATGTTAGGTGACAATCAACACTAGCCACCAATTATCCAAGATCCTATAACAATAACCCTCAAAGTTCACTTGGGAATTTACGTATTACACATCACTCTGACTCAGTTGCCTTTCCTACTCCAGGGATTCTTCAAGGCTACACCCATCATGTATTTTCTGTTAAGTGTTCTCCAGGACTATCAGTTCACTAACGCTCCACAGTCTGGGGGCAAGCTAAGTTAAGAAAATGTCTCAGTTACCAGAAAAGTTGCTGCCAACTTGAGTAGCTGAGTCAGTACTCTGATATTTTTTTTTTTTACTCCTCTCTTCTCATACAGCAGCAAGAGGCCAGTGAAAATCTTTATTCACAAGTTTTACTTTATTTTAACTTCATTCATCAGAATATGAAATCTTAGGTCTGCGACACACTTCACTCTTCCCTTTCTCCACCCACCTGTCACACACACAAATCTGAGTGTGATCTGGGACCATCCTATGCAGGCTGTGCCCATCAGTAACTCACTTCTGATGTCTAGGGTCTGCTGCTAAACTCAGAGGATCACCAAAGCCCAAAACAAATACCCACACTAATTCAATTCTTCCATTGATATGCTAACAGTCCCCAAGGGAATTCCAACTTTCAACTGAAAAATAAACAGCAGCTTGGATATACTAAGACAGTCTGCTCAGAATAATGGCAGGTAAAATATGAATACACTAGAGGGGACAGGGGTGGTAATGTTTTCAGAGTTTAAGATAAAGTTCTGTAAGAAAATAATTATTCAAAGCATGCGTGCAATGACAGATTTACCACAGTCTTAAGAAATGCAAATTATATCCAGGGGCCCTTTTTTTCCAATATAGCATGTCCAATTTTATAAAAGATGTAAATGGAGAACTATAACCCACTTAAACATTTCTCTTAATAGCAAGCTTAGTTGGAATACATATTTTAAATGAGCAATAGTTATATTTTTATAATCTTAAAAATGCTTCTCTTAATCACCCTGTCATATTATTTTCAAGGTTCTCTCAAACTATCTATATTAGTCCATTTTTCATTGCTTATAATGAAACACCTCAGGCAGGCAAACTTTGCAAAGAAAAGAGGTTTGGTTAGTTCAGTTTTGAAAGCTGAAAAAAATCCAAAACTGAGTGGTCCGATGAGGCCCTTGCAGGGGCCTAAGAGGTAGATGGTATCACAATGGCAGGCTAATAACTGGGACGAGGTCACACCTCACAACTGGAAACAGATACTCTGAGATCCCATAACATCTATTTAATCTCTTCCCAGGGCAGTTTCCCAATGGCCTAAGGACCTCTGACTCTACCTATTAAAAGCTCTACTACCCCTCAAAACCACCATACTATAGAGACCAAGATCCTAAATCAAAAATCTTTTGAGGTTTAAGTCAAACCATATCTATAATCCTGTCCCGGGTTCCTCTATAAGTACCACAAACACCACTGCTGTGTTATCTCCTGCTGCATGGAACAGACTTCAATAGGCTTAAAGCCAAGAAAGCATCCTCTCTCCAGGTGCCTCCCCTATCTCCAGACAACCACTCAAACCGTCCTCACATCAGCAGGAGGTCAGCAGCTTAGCAGCCCTGTCAGGTAACAATCATCATTACAAATAACTCTGAAATAGCATGCGAACAGGCGAGATGCACACATCATCCATTGTTAGGGAGGAGCAAGCCTTCCCAAGCTGGCTCTGGCTTCCTGATGTCATAGGATCTGTTTGCCTTGTATGTGTTCCCGCCATGAGGTCCTTACCTGAGCTGAGTTGATGCACAGTATTGTGCCCTTCAACATCCAGACCTGTGTGCTAAATACAGTTCTTTCTTGTGAAGTACCTATGTATATCCTACTGTAGTCTCAAAAAATACATAGTACTTTCTTTTCTTCTAGTACTTCTTTTATGTTGACTTCATTTTTAATGATTACTTTTTCCATCTGTTAACCTTTTTTTCCTGTACTTTTATCAGGGAACTTATAAAATCTGAAAAATGAGCATTTATTCTATAGGGAATGTTTGAAAGAATACTGGTCTATTTAGGCTGGTACTCCCAACAGGGGACTTAAATGACATTGTTTTAGAGAACACATGCTGTTAAAATCACTAATGGAGGGCATTTTAATTTCTACTAGCAAATCAGCTAGCAGAGCATTTATTGAAGTATTTTCTTTGCATGTCTGTTGAGTTCTGTGATTGCTGGTGGAGATCAAACAGTGGCTTCAGCCCTTCTATTGCTGGTTGCACATGCTGTTACCTGCCATGGTGATAGGCATTTATATAGTTTAACATTTTTTATTTGTAGTCATATAGTTTAATTTATGCTCATAATGGATTACTGATTAAAGTCTGGAAGCATATGGGACATTGATGTTGCAAAGCAGGCTAATGGGCATTATGGGGGGAGGAGGGGACTCTGAAAATTATCATCCGGATGCTGTTCACACTGCTGGTGAGAATTCATTTCCTAAAACTTCTCAGCACTTGGGGTACATGCAGTCTCTTAATGCTTAATGGTAAGTGCAGACTGGTGCAGAGACTATGGTGCTCCGCTTTGCATTTTGGGTACTGGCTGGGATCAGAGTTACCTTACATGGAAAAATATTTGCAGTATCCAATACTGCCCTCATATCAAGGACTAAAATTAAACTGGTTAATTTCCTTGAGTGCAAAATGCACGAATTTTAAGGATTAGGTCATGAGAATTTTGTCTATTTTTTAATGCCGAAACAGATAAGGCAAGTTCATCTGTGTTTTAAAACAAAGTTAGCCCTCTATATTGAAAATATTTGGGGAAAAAAACTGTACATTTGCTGACTATACACAGGCCTGTCCTTTCTGTCAGTAGTACAGAATGTCACTGTTCACACTGTGTCCTCCATTTCCATTGAGTGACACCTAAATTGACATACTGATAGAGAGATGACTTAAGTGTATATAGGAGAACATGTGTGTGATATGCAAATGAACTTAAGCACCCAGGGGATCCTGGAGCCAACCCTTTGCAGTCCAAAGAAAGGACTACTATTGGTCTCCAGCCAAACATAATGTCACTTTTTATTGTTTCTCATAATAAATACACGCTGGGACATGGTAAATATATTACAGTCTTAGAATCATTGATTTAAAAATCAGCTGTTATTTTATTTTCTTAAAGACAGGGAGGGTCTAGTCTCATTATTTAGCCTTACTTGCTCTGGAACTTGCTGTGTAGACTAGTTTGGTCTTGACCTCAGAGATCAACCTGTCTCTATCTCCCAAGTGCTGGGATTAACAGTGTGTGCACAACTGCCCGGCCAAAATCAGATGTTTTAAGCTTAAAATCAGTAATAATGTGACATAAATTGCATATGGCATAAAATTACTAAAGAGTTTGTGAAGATTAGATTATTATGAGAAAGCAAACATTTCTACAAGTGTTGAGAAATGTAGTCAGTTGTCTGTTGGAATGTTTGTCAAGAAAAAGAGCTGCCACTTCAGAGTTATTGTGTGGGAACATGCTCACCATGTTCAAGAACAGAACAGGCAGAGAGAGCCCCATGAGAATTACTTCAGTTCCTTCCTTGGCCGCACCCCCAGTGATGGAACTACTTCCCATCAGGCTCCAACCCTTAAAGATGCTAGTCTCCCTTCCACACCATCACAATAGAGACAAATTTTCCATCCAACACATTAGGCCCTGGTGACACACTCACAACCCTATCTAAATCATGGCAAATACTATCTAACTTACAGGCCAATTTTAAACTATACTGGGCTCAGATACTGGAAGTTCATTTTACACCTTATAGGAAGCAAAATAGTATAAGAAAAACTGACAGTCTTTGCAACAAGTACAAGACTGTTGAATGTTGGTAATAATTATAAAGAGAACCAATAAGGACGTGATTAGAGTAGAAGGGGATATGTCCACCATGAGATTTTACAGGGCTACGGTCAGGGGGAATCCAGGAGGATGAATTGATGGAGATATACACAACCTTCACCCTCCTCCCTGAGCAGGAAAAGTCACAGCAACCCAAAGCCTCCAAGTCTTCAGCTGTGAGCCAGTAAGAACCTAAACAACGCAAGGCCACACATTTCCTGTGTGCTGCAGTGCGTGGGGAGTGCAGTGCAAGGGCGAATGTGCAGGCCTCCCGCCAGCCCAACCTGATACTGACAGGCAGAACAGAATGTTAAGAAATAACTCAACTAGTCCCATACTACGGGAAGAAAGTGCTTTCCAGTGTCCCCTGAGGTGGATTTCAGGTAGGGACAGAAGCAAGCACAATATACCTATGCTATTGGTCCTGACAACTGGCAGGTTGTGGTGGGAGCACTCAACCCAAGGATACCACACCAATAAAGTCTCCGCACCAGGTCACATGTTGTACAGCAAGTAGGCCATGGTGGCCCTCTTTGGCATTGTACTTCAGGGTCTGTCTCTGCCCTATCTACCACTCATCAGGGATAGAGAAGGGAAACTGCCATGACAGCCAGTCACCCTCATTAGAAAACTGCCTGAGAGTTGCTGGAGTGCAGACAATAAAAGCTTTCTAATGAAAAAAGTGCCAAGCCCCAATATCACCATTCTGCCTTTAGGGGAGAGCGAGGCAGAGAACTGACTAGAGTCTTAAGAAACACAAACAATTGAAAGTGTAGGGTTAGCAATTTTAAATCAAAGTGAATTTTAATGTTTACCCTCAAGAATCAAACAGCATAGGTATGCCTTAACTATTTTTTTTCTAATGAGACATGACATGCTTAGCATTTCGTTTTCGATTTCACTTGATCTGGTTTTTATAAAACGTATAAGATGTGCCAGGTCCAGTAGGTAGCATAAACATACACACACATACACACACACACACACACACACACACACATGATAACATGGTCTAACATGTCACTTTTTAACCCAAGAATCAAGAGGAAAAATAAATGTGTCTTTATTTTGAAGTGACTTTAAAAAAAAAAAAAGTTTTTTAAGACAGTGTTATTCTATGTAGCCTTGGCTTGGCTGGAACTCACTCTGAGACCAGGCTGGCCTTGAACTCAGAGATCCTAAAGATGTGTCCTTCCAAACCCTGCACAGGCGTGACTGGAGTGACTTTTTTATGCCTAGAAGCTGCCAAAAGCATTTTTCTACTGGCCAAGTTATTCTAAGCACAACATTCAAATTGGGAGGAAAACAGATTTTTTTCAAATAGCTGATCTTTTAAAATGTATGTGCATACTTTGATCATTTTATTAACTATTTAAATTTTTTATTTATAAAATCAGGCATACATATCACATATGTATGTAAAATGTGTAAATATATAAAACATATAAATGAATACTCAGAGATAAAAGTGTACTTCAGACTGAGGGCAAATTTTAAAAAGTCCTCACTTAATAAAGGTTTATAGACATATATTAAAAAGTGTCTATTATAACTATAGATGACTAATAGTAAACATTCATAGTTGAAAACTCATTCATTTAAAAACATAGCTGTGTTATCAGGATTCAATGAAATAGTTCTTACCTACACATATCAAGATGCAAGAAACTGCAGTACTGACAGTCACCCCACCACTTGATCTGGAGAAGCAAACTTACTCAAGGGAAAACAGCTCACCCATCAGAGGTAGGGAGAAGCATGCCCATCGGCAAGCACATAGCCTGCTGCAGCGTTCCAGGCTTTAGAGGGCTCAGGCGCCACTGCTCTACTTTGCAGAAAAAAGCCCACAGTGACTCAAGACTGAACACAATGTGCAAGCTCCCCACAGCAACACATGGCCTAATCTCTGCTAGCCACTCAACGCACAGATGCTGGCCTTTCCTTGGAAAGTGACCTAACACTGTAAAAATAGTCCCTACATATGTACAAAGTCCTCCCTCCTACCTGTTTAATGAGGTGAAATGTACTACTATGTTAATATTCCTAAACAGAAAAAATGAAAACATAAATAACAAAGAAAACCAAAATATCTAAGTTAATAAAATTTAATCAATTCAACACCTCACTTCCCAGTTCACCTACTACCAGCCCAGAACAAACTGTCTTTGTACCTCAGTAAGTGCTCAATTGCTAAGATACTGATTTTAAGTCCTCTGTGATCAGCAGGTCATTTCTTTGTTAACAAATATGCACATACATTTGTTGCATGTATTCATGTCTGAACCCAAATGTTGTAATCCAAAATAGTCATTTCAAGTCTTTTCCTAAGGCCTAGAGAAAATGTGAGCTAACCCTGACTGCAAGCTGAGAAGGCACTGCACCTTAGTATGCCATTTGTTACACTCATCATCAAAAAAGGAAATGGTAGTTGAGTTGTCAAGTTACCCTACAAATGCATTATAACCCTAGAGAATTATTCTAACATTATTTCAGCTTTTATTCTTTGAGGAAATGCATCCTGAGTCCCTTTATCCAATGATGATTAGGCTAGAAAGCAATGACCTGACTCTTTTGGATATGACATACATAATGAGGAGCAGAACTAAAGATCCACGCTCAGACACCTCGGGTCCTCATTATCTATACCTCTTCATGCTCCTTCCTCCCCAGCAAAGTGCTAGATGATCAATGCCTTAACAGGTACCTCTGAGAAAGTCTTAGGAGTACGGGTCTCACACACAGGTTGGTCAAGAGGCCTGAGACAACTGAGAGAACGTTCCACCAAATACCACAGCCCATGCTTCCATTAACCCTGTAAGTCCTCTCACTGACTCAAGCCCAGGCTAAACACACAGCAAAACTCATCTACTTGTAGCATAAGCTGAGAGAATCCAAATATAATAGACTGGCCATTACAGTCTCTGGAGAAACCCATGACAATCAGATCAACAGTGAGAAACACCCACTTCACTTCTGCTAAATCAGGGTCAAATAGACATCAGCCACCCCAAGACATTAATCTAAAGCCTCCTACTTTTCAAGAGAGTTAGCAATCATATGAGAAAGAAAAATGTACATATAATAATGGCAAATGTCCTGAAGGATCACTCTTGTGATAAAGGAACAGGAAAGAACTGCTTTATTTAAGTTATTTGATGATGAATTCATTCACAATTTCTTGTGGATAGATTGCAAGATGAATATCTTTTGGCTATGATCTTTGTTCCTTTTTCAAAAAGGCTAAACTTTTCACAAGTGAGCAAACCAGCACAGGTCCTCCTGCTGTTCCACCAAAACAGAAAATACCAGTCCCTACACGCTGAAGAAAAAGGAAAACCACATTAAACAGTTTACCTGAGGACACATGTTTTATTAATCATGGCTTCATAAATGCTGCAAAATGAAATACTTTAAAAGTAAAGTGCCTNTTTTCAAAAAGGCTAAACTTTTCACAAGTGAGCAAACCAGCACAGGTCCTCCTGCTGTTCCACCAAAACAGAAAATACCAGTCCCTACACGCTGAAGAAAAAGGAAAACCACATTAAACAGTTTACCTGAGGACACATGTTTTATTAATCATGGCTTCATAAATGCTGCAAAATGAAATACTTTAAAAGTAAAGTGCCTGAAAATAAGAAGACTCAATCGAGTACCTAAAAAAGGATACCTGCTGCCTTATTCTGAAGGTGACAGAAAAAGAGACTTCTACTGCCAACAGCGTGTCTCTGTAAGATAACACATGCATTATCCACAATAACACTTGAAAAATAAAAATACACTGATCAAAAATACCCAACAATGCCACCTGGCTAGTACTAAAAAAATACTACAGCTATAACAGAGTGGTCACTATGACAGAGTAAGTAACTGCAAGGACTCAACAGACATCAGGATCTCGGGGGGTTGGTTATACTCCAAAGCTCATTCTATGAAGTCTAATCTAATTCTTTTTAATAATAATACTTAGATTTCTTGTCTAGCATACATAAGATCTTGGGTCCAGCCTCCAACCCTGTAAAATAACAGCACCACAATAATAACAATTGGCATCCAGTTTGAAGAAGCTGGAGCTATTAATGAGGAATTCCATTCATTCTTCCCACTGACGTGGTTTCTGAACACTATCTACAAGTGAAGCAGATGTACAAGTCGGCACAGCAAACCAAGAGGTCAAGAATGTACTCTGCCCTCCAGGACCTTCATGTCCAGCAAGAATACATATTAGTAGAAAAGATTGACTTCCCCCCCAAAAAAATCATGCAAAATACTTGTGTTGGCTAGTTTTTATATCAGCTTAAAAGAAGCAAAAATCATTTGTGAAACAGAAACAAACCTCAACTAAGAAAAAATCCCCACCAGACTGGCCTGTGGGATATTTTGATTAATGATTGATATGGGAGGGCACATTCTGTTACTGGTGTGTTCCCCCTAGATGGGTGGCATCGGGGGTATTAGAAAGCAGGCTAGCAAGCCAAGGAGCACAAGCCAGTAAGCTGCATCCTCAATGGTCTCTGCGTCAGCTCCTGCCTCCAGGCTCCCGCCTTGAGTTCCTGCCCTGACTTCCCTGGATGATGGAGTACACACTGTGAAATCTCCTCCCCAAGTTGCTTTTGGTCATGCTGTTTTGTCATAGCCATAAAATTCCCAACAAAGACATAAGACACCATAAATTTAGGTGACAAATACAATCAAGAGACATTCCAATAAAACAGCCTTCAAAGTGTGGTCATGTTCTTCTCCACCTCTCTGTCTCCCTCTGTCTCTCTCTCTGTGTCTCTCCCTCTGTCTATCTGTGTGTCTCTCTCTCTGTCGTCCTCTGTCTCTCTCTCTCTCTCTCTCTCTCTCTCTCTGTATGTGTGTTTATGTATGTGTCTATGTATCTATGTTGCTCGCGCACACTTGCCGGCCCTCCTCCCTCCTTCCCTCCCTGGATCTAAAGATGTGAGGATGGCAACATTTCCCAGGGAGCGAATCCGTACTCCTTAGCTTCACTGCATACTGAAGGCACTACTTGTACCTGCCACTCCCATTAAGCATCTGCATTTCAAAACAAAAACAAAAACAAAACAACACAAATAGTTACAAATCAGAGAAATCCCCAAGCCATTAATTCCAACCACAGTTCCTACTATTTCTGCACCCAGGAAATATCCCTCTGGCTCACCTCCATCCTCTACCACCAAAATCAACATGTCTGACTGCAAACTCCTAATCATCCTTAGCTATTCAAAGTCAACATGGTCACCTCTTTCAGGAAGTTTATACTCTGCCTTCTCCAGAAGTGTTAGTCCTTGACTGGTCCTGTTTTCCGGTCTGACTGGCACTGCGGTGCTCCACTCTTATCATTTCTAAAAGCCAGCATTTACCACAGTACCTGATACTGCCAGTACAAAAGCATTTGCTGGAACATGGTAAGGAATCCCAGTGAAAGGCAAAGTGGTAGGAAGGAGAGGCCATTTGCTTTGACAAGGGTCAACCTAGAGCTGGTAAGGGCTGGCAGTGAAGTTGTAGCCTTGGCTGCTGTGTAACAAAGGGGGAAAGAGCCTTCTATTGATCTCCTGCTATATTTCAACAACTGCACATTATCCCATTTAGTCTCTATGACAACCATGTGAAAATGGCATTAGCCTCTCCATTTTACCCTGGAGGAAAATGAGACAACCTGCCCAAGATCACACAACTATTAAGACTATTAAGTGGCAGAGGCTCTCTGAACACTCAACACATACCACACTCCTCTCTTCAGAGGTGATTCATCTACTGCCTTTTGTTTCCCATTTGAAGGTTTGGCCTCCTTTCCTCAGTGGTCCTGTTTTTGAGACACAAAAATATTTCATGACGACCAGCAACCCAGGTGATGATTCCTTCTCTGGGCCTTTGCACCTGAGACTAGTTAACCTGGAAGGACATCAGAAAAGATGAGTACCCGGGAGGTCTCTGACAGTTCAATGTCACCTGACTGGAAAGAATAGGACAGTTTTCAATCAAAACATAGTATGTTCTCAAAAAATTTCAGTTCAAAGTCCTATAAACCTTAATGAGCAATTAAACTGAGCGGTTTTTAAAAATCCATTTTAAAAGTTCTTCTTTGCCATTTTTTGCAAAAAGATAGTTATTAAACAAAGGGCTATGTCAGTAAAGATACCAAGTTTAATAGCACAGGAAAAAATAATTAGAGGAAGTAATTTATTATGTATATGCTTATCAGGCTTCATAAAAGTATTTTTAATTATATACTGTTTTTCTTTTTTTATTAAAAAACTAATAAAGTATGCCAAAGGTCAAAGAATAATCATGGAAAGAGGACTTCCCATACTCTTATAATAATCACGCTAAAAAGTCTCCGAGATAGAATATTAAAGTAACATTTTCAGCAAAGTCTTTAAAAGATATCACAAATGCAGCTCATGGCTTCAATCCCATGGGATTTCCAGAAGTGAGCATGTTCCATAAAGCAAGCTGTACTTGGTACATCCATGCTGTTCCACATAATTACATGAAAGCTGCTGCTGCTGCTGCTGCTGCTGCTGCTGCTGCTGGGCCAGCCTTGCTTGGCTGCCATGGATGGTACTGCCATCACAATGGCTTCAAGAGTTCGCACAGAGCCTAGCCAAGTTCCACAGGGACTATGCTGAGTGCTGGTGAGACCAGTCCACTAAAACAATGCTATTTTGTTAAATAATTTATTTAAAGTTAGACCTGGCTATGTATGTCTATAATCCTAATACTTGGGAGACTGAGGCAGAATGATTGAGGCAGAGTTCAGACCAACTATACATAACAAATTTTGAGGCTAGCAAGGGCTACATAATAACCTATCTCGGAAAAAAAAAAAAGCGAATTTGTGTGATTCATCAGACAAGATTCAGCATCTATAACCTAGCTGATATGACAAAACAATGAACACGTTTTAGGAGTTGCTGAAATCAAATTCTGCTGTAATACTTTTGATTTAAATCAAAATGATCCTGAACACAGTAATTGATTTCTGTATCATTCCTCTGGTCTATCCTGAAAAACAACAGCCTACAGCAATCAATATTTTATCTTATTTTTTAAAGTCATTACATAGCCATTATGTCAACAGCAAGACTAATTATATCTGATAAATTAAATGTACCTACTAAAAGAAAATGCTGAGCAAAACCAATCTGGAACAGTCCAGCATGTAAGAGTTTTAGGTTCTTTCTTTCTTTCTTTCTTTCTTTCTTTCTTTCTTTCTTTCTTTCTCTCTTCCTTTCTTTCTTTCTTTTAATATTTTCAATGTTTTTTTCTCAGTTCCTTTTTTGTTTGTTTGTTTGTTTGTTTGTTTGTTTTCTTTCCTTTTTTTAAAACACATTTGTTTGTTTAATGCATATGAGTATACTGTAGCTGACACTCCAGAAGAGGGCATCAGATCTCATTACACATGGTTATGAGCTACCATGTGGTTGCTGAAAATTGAACTCAGGACCTCTGGAAAAGAAGCCAGTGCTCCCAACCACTGAGTCATCTCTCTAGCTCTTGGGTTATTTCTTTACTTAGCATTTAGATATTTATCTGTTCAAATACACAGGGAAATTAGTCTCCCTAACTCCTACACATTGGCCTAAGCTGGCAAAAAGCAGTAGACCTTCCTTCCACCTATGTCAGGACACCAGAAGCCCAAGGCCTCAGAGAGCTAGCCTAGGGGTTTCGAGAGAGGGGGCAGATAATCTATCCTTCCAGGAAAAGAAGTATGAACTGAGGTAAAGCCCTACAAGAAGATATGGTATAAGCAAACTTAATTTCCAAGGGTTCCAAAGCCCCAAGAAAACATGAGGACCTAGTCCTGAGAAAACAGCCAAGGCTACTGACCTCTAGGCCCAGACACACTAAGCTAATTATGGTGGTTTAAATAGTTATAGTCCCATAGACTCATGTAGTTGAATGCTTGTCACATAGGGAGTGGCACTAGTCAGAGGTTCAGCCTTGTTGGAGGAAGTGTGTCACTGTTGGGGCAGGCTTTGAGATCTCCTATGA
This sequence comes from Mus minutoides, assembly GCA_902729485.2. Taxonomy (NCBI): domain Eukaryota; kingdom Metazoa; phylum Chordata; class Mammalia; order Rodentia; family Muridae; genus Mus; species Mus minutoides. The sequence goes on from LR750098.1 coordinate 648,421, forward strand.
TCAAGCTGCATCTAGTATGGCTCACAGTTTCCTGCAACCTTCAGATAAAGATGTAGAACTTTCAGCTCCTTCTCCGGCACCATGTCTGCCTGCACATCTCTACATTTTCCACCATCATAATACACTGAAACTCTCAGACTGTAAGCCAGCCCCAATTAAATGTTTTCCTTTATAAGAGTTGTGGAGGTCATGGTCTCTCTTCACAGCAATGGAAATCCTAATGAAGACACTAACCTAAACCAAAATCCCAGCAGCAAAGCAGCTATGAAGAAAAAAAAGTAGAGTACAGTAGAAGCTGGGAGCACAACGACCCAAAACCCAACACCCTGCTCCAGCCCCTTTCATACTCTGGCAAGTCTGGGCTTATGATTATTTCCTTTCCAAGCCAAATCAATATCTAGGAGTGGGAGCAGACTCCCTACAGCAGGTTCCACTCCTGCCACTGTCCCAAGCCACACTTTCTTAAGATGGTATTCTAAGCACCTCTTTCAACAGGGAGTCCTTGGATCTGCACAACTGAGACCTGAAACTGTGTATGATCTCAAGCATGGGCAAGATCCTCACATCCATTCCCACCAGACCCAACCCAAAGGAAAGGCCCCTCTCCTCCTTGACTCTCACTAGCACATCTACCTACACTTCAGGCTTCATTTTCTGGCTTGTTTCAGCCCATTCACTCTATAAACTGCTACTGAATAGCTGGCAGTGCAGTCCTATAGCTGCAAGAACAGAAGTTAAGCAGTGAGTAGTCCCTACTCTCAAAGGCTTTTAACCACACAGTGGGTAAAAGAGACAAGCACATGTATACCTACATTACAATGAAATATATCTGACGAGGATAAGTCAAATTTATGAACCAAAAGGAGGTGTTTTTAAAATCCTCAGTTTGGGCGGTCTAATCTGGGAACCATGCAGACTCTCAGAGACTTTCTTCTATGCCTTTTAGCCTAAGTGTAGGATCAATAGGTCAGTGATTACCTAGAGCAAACAACAGTTCTGCAACTGCTACCCCATTCAGCAAATGGACTGTCAACACTGAAGCCATGGAAGCCCAGAAGCAAGTGCCCTCAAGGAGGTCCTGATAGAACAGAGGAGAAAACAATTATTCTCTGAAAGAGACTAATCAAAGTACAATTAGGGAACTGCACATGAGATGCTGCATACATGAGAAGTACAACAGGAGCTGTGGGGCCACATAGGACCCAGGCTACCAGCCTGGGATCACTCACGCGTATGTAGGAGTCCTCCTGATAAACCTGAGTAAAAAGTAAAGTGGAGTGGGGTGCTGTGGGCTTCACAGTTGGGGGAGTAGTGTGGAGACAGAACAGAACAACACAGTCCATGCCCTCAAAGGGACAAGTTCAGGGACACTCAGAGCATGACAGAGGAGGTTCTGGGAGATGACAGAAAAAACTAACCGAGGCCACAGAGTGTTACAGGACCATGATGGTTGTAGGAAATTTAGACTTCCTCCTAAGAGGGAAGAGGAGCCTCCCACATCTTCAACCAAAGAATGGCATTATTGGTTTCCTCGAAATGAAAGATTTCTAGGGCTACGGTGAGAGGGAAATTCAAGGCTGAAGGCAGGGACCACAGCACAAGATGGTTTGAGCAGACTAAAGCAGGGACACCATGATGGAAGAAACCGTAGAATCTGACATTAAAAAGCAGACAACCTAGAAGAAAGCTATGGAGCTTCTAACCAAACTCAAGAGGAGAAAGTCAAGGTGTCCTCAAGATGGCAATGACAGCGAAGTAGGCCTAGAGCAAGAGCAGCACTACTGCCAGTGCGATAAAGCTGGGAAGTGCCACCACCACCCTGAGTGCAGTCTGGCTTCGAGAGACCATGTACTTCAGTACCACACACACACACATACACACACACACACACACACACACACACACACACACACACACACAGAGAACAAGATGCTCCTTCACCTTCCATCTTTACAGTAACCAAAGCGTTATCAATGTTACCTGCAACCAAGTAATTTCAGGCTCCAACCATTGACTGCCAGCTAATTAGAGCACATAATCAACTATCCAGTCACTCAAGGGAACCAGGAAATTGTCTCAAGTATGCTCCCAAGGCCTTGCAAGATCCTCCAGTACTGTGACAGCTGTCAACAAAGTGTAGCCCTAGGGATAGAACAGGTTTAAGAGAAAACTTATAAAGTTATTGTTGCTCCCAAGCAGCAGGGACACGGCCTAATATAGAGCACTTCAGAGACAGCCGGACGGACAGGGAGACAGGAAAGGGAACAGGAAGGAGGAAGATGCTGGGTCAGACATCACCTTGTTTTTAAAATGTTTCTTCAAAGAAAAATATCATCAACAACAATAACCTATTATTTGGCTGACAGCTAGAAAGTGAATGGATTTATTTTGAATATTTCCACATACAATAGAAAAATGTACATTTGAAACTCCCTTGGGCATTTATTCTAAGAGATCTGGGCCATCCCAATGATACCCTATAAAATCTGTCAAATTCCAAGAAATGCTGTAAGATTGTTAATTAGGCATTTATTTTTCAATTGGCATATAAAATTTGTCAAATAGCATCTCTATATATTAGTCCTTATTCTCCATACTCCAAAAGAATAGTTTATATAGAAGATGTCTTGCATTTTATAAATCTCAACACAGAATTACAAATTCCTACTTTATAGTTTTTGCCTCTAATAATTTCCATGATTTACCCATAAACAGTTCTGAGAAATCACAACCCATTCTTAAAATCACTGTAGACTTAGTATCCAAAATCTACTGTAACAAAAATAGGGTGTTCTCTTAAAATAGCTTCTTTTTCCTATAGTCCTTGAATGTGTAGACCCATGGCAAGTAGCCGACTGAACTCCAGACCACAGGAACTGTGGCTCCTGCCATTACTCCCGCTCAGTCTTCACATCCAGGCACCCCATGCTGCTGCTGCTTCTCAGGAAGTCACTGGTCCCCATGCCACCTATAGGCACTTATACAGGGTAAATTACACAGAGCTGGTCTCTAGGTAGAGACTACTTAAAATTTACTAAGAAGCAGCAGAGCCAACAGTTAATACAGTAACAGGAAATCACCAGGCAGGGAACAACTGCAAAGTATGACTCAGAAACATTCCAGAAAGTACTAAGCTTTGCTCTGTAATTCCCTTCCCTATGACACTGTAGCTGTCATGTGTGGGAACCCTCTTGCACTGTTTTCAGACTGTCCTGAATATATAAATGTCCAGGGATTGGCTGCTGCATTAAAAGGCTTATATCTTGCTTGTATGGTCAGATAAATTGATTTTAAGCTTTTGCTGGTTTCTTAGAAGAAAATGCAAAGCCAAGAGTAATGAATCAAACAACACCAAGGCCCAGGGGCCAGATGAGGAGGTAAGGACTGAAGCAAGGATCATCATGACCCAGTCATACAGCTTTACTATCAGGTCACCAGGTCCCAAGGCCAGACAAAAAGCATAAAACAGACCCTTCCCCATGTGGTTTTCAACCCACCCTTTCCTTAACCTGCCAAGAAACCACTTGTCTCTGTTACTGTTCTACTGCTAGGAAGAAACACCACAACTGAGGCACCTTACATAAGAAAGCACTTAAGTGGGGTTTGCGTACAGTTTCAGAGGTTGTGTTAGCACACCACCAAGGAGCGCTGCAGCACACACGCAAGCATGGAGCTGGAGCAGCAGCTGAGAGCTCACATCTACCCACAAGCTGCAGGCAGTGAAACCGAGCAAGACTTGGCTGGGCTTGGTATTTTGAAACCTCAATGCCCATCCCCAGTGACACACCTCCTCCTACAAAGCCACACCTCCTAATCTTTCTAAGCTGTTCCAGAACTAAGGACTTAGCATTCAAACACAGGAGCCTGTGGGGACCACTTTCATTCAAACCACTCCATCGTAAACTCATCCCACTTCACCTGCTCAAAACTCATCTGTTAAGACCTGTAGTGCCACACGGTTAAAGCCCTCAAGGCTTCACACAGCTGAGGACATTTCTAGTCTTTTTCTTCTTCCTCACAGAGTGCCAAATAAGGACCAAAAAAGGCCTTTTTTTTTTTCACTTAACAGGAAAATGCTCTTATTTTACACAATGGTAGAATATACATATTCTTGCCACCCTGATTTCTTTGTTAAATATAAAAACAATGAAAAGAATCACTTTAACTTTAACCATAAAAACCATTTAATAAATAAAAAAGCTTTATTATTAACATCTGAAAGTTCATGAAGAAGGAAGCAACTAATGAAATTCCCTAATCTTGTATCTTAAAATTAGATGGAACCCTTCTGTAGTTGCCAGGACCACAGAGGATGAAGTGAAACTCCTTAACTTCTCCAACCTATATACTCGTTAGGCCCCAAACCTCATCAGAATTAATCTGCTCTATCACTGGCTCTACAGGGGTACCTGCCACATTAAGAGCCCTCAGATCCCGTTTTCCTGGAGGTCTGCCTCAAGTCCACATGCCTTCATGGCAAGTCGCACTTCTGCCCTGCTTCTTTCTTTCCTATACGCCTTCCAGCCTTGAGTGCACACTCTCACCTTATTTGAAACCTTGCACAGCACGACCATGTTAACTATGATTTCACCAAATTGGTCTTTGAAGTCCAAGATCGCTGCCATACCAACACCTGTTCACAGAACAAGCTCCGAGTTTTCTTTGTCACTCATTACGTACTGCCTACAGATCTTTTAGGTGCAGGATGTGCTCATTAGAGATTAGAATTAATGCCTTAGAACCTTTGGGCAAATCATCCATTACAGCAATGCAAAAACTACAGATTAGGATACTGGCATACACAAAGTTTCACACATGAATGATGGAGACCTACAACACTGCACCTTCACTCAAATGTGAAAACTCCAGTCAAAGCGGTAAGCAGAATTGGTTGACTTTGAACTTTCCCTATAGTGTTGTGTCTAAATGAGCCTTAAAGAGCTGTTTAAAATAACTGAAGGAGCCATATTCTGGGAAAAAAATACATACAACATATAGATGAATCTGTTTCCCTAAATTGGCTGCTTAGTTTGGGCTGTGCTATTTCCTGCTCAGACTGGTTTCCTGCAGTTTGTTAAGGCTGCCAAATACTTAGTGATCTCAGCAATACGCTTAACACAAATCCGGAAATCTTTCCTATTTTTCACAATGACAAGAAATTTACAGAGAAACTTGCATGGTGAAGATAATAATAAAAATGAGCTCATTTGTCTTTTATTTTTCCTGGATTTATCATTTTCATCAGGTTGCTAGTGACTTAAGAAACCAATAAACAGCCTCCTAATACCATTTCCTGTCTGATTTTCTCATATTGATCTGGAAACAGTTTCTTAGGAGTGGATAGGATCAAACATGAGAGGTCCGACCTCACCACAAGCCAGCAAAACTAAAAGATCCAGATGAAAAGAAGAAAAGCCAAAAATGAACAATGATTTTTAAAATCAAAAGATGCAAGATGTTACTAAAAAGGTAAGTAACTGCACACAATGGTGCCAAGCTGAGGAAAGAATTAGCTGGTATAAAAGCAAGTCAACACAGTTGTGATTTGCAGCACAGAACTCCAGGCAGCAAGGACACAGTTAAGTCCTTTAGAACACATTCATTTATTACAGTGGCGTAGCAATCTGCTGTGTGTCACACAGAATATTATTTTGCCCAAACAGCTTTACATGCAAATACTTATTGCAACGAGTCACTGATCTGTTTCAAGGTTTCTCAAAAGAGAGAGAGAGAGAGAGAGAGAGAGAGAGAGAGAAGAAAGAAAGAAAGAAAGAAAGAAAGAAAGAAAGAAAAGTTTCAGCCTTAAAAAAATTACTTTTGTAGCATATAAATTATAATCTCCAACTATATATATATGTACACAAATATATTTATATTTACATATATGCATATTTGACAAATCTTAACTTTTATACTCAGAAATCCTACAGCTCTCAGTCCATCAAATACACTGCCCTAGATTCACACATATGAATAGCCTAGAGCTAGTATGAAAAAATCCTGGAAGAGAGAAAGCATTTTAATAAATATTAAAAATTCAGGTCACATTTAATATATAATTTACTTGACACTGAAAAATGTAGAAAAAGCTAGTGACATTTTCATCAATATACTTTTGTAGACTTGAAAAATTATTTCCAAACACATCTGGAACTCTATTACTGAGCACTGACTAAAACCCCTATGAGAGAAACTTGGAAGAAAACATAAATTATGAGGCTAGAACTTTTATCAACATTTTTTTTAATATTAAGAATGAATGTTTGTTAATTTACACAATCACAGTCTAGTTGTTTTCTTGACCTAAAGGCAAGATCACTTAGAAATACCATGGCAATGTTTGTTCTCCTCTTGGCTTAGGTTATGGTGAGGAAAACCACACCATACCCTTTCTAGATCTTTTTTCTTATCATGCTACCAGATAAGTGATCCAGCTGCTCCAAGCATGAGGGGCCAACAGCTCCAGACTGTTGAAAAGATATGGCACCTCCACGGAATGTTCTTAGAGTTTCTATTACTGATAGTCCTAGGTTGAGTGATGTGGAAGGGATAGAGAGTCACAAGCCGCCAACATACAGAACCATCGGCCACAGCCTCGGTCACGTCATTACAGCACTTGATGAAAATCAAAATGCCTAGAAATGGTGAGTCCCAGGCTCAGACCACACAGCAGAGCTTCCTGCAGGCCAGAAGCTGTCAATGAGTGTACCTGAGAAACACATTTCCATTGTATTTCCTTTTCATCAGTTTTTATGTAATTTTTAATGGTCAAAGGTAACTAGTGGCCGGGCGTGGTGTCGCACGCCTTTGATCCCAGCACTCAGGAGGCAGAGGCAGGTGGATTTGAGTTCGAGGCCAGCCTGGTCTACAAAGTGAGTTCCAGGACAGCCAGGGATACACAGAGAAACCCTGCCTCGAAAAACCAAAAACCAAAAACCAAAAACCAAAAACCAAAAACCAAAAAAAAAAAAAAAAAAAAAAAGGTAACTAGTGGCTACTCTTTAGTGCTAACAAGTCTAGTCTGATTACAAGGTAGTACTTTAATGACCTCAGTACCCAGGATGGTCACAGCTGAGCATGAGCCACAGTCCACTGTCATGTCAAACCTGGAATGAGAACAGATTCCTCAAGAAAGCCAAGCTTATCATACCATCCAGGCCTGGCTCCTGGGTCACAGATGCTATGGGCACTCACAGAAGACAGCAGACCAGCCTTCACTGTCTCAGTGTGTCAGCATAAGAAACCAACCCCAGCCAGCCGTGGTGGCACCGCCTTTAATTCCAGCACTCGGGAGGCAGAGGCAGGGGGATTTCTGAGTTCAAGGCCAGCCTGGTCTACAAAGTGAGTTCCAGGACAGCCAGGGCTACACAGAGAAACCCTGACTCAAAAAAACAAAAAACAAAAAACAAAAAACAAAAACAAAAAAAAAAAAAAACAATCCCAGGGGCAAGATGGCTCAGCAGGTAAAGGTACTTGCCCTGCAAGCCTGACAGCCTGAGTTCAATCAACAGAATCACAGAATCAAGTAAAGGAAGTTGAAAGAATCAATCCCATGTTATCCTCTGATCGTCACGCTATGACACACAGTACACACACACACACACACACACACACACACACACTGTCTCTCTCACTCACACACACACACACACACACACATACCAATTTATTAATTTCTTTATTTTTAAGCCAATTGCAAAAGGAAAACATTTTCTCTCCTTGAGCTCATTACAGAATGAGACTCAGTACGGGAGCTTGAAGAACACTCAGAAACAGAAAGTTCTCTCCTGAGCGTGGCAGAACATCTGCGGCAGCTCCTGCCTTCCTCCAAGTTTCGCTCACATCTCTTCTACAAAAGAAGCAGGAAGTCGTGCAAACTCATGAAATAGATTGGTGCACTCTGGAGTCACATGGGTGAGCTCAACTCTCAGCTCTGCTGCTCAGCGGCTGTGTGACTGTAGGCCAAATAACTGACCACACTGCGCCTCGGCTTCCTTCTGCATAAAGTATATTATGTATAAAGTATAAAGCTCCTTTCTTGGAGGCTTTTAGGAATAAGATCAGGTAAGAGATAAAGGACTTAGCACCACTCTTAAGTATCATTTATTACTTATCACTTCATCAGTGTTTGCCTGAAGAAAGCAGAACCAATCCAATTTTAAAACAAGTTCCAAATTCAGAAATATGCATAAATCAAAATTTACTCCTAAACCAAAATATTTAACATTAATTTCAACATCTTCTAGGGTTTATTGTTTCTTTGAGGCCTAGTTCTACCTTCCTTACAGTATTATTAGGCATTTATTTATATATGCACGAAATCTAAGCTCTTTGAAACAACTCAAAAAGCTTCATTATTTGTAATGCAGGCATTTGGTAACTGTTGCCTGGATTTATGAAATTAGATCCTAAAATGATCAAAAGTGGTAACTTTCAAAATATGTAATAGACTTTTTCCTAAATGAATTCAACAGTTGATCCTCAGCATGCACTGAGAAGCAGGTATTGCCCTAGGAGCTGGGAACTTCCCCGGGAGCAGATGAGGACTGAGGCCGTGAGTTCCCGGCGTGAGTAAGCAGAGCGGGCGGGCGGGCGGGCGGGTGAGAGCTAAGTGAGGACACAAGCCTGAAAGGAAGGCAGAAGCCGGTCACAGAGAATCTCAGCTCACACCACATCACACCTCACAGACATGCACCTGAGTCATGGCGTGAGCTGATTCCCATTTCTCATGAAACCATGAAAGCAGCTTTGTGGACAGCATGACATGGGCTATGTGCAGAGATCGTAAAAGATGATGGTTATCTGGATTGCAGCAGTAGAGATAGATGGGCAAGGAAGGATGTGTTCGAATGCATTTTAGACAGATTGCTGACAAGATTGGATATTGGCTGAATGTAAAGAGTAAGGGAAAAAAGAAAAAGAAAAAAAAGAAAAAGAAAAAGAAAAAGAAAAAGAAAAAGAAAAAGAAAAAGAAAAAGAAAAAGAAAAAGAAAAAGAAAAAGAAAAAGAAAAATTCAGTTCCATTTAGGGGGCTATCTGCTCTTTCCTGAAAAAGATGGGGCAAAACAGGAAGTCTGTAGAAGAATAAATGGGCTTAAGTTGGATATGTGCTTTCCTTTCATCTTGGTAATAAACCATGAAGACGGTTCAGCACTCCTACTAAATTGTTGTTACTGACTATGCTTCGTACTGACTATGCTTCGTATCAGAAACTCAAATCATGTTGCCAACTCAATGGTCAGTTTGAGACTCACAACTGCCCTCCCGCCACGTGGCATGTGCACAACAGTTCATCTTTCTCACTTTTATAACCTGCAGCCAAATGAACACCTCCAAGAATTCTTCATCCAAAAGTAATCACTCCCACATTGTTCCTGTCATTTCACAATCAGCAGCATAGCCGGTCATTACTCAGGCAGTACCAGGAACAGTGAGAACCACTAGGAATGTAGCCCAGCAAACATGAGCTGGGTCTGTCTACAGGTGAGAAGAAAGGGAAGTGCTGGACACCGGACACAGCCAGCTGCCTGTAAATACTTGCTGGATGAGCACACAGGTCAGCAAAAAGGTTAGGAGCTGGATGAGAAAAACAAAAGTTCAAACGTTTGAAAGCAGAACCGAGCATTTTAAAGGAAACCCTAATAATGATTTTTAACATTCACCCTAAAAGCTGAACATCCAAATACCAAATGGCAAAGAGCAGCTGTGCTTGACTTCCTGAGTCAACTTCTCTACTTCGGTTTTTTTTNCACACAGGTCAGCAAAAAGGTTAGGAGCTGGATGAGAAAAACAAAAGTTCAAACGTTTGAAAGCAGAACCGAGCATTTTAAAGGAAACCCTAATAATGATTTTTAACATTCACCCTAAAAGCTGAACATCCAAATACCAAATGGCAAAGAGCAGCTGTGCTTGACTTCCTGAGTCAACTTCTCTACTTCGGTTTTTTTTAATGAAAACCCCTAAAATAAGAATGTCACCATACCTGAAGCACCATAAACGCTGGAAAATCGCTGAGACTTAGAGCCAGATGGAGAGGACTCCTTCATCCGGTCGATCACATTTTCTGAAAGCTGAAAGGGGGACATGAGAATGAAGTGGTGAGACAGAGACAAGACAGTGCACTGCATCCAAGCAATCCCCATCGGCACCATCTGCAGAGCCAATGGCCTGCTCAACTAGGCTCACACAAGCAAAAACAGTCACGACTCCAGGCCACGCCCACAGCACTACTCCAGGCCACGCCCACAGCACTACTCCTTTTAGTACTACACTGTACTACTAAGTGCTTATTGCAAATGTTTCTTAGTTTCTGGTGTGCACTAAATTATCATCTCAGAGAAAAATCAAGCACCAGACATCCTTCAGTATTCATTCAGTAAATATTTAGTAAATACATATGTATGTATGTATGTATGTATGTATATATATGTATGTATGAATGTATGTATTAACAGACCTCAGCTTGCTCTTTCCTACTCTCTCTCTCCCTCCCTCCCTTTCTCCCTCCCTCCCTCCCTCTCTCTCTCTGTGTCACCTCCTCTGCTTCCTCCTTTGCTTCCTCCCTCCCTCCATCCTGTTCAAGTGTTCAAGGCTAAGAATGCACAATTGCTTTCAACAGTTTTTATTAGGCACTAACTCTGTGCCAAAAATAGACTAGACTTGGAGAATTCAAAACCATCAAGCTGCTAAGAGAGAAGTGGAATAAAGAGCCAAGTCGTTTAAGTGTGCCATGCAGAGTACTGCCAGCCTGTAATGGAAGTTTGGAGACACAAAGAGGGTGTCTTAGTCAGGGTTTCTATTCCTGCACAAACATCATGACCAAGAAGCAAGTTGGGGAGGAAAGGGTTTATTCGGCTTACACTTCCATACTGCTGTTCATCACCAAAGGAAGTCAGGACTGGAACTCAAGCAGGAGCTGATGCAGAAGCCATGGAGGGATGTTCTTTACTGGCTTGCTTCCCTTGGCTTGCTCNCACACAGGTCAGCAAAAAGGTTAGGAGCTGGATGAGAAAAACAAAAGTTCAAACGTTTGAAAGCAGAACCGAGCATTTTAAAGGAAACCCTAATAATGATTTTTAACATTCACCCTAAAAGCTGAACATCCAAATACCAAATGGCAAAGAGCAGCTGTGCTTGACTTCCTGAGTCAACTTCTCTACTTCGGTTTTTTTTTAATGAAAACCCCTAAAATAAGAATGTCACCATACCTGAAGCACCATAAACGCTGGAAAATCGCTGAGACTTAGAGCCAGATGGAGAGGACTCCTTCATCCGGTCGATCACATTTTCTGAAAGCTGAAAGGGGGACATGAGAATGAAGTGGTGAGACAGAGACAAGACAGTGCACTGCATCCAAGCAATCCCCATCGGCACCATCTGCAGAGCCAATGGCCTGCTCAACTAGGCTCACACAAGCAAAAACAGTCACGACTCCAGGCCACGCCCACAGCACTACTCCTTTTAGTACTACACTGTACTACTAAGTGCTTATTGCAAATGTTTCTTAGTTTCTGGTGTGCACTAAATTATCATCTCAGAGAAAAATCAAGCACCAGACATCCTTCAGTATTCATTCAGTAAATATTTAGTAAATACATATGTATGTATGTATGTATGTATGTATGTATATATGTATGTATGAATGTATGTATTAACAGACCTCAGCTTGCTCTTTCCTTCTTTCTCTCTCCCTCCCTCCCTTTCTCCCTCCCTCCCTCCCTCTCTCTCTCTCTCTGTGTCACCTCCTCTTCTTCCTCCTTTGCTTCCTCCCTCCCTCCATCCTGTTCAAGTGTTCAAGGCTAAGAATGCACAATTGCTTTCAACAGTTTTTATTAGGCACTAACTCTGTGCCAAAAATAGACTAGACTTGGAGAATTCAAAACCATCAAGCTGCTAAGAGAGAAGTGGAATAAAGAGCCAAGTCGTTTAAGTGTGCCATGCAGAGTACTGCCAGCCTGTAATGGAAGTTTGGAGACACAAAGAGGGTGAGGCATGCAGCCAGCCGGAGGGGATGCGGCTTGGGTAGAGACGCAAACAAGAGTCTCAGGAAAAGAAAGCAATGGGGCAAAGAATCGCATTAGGTATAGAAATACGGTGGCCACCACTAGACGGCCAAGTAGAGAAATCAAGTAGTCAGCTGGCAACAGGCCAGAGGCTCTGGGGAACACTCCAGCCTGCAGATTTGAGTCGCAGGTCCATGATCACTACTCATTATCCTTTTGTATTTTTGTGATAGTTTTTACCAATGTCTGACACTACTGTGTTCCTTTCCCACTACAGAAAAAGGTGACAAAAGAGCAAAGGTTTTGATGTCTTATCACTATATCCCCAGGTTCAGTAAGCATGAAAAGTGCAATGATTAAGCAACGAATGACCACTATACAAGAGTGAGTGAGTGAGTGATCGATCAAGCACACTGAAAGAGAAGATATAGAAAAAGGTGGATATTTTCTATCTTAAAACTCTTAGGAAATGAAGTTTGACTTAGTACAATCTAAGTTTCAGGGGCACTGAGGGTTTTCAGCAGGGTAATAACATAATCAGATTTACATTCAGAGATCACTCTGGCTACAGTGTAGACAACAGATTGAAGCAGGATAAGAACAGAAGAAGGACCCCTGAAGGAGACTAAAGGACCAATTAAGAAGCTATTAAGCATATGTCCACACAAAGCCTTGCACAAAATGTGCATACAGCCATTATTCACAATAGCAGGAGTGGAAACAAACAAATGGCTATTTACTGGTGAATGGATAAACAAAGCATTATGTATTCACAGAATAGAATACGTTTCAGTAATAAAGAGGAATGATGTTCCAGTAAGAGCTACAATATGATATGTATGAACCAAAAAAAAAACCAAAAACATAAAACTAAACACCAAAGACCACATATTACAAAATTACTTCCTTTTGAGAAAAATGTCTATGTGGCCCAGGTTCGCCTCAAGCCTCCTGCACCTACCTCCCAAGTGCTGGGATTACAGATATAGGTTACCACATTTGGCTATGTTTAGTCTATTTACATGAAACCCCCAGAAAAGGCAATTCTATAATTAAAACATCAGTAAACAAAGTTAACTAGGGCAGAGGTTAAGGATAAACTGAAAAGAACTCAAGATCTTACTCAGATTAGGAAAATNGCCTCAAGCCTCCTGCACCTACCTCCCAAGTGCTGGGATTACAGATATAGGTTACCACATTTGGCTATGTTTAGTCTATTTACATGAAACCCCCAGAAAAGGCAATTCTATAATTAAAACATCAGTAAACAAAGTTAACTAGGGCAGAGGTTAAGGATAAACTGAAAAGAACTCAAGATCTTACTCAGATTAGGAAAATGTCCTTAAAAGGTTATAATATAGCATAGTGCTTATTCTAAGATCTATTGAACAGTCTACTTTCCAGACACGTAAATTATTCTACAATGAAGTTGTTGGGAGGGGTATTATTTTGGTAATACAATAGGTAACACATTCAAAAGATACTTAAGACCTTGCATGGTAACACGTGCCTGAAATCCAGCACTATAGAGGCAGATAACAGAGGAACAAGAGTTCAAGGCCAATCTGGGCTGTATAGAAAGACTTGCCCCCCCCCAAAAAAATAGATGTCTACAAGGTATTTAGGATGCAAAACTGCTAACATGGGCTTCGTGCTTATTACATACATCACCATCCTACTGCTTCACTCACTCAGTCCTCAGCAAGCCTGTGTAGTAAATATTTACATTATCTCTAATATGTGAGAAAAAAGTACTGCCAGACAAATACCAGTCTCACAGCTGCTCCAACTCAGCAAGTGCAAGTTTCAAGGTCAATATCAGATATCCCCCTTCAACATCACACTCAACATCTGATAAGACAAGGAAGCAAAACATAGGCACTGAGGCCCTGGGGCTTTGGGGTCAAGTAACAGGGTAATGCTCCTGCATACTGAGGTTCCTCTAACCTCCACTTCCTCGGCTACCACTATCTGGCCTTTACTTTCAGTATAACCACGTAAGCACTGTTAAAAGGCACTAGTGGTAATCCTTTACACTTGTATTTATAAAAACAAATATATATTTGCAAAGCACCTTACCTATATGGCCTCCCTTTCACACTTAACCCCACCCCGTCATTACTGCCCTCTTCCAGAATCCAGTGCCTGTCTGACCGCTCACTGCACACATTTCAGAGGACTCTAGCAAGTCTTATTTCTCCTCCCTTCCTCTCAGGACTTCCTCTGCCTCTGCTGCCCAGCCTTGGGGCTTCAGGACTCCGACTCAGTCCTCTGCCCTTACTCTCTTATCATCCATGTGCTCATGGTATTCCTAGCAAATGACTTCGGATTTAAACATCCAAAAGCAATCACTCACCAAATTAACTCTGCATTTCATTTCCTGCCTCAGTTTCCCTAGTGCAGGATAACAGACATTTGCTACCACATCCCGCCAAGCCCTTCTGTTGTGGATAAATTCATGAATTCTAAAGCCCAGCATCCTGATAGTCAGGAAGAAACATGTTTAACTACTCACTAGACAGCTCCCCTGGGGCAGACAGAAACACCTCATACCCAATGGGTACGAAACAGAACTTGTACTGTCTTCCTCTGCGTTCCTTTCTCCTAGTTAATGCCACTGTTTCCATCCGGGACCCCGAATGAGAAAGGGCCTGCCTTTAACACTTCTTATTCTCTTAGCCACGCTGACTTCCTCCCTCAGCTCACGTCTCATTTGCTAATTCCCTAAGCTTAACTTCTAGTCTCTCCCTTTACACGTCACACACACAGGTAGCTATATTGTTATTGCCTCAAGACCCCTTACGATGGGGTTTCAAGATCCAAAGGCAATCACTCACCAAATTAATTCTTCATTCCATCCAACCATGTCTGCCTAGCAGAACTATGGTTCCTTGTCCCCACTACACCTATTACAAATACCCCACTAATAGAGTATCCCCTGCCCTATCCACCCTTCACGGCACTGAGCTCCTGTAGATCACTGCGTCATTCATTCAACAAATATTTCAAACACCAAGTACTAACTCAAGCCTCCTGGGACACTTGTGTGAGCTGTCTATACCTTATCAGGTACTTCTGTCTCAGGGCCCAAATTACTGTAGAAGAGAGATAAGGAAGGGAGGATGGCGCTCAAGAACTGTGCTCCCTGGAAACCAACGCCATCTCCTCTCTCAGACCACTGGTCAAATGAGAAAAGGGTATAGCAACAGGCTTCGTCTCCTGAAACCAGA
Organism: Mus minutoides; assembly: GCA_902729485.2. Lineage (NCBI taxonomy): Eukaryota > Metazoa > Chordata > Mammalia > Rodentia > Muridae > Mus > Mus minutoides. Next base: position 663,653 of record LR750098.1, read on the forward strand.
GCCAGCTACATTTTTTCTTGTTGCTTTGTTTTGTGATTCTAGAGATTGAAATGAGCCTCCAAGCCTACCTCAGAGCTACATCCCCAGCAGTGCCAGCTACATGCGCGCGCGCGCGCGCGCGCGCACACACACACACACACACACACACACACACACACACGGGGTTGGGTTTTGTTGTTGTTGTTGTTGTTGTTTCGTTTGCCTCCTTCCCTTGTCTTGCTTGTCTTTTTTTTTTTTTTTTTTTTTGAGGGTTAGCCTCAGCTCTTTAGGTAGCTGAGAATGACCCTGAACTCCTGACTCTCCTGCCTTCACTTCCCATGTACTGGAAAGAGAAGCATGTGCCCCAAGTATGGATTCATGTTCTCTGACCGCAGCTGCTAGATATACTTTTAAAATTCATCTACAAAGCTGAAAAAAGCTTTGTTAACAGTGACTCCAATCCTCCCCACTCCCAAGTGACTCTGAGGAACTTTCAGTGACAGGGTGTAGGAAGCCCAGCACTGGCTGCCCCAACCTCTAGGCACAGCTCTGGAAGCATCAGTCTTCCGATATACACTAAGAGTGCACCGTTCCCTCTCATGAGAGGAAATGGGTCTTCATTTCTGAAACTTAGGGCTATTTTAAATGATATATATTACATTAAGTGATACATAATACATTTAATTCATATGAAGCATATATTTCATAACAATATATTAATGTTACAATATATTCTACATAACTGTACTGTTGGGACCAGAGCTCATTAGTAGAACACTTGCCTAGCAGACATAAGGCCCTGGGTTTGATCCTCACCAACTAAAAAAAAAAATGGTAATATTACATATTATCATTACCGTAAGCCATTATATAAAGTTCATCAGTTTATTTAATTTATACGTGCAGTAACTTTTACATTTTAATTTACATTTCTAAATTTCAATCCAAAATCAAAGAATTGCAAAATTAAAATTTCACATACCTATAACTGGTCAGCACCATAAGCCAAAACTCAAGTGTTAGCTATAAACACTGATCTGTGTATTTAATTATACTATCTTCAAAATGTATACTATTTTATATAGCAACTACAAAAAGTCCTTCCGATCCCTAAAGCAGCCTCAAAGCACTGCCCTTCAAACAGAAACAGCTGGCTCAGTTAAGAAGACAGCCACCTCACTTCCCCTGTCTGGGAGGTCAAAGTTTTGGCCACTGTGGTATATGAGGACTATAGTATACCATAAACTACCTGGCAGTTACTCATATAGCTACAGCCACAGACTTGTTTCTTCTAGTTCACTCTTATCACCTGGGCCTAAACTTACCATGGAGCTCCTTCTCCACAAGGGGCTGAGGCTGCCGTCTGAAGCTCTTACCAGCATCTGTTTAGATCTTAGTAGGTGTGTGTAAGACAGTGGTGCTCAACCTTCCTAATACTGCTACCCCTTAATATAGTTCCTCATGTTGTGGTGACCCCCAACCATAAAATTACTTTTGTAGCTACTTCATAACTGTAATTTTGATATTATTATGAATCATAATATAAATATCTACGTAGACAAACCTTGTGAAAGGGTCATTCAACTCATGGGTTGAGAGTCACTAGTAAGGTCTTGGTTTTCTTTCCCTATGCTTTTTGGGACAGAGAAGTAGACTATGACTTTCAACCCAGCAGTATTTGTTACCTTTTTGTTGGGTTTGTGGTTTCTCTGATGCCTCCATATTTGCTCCTTAATGTTATCCTAACACCAGCCACAAATTTCTCAGGGTAGGTTATGGTTACATATAGTCAAGCACATACATGTACTACATGTCATCCAAAGAATCCATGATAAGCAGAGTAGAGAGCTGATAATCCTGCATGTTGCAGGGATGGCTGATTCAGGGTCACCCTTCTTCTACAGCTGAATTCTTGGGCCTTGGCCTTGAAGGTGCACTGGTAGCCTGAGGCTACAATCCTCCTCAACTTGAGCACTGTCAGCTGTCCCAGGTTATACAAACACGGCAGCCATTCTCTGCAGTCTTATCTGCAAACTCAGGTCTCACCGGCTCTCCTCTGGGAAGAGGCACTCACCTGTGAGGCAGCAGACAAGACTGAATGATGCTGACCAAGGTGATTCACACAACCTGTAGCTGTAAAACAGCTGAGCTCTTCTCTGTGATGGAAACCAACCCCAAGTTGGATCGAAGTAGAAATCAAAAGCACAACATAAGCTTCAGTAAGAGCTGGACAAGCAGCCTCAATAAGAGAAAACTCTCCAGGAAACATAGTTGTCCTAAAAAAGGGCTCTGCCGTTAGAAAAGCCTTTTCCCATCTGATATACTTACCTTCCAGGTGTCTCTGGAATCTCTATCCAGACAATACTAAATGTGAAATAACACCCCTCTACACATTTATTCATGTCACAAGCTATACCCATAGGCCTCTGGAGTTTGGAGTCCATGGATTAATTCGATGTTCACAAAACTGTGTGCTCACTGTATTGTTGAAGGCAGAGTCCATACCTTATAAAATTCACAGTGGCCTATGTATCTAAAGAACCACAATTACAATACGGGGTGATCAGACAAGCAGGCCTTTTGACAGAATTAGCTGGCTCTGTCTACCTACCCTATTCAAAGACAGTTAAGCAGGCAGAGCTTGGCCACTGGTTGACTCACAGTGTGGCCTCCAAAGAGCATTATATATATATATATATATATATATATATATATATATATATATATATATATATATATATATATCAGCTAGTCAACCCACTTAACTCTTCCCACCCACTATGCTTGGTCTTATCCAAAATTTACACAAACATACCACCCACCGATCCAGAACTCAGTATTTTTTCAGATACAGGAGGCTGAGTAAGAGGAACAAAGATAAAGTCTTCTGCCCTCTGAGAGGAAAGCTCAAGTCATCTTTGTGGTGGTAAATGTGGGAGTCACATGACACCGAACAGTTTACAACTTCAGCCCCTAACAGTTCTTTAGATGCCTTGAGATGTTTCTTATCAAACTGATTTAAAGAACACTGATGCAATTTTATCTCTTGAGTTTCCCTCCACAAAGGAACAGGTCATTTTCTGTGAGCACTAGTTCCCTGCTACTTTTTTAAGGTATGACTCCCATAAACAAAAGAGATGAAATGGGATGGCAGGGAAAACACACAGACTCATTTCTGTAAAACATCTCCTTTTCAGTTCACATGTAGCTTGCTACTGTGTTCCGAATCCTAGAAAGCTTAAGATGGCCCAAGACGTTCACAGACCCTACAGTTTAAGTAAGGGATCAATTCTCTATCAGCTAACTAAATCACTCGGTCCCTATGACTAACCAAATAAATGCAAAACCCTCACTAACACTGAAGAACCCTCTATAGCATCCCACATTAAGAAATCTCTTCAATTAGGGGCCAAAGCACATGGTGTGTTTCACGAAGGTGTGCATGGTGTTCTGAGAGACTCCTGTGAATGTCAGCTTGCAGCTTCAAGGCCAGCTGCAGAGATTTGTTAGGCCAGAAATAGTGATAAGTATAACTTTGAAAATGATACTCATTGAAGTTGACATTTGCTCTGAAAGAGTTCACTCACAGCTCTGATGTTTTAGATAAAGTTATGAAAGGCCGGGTTCTGAGCACACTTTCAAAGCAGGCACAGCAGGTGGACACAAAAATCCTATTAAGCACATGTAATGTGAGGCAATAAAAGTATGTGTTTTTCTATCACTAGAAAATGTATTTGAGCCTTAGAGAGAGCGCAAGGCAGGAGGGCAGTCCTCCATTCAGTCCACGTGAGTCATTCCATATGCAAAATTGAAATCAGGTATTAAGAATACAGGCTGTTTTACTGAGGGCAAAAAACACTAGCAACAGCTCAAAGTAAGGGAAAAAGAGCATATATAATACCATAGAAAAGTAGGCCTGCCAACAAGAAGAAACCTGAAACTTGACACTGTTTCAAGTTGTAGGTCCTTTAAAGTACAAGCCATAAGCCCCTCAGCAAGAAAAATATGAATATTCATGATCTATCAATAAACTCAGCCTACTTAGTGAGTTTTCTGTTCCTCGCTAAATGCCATTCATTCTTATTAGGATAACTGAAGATGAAATTACTATCCTCATCAATGAAACGGAACCCTAAACATTATAAAACTGATCAAAATTGGAAAATGCTTCTTCAGCCAAGTTTCATTAAGCCATAAAACTCCGAAACTGAAGTTTGAGCCTCACCTGTCCATGTTTTAGGAACTGCCTAAAGACAGAGCCTTGCTTTCACACTAAGAATACTGCTGTCGTGCCTATAAAGCAAAGCCAAGAAAAGCATCAAAGGCAGTTTACAGACAGGGAATGGATCATCTCACTACTCAGTCTACCCTGTAAGGGTCTCTCACTGGGGCATAACATGCTCTCCTGTTTAGTTACTTTGGGTTTAAGCTTTAGCAGACTATGTGTATATACACACACACACACACACACACACACACACACACATTAATATGCAGTTACAGTGAAACTCCAGAGAGGGAAATGCAATCAAAGATAACTTGTCCATGCCATAAGCTATACTAAATCCTACAAAGATCTGAACCCAAGATGGATGTGGTGGCACACACCTTTAACCCTAGCACTTGGGAGGCAGAGGCAGGCGGATTTCTGAGTTCGAGGCCAGCCTGGTCTACAGAGTGAGTTCCAGGACAGCCAGGGCTATACAGAGAAACCCTGTCTCGAAAAACCAAAAAAAAAAAAAAAAAAAAAAAAAAAAAAAAAAAAAAAAAAAAAAAAAAAAAAAAAAAAAAAAAAAAAAAAAAAAGAAAAGAAAAGAAAAGAAAAGAAAAGAAAACTGAAGGAGATAACGCTCAAGGAGATTACAGGCAATCCTTGAAAAGACCAGAAGCAAAGGAGAACCATGCCAAGGGTATTTGAAGAAGAGCTGCATACAAATCAAAATAAACCTGCCTGTGCCTGGACTGTAACAATAGAAATAAAATGTATCTGAAAAAGGAAACTTATGTTAAGTTGTATGGCTGAAAGACATAGTTTTGTTTTGTTTTGTTTTAAAGTTTACAAAAGTTCTTTAAAACAATATCACCACTTGAATGGAATATATAACCCTACTGCCTTGCCTATCCGTCTACCCTATCTGATATTGTATCTAAATCTCTGTGCTAAGCCCAGACTCTTTCAGTTTGTGTCACTGGCCTGTCTGTGATGAAACATGAGGAGAAAGACGTAATGCATTTTTCTAAACAAAGTTTTCTCATCTGAAATTTACTTTCCTTTTTTTTTTTTTTAAGTTTTCACTCTCTAGTGTGGAACATTCTAAGCCTTTTATCGACTTTCTTTTCCTTTTTTTTTTCCTCCACCTCTATATAATATTCAAGTTTGCAGTAATTCTTATCTTACTACAAAAAGTACCAACTAAACCACAACAAAGGCTTCTATCACTAGTATAGTGAGAATTGCTGGTCACAGACCCAAAAACTCAGTTCAACAGTCTGGAGTTTCTAATCAATAAAACTTTAATAAGTTCTTCTCAAAGTAACAAATTTCAAAGGAAAACGTTTTCAAACAGTTGAAATGTTTTTAAATTTTTATTTCCTTGTAACTCTTACATAGTTAATTAAAGAGTAGTTGTGTAAAAGCAGTAGACAGAAAATATGAAGTACTTTAAAACCTTCTGAAGTCATAGTGCTTTATTTACTAGGTACAAGAAAGTGTACTTCCCAAAGCATGAAGCTCCAAAGTCGGGGAAAAGGAGAATATTAAAGCAGTTAGTGTGTATACTAACGCCCTAGAGGAAATTCAAGTTTTCAGTTCATGTATCAAGTACATGCAGAGAGCACTTAATAAGTCTCTATAACGAATCCCTTAGACCTTGTCTTAGTTCTACAACCTTGAAGGACTGCAAACCGACCTCCGCCCCTAGCAGGCTGGCAGCTGTAGGCCTGTATAGTAACTGGGTCAGGTTCAAAACTTGGGCCAACAAACCACAGGGGAGGTGCCTGGGAAAGCGGCATTATCTGGTGAAATGGAAAGAGCCAGAAGCCAGAAATTAGCAGCAGGGTCAGGAATGACTTGAATGGTGATACCAGAAGAGGGGCATGGAATAACAGAGGTAAATAAGAGTAATCCTTAAAACACCAATTCACTCAGAGAGAGAACTGTGCGTGGGAAAGAAGGGCTTGGGTCCTGTACAGGAGGCACACAGACCGGCACAGTGAAGCAAGAGTTTTAATAAAGTCCTGCAACTAGTGAGCAAGGACGACCGTGATGACCCGGCACCACCACCCGGGCACAGTGCATGGCTCCTGGCACACAACCAAGAACTTTCTCTGAATGGAGATTCCGAGTCTTGAAACTACGAGCTTCTTCCCAGAGACCCAGACTTCTAGCGGGACAGCAGGGCGGGCCGAGAGCGGAGAAAGCAGGTGCAGCTGTCCCAGGCACATCTCGGCGTTGGGATCCGAGGTCAAAGGCTGCCCTCCGCCCGCCCACGGCACTCACCCGGATGCCCTTCACCACGGTGATGTTCTCGTTCTCGTCCGCCTCGAAGGTGACCCGGCGGGTGCTAGCGGTCCCGCCCATGGCTCCTGCTTCTGTCCCCGCAGAGTCTGGAGCGTGGACCTACGAGCACGTCAGGACCCACGCGCACACTTGCGCGTGAAAGCCCTGGACGCTTCTCTTGCGGGGCAGGAGCAAGGCCACGACCCCAAAAAAGCAAGGAGAAGGCGCCGGTCCCAGAAGCCCGCCTCCTCCGGTCACGTGCCAGAAGTAGGCCGCTTCGGGTTAGCCCAAGAAGCAAGCTGCCCGCCTCTTATCGGAAGGTGCATTAGGATTGGGTGGATTGGACCCGGATGCTATGGCAACAGGTGGTGCTTAACAGAGTTTCCGGAGCCTCTGAGAATAATGGGAATTGTAGTCTCGATCTGGCGCGATAGGTGCTGTGACAGGTCTCACTCCCTAAACTGTAAAGTGAGTCGAGCATTCTGGAAGTTGTAGTCTTGACTGCCCTGAAGGCCTCCTACTGGTCTACTTTCAAAAAACTTTGTTCACCCAACCAGCTTGTTTTGCAGTTGACTCTAGAATCTTACTTAGGTCAGTTAAGTAAATACAGGCTCTCAAAGCTAGATATGGAAGGTGCACTCCCCTAAACAAGCAATTTTTTATATTCCAATTCACAAACCTCTAACAACTAAACTTATTATTTTGCCATTTAGTCTTTTAAAGGGGCCAAGACTACATTTGCTTATGTTCCTATCTTATGACTTAGGTATTTGTCAGTCTGTGTGAAATGCAACTTTCAAATCTATGTGTGAAAATACACGGGAAAAATTATTTACACAAAGATACAGACAGAGCACTGCTTCTCGTGTTTATGTCTCCTATTCACTTACATAAGTTGGATCACAGGATGATTAGGCAAAGGAAAATGATCGATTCATGGAGAAATTATAGCAGTGTTAGACAAAGAGGAGATGATCTGTTTTGGAACGTTTCTAGCTTGGTACTTTACCTCTAAGAAGTCTAAAATTTTTAGGATACACACACACACACACACACACACACACACACACACATATATATATATATACACACACATTTGTTGTTTTGTTGTTATTTGGTTGATTTGTTTTTGTTTTTGTTTTGCTGTTTGTTTGTTTGCTGTCAAACACTATTGCTAAAATTACAGTATTATCTTAGATTTATGGAGCTAGAGAAATACTCTTTCATTTAGAAATTAGATGGATGGTGCTACAGATGGAGCTCAGTTGTCTGCGCTCAGGCCTGAGCTATGTGAGAGAGGAGAAAAAACAAGAGTGAAGAAGGAGAGTGGGGGAGGGAAAGGGTATGGGAGGGGAGGGGACAGAACTAGTGGAACAAAAATACCTTTTTTCAATTCGCCCTTTTCAACATTAAAAGACAGAGAACACAGCATACCCATAGCATCCTCCTAGGCCAAAGGGATCTACAACATTGAAGAAATATTTTTGAGCTTCAGTTACTTGTCAGCATGTCAGAATCTGTAGCTCAAGACACTATGTCCCTCCCACTGCTATATCCCAGTGTACAGTAGCAGTGCCCTTCATCTCATTGTGTCGTTCTCTTCAACACATGTGCTCTAAGTCACATGATATTCTCCTGCAGTTCTGAAACTGCCTGCTCCTGTCCGTGTCCTCACATTACATCACAGTTGAGCTTGCTTCTGCCGAGAACCCAGATACACAGGGATTGCCATTCCTTACATTGTGTCCTCTCCATCCACAAACACAACCACCTCACTTCCTACCCCATATACGGAGTGTATTGGAGGGTGCTACAAAGAGCAGTTGCTCAGTCTATACTTACAAAATTAGAGGCTTCCATATGGAGAGTGGAGAGATACGAATAACACTTGTTAACGAGGATGAAGGCCAAGCCTGAGAAGGCAATGATGGAGGCCAAGGCTGAGAAGGCAATGGATACTTTCTTCCGTTAGAGCACAAAAAACATCCGGGTGCTCTCCTCAGCAAAGGATCCAGAGTACTTCCGAACTCCTAGTGTGTTTCAAGCAACACTAAAGAGATCTTCTTTTAAAAAAAAAGTTAATACATCTTATAGGGATGTTGGGGGATACCCACAGTGACAATACGGTTCTCCCCAGGTCAGTCCCAAGTCCATCATCCCTACCATCTCTTCCTGAACTCTTGAGAACTGATGGTCTCCCCTTCTCTCTGTCTATAGCTTCTTCATGGCCATCCACTCCAAAGGCAGCATTCTCAAGCCAGAAACATAGGTTGGCTCAAATGAAAAACAAAACTCAAACTTGAACCTCTTAGATTCTTTCTCCCTTTTCTCTATTTTTGGCATCGAGTCCTCAAGTTTCACTGTGAAATTCACAGCATACAAGAGGAAAAGCAGAGCAGCCTGGATAATGAGTTTGAGTGGAGAATCATCACGGCAGAGTAGAGAGAGGTGACATGGGAACTGTAAGCAAAATAAAAACATCCAGATGGAAAGAAAGAAATAAAACTGCCTCCGACACACATGACGTGATCTTATAAATAGAAAAACATCTCAAAGAATCTACTAAAAAAAAAGTAATTTTTTAGAGTTCAGCAAGGGTTCAGAATATAAGTTCAAAAAACTTCCTGTGTATCTCTATACACTACAACTAGCAAGCCAGAAATGAAATGAAGATATCAAATCCATCAGGAATAGCATCAAAAATAGCTCAAATGTCCACTTATTAATAAATGGATAAACATGACTCAGCATTTTCAGATAATGGACTAGTATTGAATAATAAAAAGGTACAAAGTGCTGGGATATGCTACAATGTGGAAGAACCACAATGTTATGTGATAACAGGAAACGTTGTGACCGGAGAAGGCTCCGTAGTTAAGAACTCCTGATGTTCAGGTTCAGTTCCCAGAACCCATGTGACAGCTCATAAGTGCTAGTAACTCCAGTTCTCAAGGACAAGACACCTCTTCTGAGCTCTGCAGGCACCAGGCATACACTTGGAACACAGACAGACAGACAGACAGACAGACAGAATACATACATGATATAAATAAATGTATTTTTAACTCTTCCCAAGAAAACCCCCAGACACAGAAAGACTATACATTATGTGATCCCATGTAAGTGAAGTGTGCAGAATAAGCAAATCTATGGAAAGCAAAAGTAGACTGGGTTTAGGGACCTGGGAGGGTGAGTGGAAGATGGAGTTGTAATTAGTACAATGTTTCATTGCAGAGCTGTTGATAGAAACAGGTTAAACTTAGTTCATGGTGAGGGTTCTACAGCTCTACCGATACACTAAAACTAACTGTTTTGTGCACTTAAAGTAATCTTTTTTGACATGAAGTTACACATTAACAAAGAAGGACAGAAATATATTTAGCATTCAAGAAAGTCAAATGGGAAAGGTTTTTAACGAAAAGGTGGGACTTGAGACAGAGATCAGTAGCAGAGCATTTGGCTGGCATGGACAAAGCTCTAGTCTCAGCATCAAAAAGAATGTGCTGAGCAAGGAGCTGGCTGTAAGCATAAGGACCTAAGTTCAGTTCCCCAGAGCCCCCATAAGAAGCTAGGAGACAGGTGAAGCACTGTGACGCAGCTCCTGGGGCTCCGCAGTCTGCCAGTTCAGCTGAAAGAATGAGTCCAGTGAAGAGACCTTGTTCTCATAACCTAAAGCAGAGAAGCTGAGGAAGACATCGTGATATCAAATGCTGGCCTTCATATGTACCCATACAGGCTTGCCCCTCCTCCCTTCTCTGTCTTCCTCTCCCATTGCTGCTGCTACTGATGTTGCTGCTGCTGATGATGATGATGATGATGATGATGATGCCACCACCACCATACTACAACTGTGGCTACCTGAACAACATCAAATCAATCAAAATTCCAGCATGGGTGATGAAGAGCTCATGAGGACCAAGAGAAGGAGCTATTGGCAAGTGATGGTTTTGAGGGAAGGTAGAGTCCTTTTTCCTCGGTTGAGTGACCGTAGGTATATTGCCCACAGTGCATGAGATAGCCTCACAGCTATGTGCATAATGACAGCCCTAACTGGACTCAGTGAGTTATACATCTTTTTTCAAAAAGAATTATTTTGAAAAAGAGGACATGAAATTTGAAGAAATCATGTGGGAGGATCTGAAGGGTATAGCTAAAGGTGGAGAGTGGGAGATAACTATGATCAAAATACATTGTATAGATGTAAAATAACTTAAAGAATATATAAAAATAGTTTTTAATAAATGAGGATCTTTGATTAGTGGAATAAAAGACTACGGGGAGACCAGCATGAAGTGATTTACAGCTTAGTCCCACATCTCAAGATACTCAAGATGCTCAAGATGCTCAAGATGCTCAAGATACTCAAGATGCCTCCAGAAGTTTCCAGAGTTTCTTAGAAGTTCTTACAAGTTCTTTATAATGGCTAGTCTGAGTTGGCTCCTGCTTGCCCTCCAGCTCCTCTCTACCTGCTCCTGTCATAACAATATCTTTACCAAAGGCTCTTCCTAAGTATATGCCTACCCAAACATCAGCAGAAAAACCCAGGACTCCCCCTCAGCCTCCATCCCAAAAACGGGAGTCCTAAGGAAGAGTGGCAGAGAGCAACACTGTCCTTGGTAGCCTAGGCAGGATCCCAGGTAGCTTAGTTCTCCACAAATCTTAGCCACTGGGAGAGCTAAGCTTGGTTGTCCACTTGACTGGATCTGTAATGAAGTAAGAAACGTTCTGGGTGCGTCAGTGAGAATTTCTGGGGGAAGTAAGGGCAAAAGCACTCCTCTGGTGTGTGTGGGAGGGGTGGGGGGTTGGGAGGCACCTTCTAGAAGATGCCCAGCTATGAGGAGGTCAGAGGGAGCAGCTAGTGATTTCTTCCTGATCACCTTTCCTCCTTGCTGTCGTGCGCTTCCATTCTGTTGCTAGCACTGCTGTGGCCATATTTGCTGACACTTGAGCCCAGCTTCTTCCTTCCACTGTGGACTGAAGACCAGGAGCAGTGTCAGGCGAGGATGGCTGAGACTTCCTTGTAGCTGAGCAGCTAAGCTACATAGTTCTTGGTTTTGCCTGTATACAGACAGCTGTTGTTGGACAACCTAGACCACACTGTGTAAGCCAATCTGTTAAACAGCCTTTGTTGTAGGTTTGTCATAGGCTATATGCCTCTAGAGAAACACTTATCAATCTCTGGGTTACACACCCTCCCCTTTGGGAGTTCCATATCAGATATCCTGCATATCAGATATTTATATTACAATTCATAATAGCAGCAAAAGTACAGTTATAAAGTAGCAATAAAGACAATGTTATGATTGTGGGTCGTCACGACATAAAGAATGGTGTTAAAAGGTCACAGCATTAGGAAAGTTGAGAACCACTGTTCTAGAGAATCCTAACTAATACAGCCACTAAAAAAGTAGTGCTCCAACCCCTCATTCGGTGTCATTTCTTACTTTTGTACCACATCAAACCCTGAGGAGAAAGAGAGAAGAGGAAGGGAGGGAAGAAGAGAAGAGGGAAGGAAGAAAGGAAGGAGGAGAGGAAAGGAGGAAGGGGGAGGGAGGGAGGGAAGGAGGCACAGAAAGAAAGAGAAGAGAGGAGGGAGGAAAGAAAGAATGGTGGGAGGGAGAAAAGGAAGGAGAAGGAAAGAAAAGAAGGAGGAAAAGAGAAGCAGGGCAAAGAAACCAGGAAGGATGGAGGGAGAAAGGGGGTGGGAAGAGATTGTTTCTCATCACCCTTTCCCCTGGGAGTAGGGAGGTAGGGGTGGAAAACAGCCACCTAGACTTTTAAACCATTCCACTGGGATGCAAGACGTTCCTGGTGGAAAGAAAGCATATAGTATACACTCTGATTTGTCAACCCCCTACTTTCAAGCGTAAATTGCTAAAAGCAAAATCTTCTCTTCAGCTGCTCCCTCACAAGTCCCTTGACTGTCCCTCATCACTGGGCCAGGCGTAGAGGGAAACACGGAGGCAAAGGTGAAAGAACAATGCCTGAGGAGGTAGACAGCCCAGGTCCCGGTCCCTGGCCAGCAGAGCTAATGAGTGTGTTCTTCATCACACTACAAGGGCCCTCTTGTAGTTCTTAAGGAGCACTGCAGCTCCACCGCAGAGCACTTGGAATCAATGGCCCGGCCTGAAATTGAATGTAGATATACCAGTCTTTCTTTCTGAGCTAGAAATTGAAGCAGTTGCCCTGACATTAGTCATGTACTTAGAGAGACAATTAAACACAGTCCTTGAAACCAGGATGATGCTAGAAAATCTAGGCCATATAGTTGCCATAGTTATAGCTAGCCAATTAAAATCACTGGAAAGAGCTACTATGGGTGGACTCAGTCAAGATGCACACATGCTGAAACTATGGACTAGGACATGTTTGACAGGCTGTCACGGAGCCCCAGCTTTCAAACTCCTCCCATCTATTATCATACAGAAACCCATTTGAAAACAGAGAAATGCTAAACAGTCGCTCTCCCTGCATGTGAGCATTTGTGTGTGTGCGAATGCACATGTGCTCCTGTGACATATTTGGAATTTAAGAATTTTAAGTAGTACATTTAAGGAGATTACAAACTCAAAATAGCATAAAGCAAGTCGCAATAAGTAAGTGGCATTATCAAGTGGAGGATAAAGACGCGGCATTTGGCATATAACATATCAGTAACAGCACAAACCACAATCTTCACTGAGCTACCCACGTATTCCGCAAAATCAAGAGAGAGAAATCTTTCACTTCTCAAGACTCTCCCTGTGGATCTCCAGCTTCCAGTAGACAGAACCTGCACTGTTAACGTCTGGCTTAAAATAGACTGTATATGTTGTGCCTTTGCCTCCCAATAGGGTGAACCCTGGTGACTATTCTGCTTAACAGACACCACTTAACACTATATAGCTAAAATAAATTCTGCACATGGGCCATACTCCTGACAATGCCCCACGATTTCCTGGTATGCCTGGCATAAAGTTTATTCTAGAGCAAAGCCCTTACACAGTTTATAGCTGGTTTCTAAGCAGCCACTTTCTGTCACTGCCTGGATACTCCTCTACTTGGCCTTTTTCATTTTTATAGGTTTTCCCTGACATCTCATTTCTTTTCTCTTCTCTGTATGCTCATCAAATGATAGTGGCTGGAATATTGACTGTTGAGGTAAAGACATGGAGGGAGGGGTTGACGGGGAGAAGTGAGCGCAGACAGGGAGAAACAAGCCCAGCCTAGCTCCCATTTCTTTCAAACTCGAGCTCTGCCAAGGTCCCAAGGCCCTCTGATTTCCTTTGCACAGGATTAGAGTGATCATCTCTGACGAGCTGAGCATAAGTCAGAAGAGACTCATCTCTCATCCCTATTCCTTAAACAAGCACAAACATTCCATCTGTCATCTCTCCTGAATGGCTCCTCTGGCCTTGATGAATTTTCAAGCCATTTTTACTTGAGAGCACAGGGACCTTCTCCTAACCCTTTAACAATATCTACCTGTCATGGAACTTGAGAGATTTCTAAAATGCAGGCTGTTAGCCTCTTTACTTCCAAATAACAAATGCTTGAAATGCATCAAGGTTATCTGAGCCCTTCTGCTGAGAGGTTGGACAGGGAGAGAAATGCATGTTTACTGATGCTAATACTGTAGAAATAGCAGCGGTGCACACTAAGATGCTGGTACCCAGCCTGGGATGTTTGTTTCACTGCTGTCCCACCTAAGACCATCCATGGTGAGCACATTGCTGATCTTCCAATGCCAGTGAAACTCAGTTTTCCTTCCATATTCCAAAGCAAACTCTTTACCCAAACACCCAATACTCTAGCTGTTATAATTTGACAAGCAAATGGAGAGAAGAAAAGAATCCCAACCCTTAGCCCAGAATAGGAGACTGGGCAGTGTATTCTCATGATGAAACTCATGAGATCTGAAGTGGGAATAACCTTTACAACCATCTGATCTCCTTTTTCAAATTTTACATTTTTTTTTTAAGAATGAGAAGAAAGCAATCATAAGTGGGGAGGGAGGGAGGGAGGGAGGGACTTGGGAGGGACTTGGGAGGGAAAGTGGATGGGGAGGGGAGAACCTGATCTGGTGTTGGGTGAGGAAAAAGGACTGAAGCCCTGAGGACCTCCAGAAAGAATGCAAACAGGCAACCTTGGGAAATAGGAGGTGGGGGGGGGGCAGAGTACACCAGAGACCTGGGAGGTGAGAGACTCCCAAGACTCACAGGGAGGGATCTTTGATGAAATGCCAGACAGTAGGGAGAGGGAACTTCTCTCTGAAAGAATTACAGGGATGGAAATGGAGAGAAGCCTGAGGAAAAGAAGGTCCAGTGACAGGCCCAAAGTGGGATCCAAGTCAAGGGGAGGTCCCAAGGCCTGACACTATTACTGAGGCTATGGAGTTCTCACAAAAGGGCTCTATCATGACTGCCCTCTGAAAGATCCAACAAGCAGATGAAAGAGTCCAGTGCAGATATTTGCACCCAACCAATGGATAGAAGCAGCTGACTCCTGTTGTTGAATTGGGGAAGGCTACAAGAATTTGAGGAGAAGGGCGATCCTGTAGGAGGACCAACAGACTTAATTAATCTGGACCCTCGAGATCTTTCAAACACTGAACCACCAAACAGTCAGCATACACCAGCTGATATGAAGCCCCCAACACACATACAGTAGAGGACTTCCAGATCTATGTTCATTCAGAGATAATGCACATAACCCTCAAGAGACTGGAGGCCCCAGGGAGTTTAGAGGTCAGATGGGGTGCCCTGGGGGGGGGGAGCATCCATGTGGAGACGGGGTGTGGTGGGGAAGAGGTATGGGATGTAGAGCAGTTGGAGTGTGAGAGGGGAGGGGCGGGGGATGGAATATGGAGTGTAAAAAATGAATTACAAATAAATTTAAATTAAAAAATAAATAAACAAAGAAAAAAATTTTAAAAATGCTTCTTTTAATCATACATATAGGTGGAGGGGGTGTGCACATGAATTCAAGTGCCCACAGAGGCCAGGAGTCGCACACTTTACTGCTGGGATTTTAGGCAGTTGTAAACAGCCCAGCATGGACAGCTGGGACCTGAACTTGGGTCCTCCACAAGAGCAGTATGCACTCATAACTGCTGAACAATATCTTCCCAGTACCCACTCTTCATTTTATTTTTCAGATGATGGAGTTGACACCCAGAGAAAATAACTGAGTTGCTCAGTGAGTCCATGACGCCTGGCCACATCAAAGCCGTTCAGTCTACTACTCTGCCACCACCTCCAATTCCTCGATGATGGAAACTGCCCTCAGGAGCCTCACCTGCCGGGATCCTGAGGCCTGATAAAGGGCTCTGCAGCCACTGGAACCAAGGCAGATGAGATTAATAAATGGAGATTGAAGTGGAAGTTTCTGGAGATGTCCATGTGATGCAGACTCACGGGATGTTTTGCTGAGGCAGGATCCATGGGAAGACCCATGTTGTTTGGAGAGAGTATAGAAAGGACTCATCGGACAGCGATGAGACGCTTGTGTAGCTAGCCTTGCAATGCTTCACTGGTCCGTGTCTTCGCTCATCTTCGCATCGTTGAGAGGGGCACAGAAGAGAACTTCTCCTGGCATCACGGCTGGCTCTGGTCACTCCGGCTGACTTGTGCTGATTTGGCAGAGGCCTGGCTGTTTCTGCTGCTGATTTGTGTTTGGTATCCTGACACTACTGAACTGGACTGCTGGTCCCATGACAAATGGAAATTGGAATTACCCCCAAAGAATTACTTGTAAATAGTTCCACATCCCTTTGTCCTATTTACCATCTTTTCTCCCCTACCCTTGGATGGTAGACTGGGAGAGGCAGAGGCTGAAGTATTTGAGAATCCTTATTAAAAGTAGGTCTTTAAAAATCTAAGCCTGTAGGAGATGACAATGGTATACAGTTGTGAGGTGCTGATATAGGCCTTGGCTACAAGGGTGACAGGTCCAGTATAAAGCCAGGTCCCTTCCCTGTGGGGATTCCAGAGCAGAGGCTTCACACAATTCATCAACTAATCATGAAATTCCATTTCAGGGAATATATATATATATATATATATATATGTATATATATATGTATATACATATATATATATGTATATATATATCAGATATATATAGATATATATATCAGATATATATATCAGATATATATATCAGATATATATATCAGATATATATATCAGATATATATCAGATATATATATCAGATATATATCAGATATATATATCAGATATATATCAGATATATATCAGATATATATATATCAGATATATATATATATCTGATATATATCATATATATATATATCTGATATATATATATCTGATATATATGTATCAGATACATATATCTGTGAGGAGCAGGTGTGGCGACCATTCCAAGATGGTGCCTGAGAAGGTTGCTAAGCCTTATGACTAACACCTGACTTCCTTATACACCCCTGCATAGTCCCGTCCCCAGTCTTGTACTGCGTAGAAGCACTGCTACGGAGGATCAGGCCAGCTGACGTTGAGCACATTAGAGCTATGGCAAGCACCTGCGTGGCAGGCTCTACGTGGTGAGGGCACAGAGATATAAGGGTGGTCAGGGAGAGGCTCGGGGGCCATTTGGAAGAAATCAAGGATCCTGAGTAAACTGCTTTGGGAAGAACTCTGTGTCTCGTCGCTCCTTTCTGCAGGTCGGATCAGGCAGCGACATATAACAGATGCAAGAACTTAACTCTACCAAAAACATACAGAGCAGTGGTTCTGAACCTTCCTAACACTGCTTTAACACAATTCCTCAAATTGTAGTAATCCCCCCAGCCATAAAATTACTTTCATGGCTAACTCATAACTGTAATTTTGCTACTCTTATGAATTATAATGTAATTATTTGATATGCAGGATAGTCTTAGGCAACTCCTGTGAAAGAGTCATTTGACTCCCCCTAAAGGGGTTCAAATGCACAGGTTGAGGAATACTGACATAGTGAACTATCCATTATTCACTCAAACCCGAGGCAGGAAACAATGCAAGGGCTCACTGATTTAAGAGTGACACACTGGTGTTTTGTTTGCACAAGGAAAGGTTTTACCACAGTGGAAACAAAACAAAACCAAGCACATAACTACTGTTAAATTTAACATAGGTGAATATCATAGGAATACTGCTGAGCCAATGGAGGAAAATACAAAAAACAGAGGCTGCTTACATGTTAAGAACAGGGCAAAACCTACAGGTGGATCTCAGGGGCCAAAGAGCTTGATCGCTATGACCAGAGGTGTGGAATCAATCACAACCACACGGGGAGGTGGAAAGAACATTGAAAGCATAGCTTAGTAGGGCAGTGAGCTGGCTTAGCCCATAAAAGTGCTTGCTGTCAACACTGACAACATGAGTTTGATTCTACCAACCCAGATACATGATGGTAAGAGAAACTGATTCACTCAAGCTGTCTTCTGACTTCCACCTAAGAATTGTGGCATGCACACATGCAAGCGCATGAGCACACACACACACATGCACACACACACACACACACACACACACACACACACACACACACACACACACCTGCCAGTAAAAGACTCCAGGAAGTATTTACCTTTGTGATTGGAGCTGATCTAGCAGAGCACCATGGAAGCTTCTGCTGTCACAGAGATTCTAGTCCCTAGCTGTGTGTCTCCTGCATCATGTGCATATCTGTAAAAATTTATTAAGCTCTATATTTAAGATTCGTTCACTTGTCCATGAGTAAGATATAAGCAATGTTTTAATTAATGATTTCTTTTTTCAAATTTAGAGGTAGAGGGAAAGCAAGACAGAGAGATCTGCTTGGGAGAATACGTCTTAGGGGATGACTGAATCCTCTACTGGAAAGTTGAGATTCATGGTACTTTATAATCCACAAGAACATTCTAGGTCTATTATAGTCATTCACCTGTGAAAAAAGGGAATCAGAAGGTGGAAAAGAGTATGCATGGGACAGACGTGTCCCAAATCATCCCAAATTGAAGGAAATGTCACAGAGAAACTTGAAGCAGAGGCATGCTGGAGTCGGCGCCCACACCCAGTGACACTCAGCTGATTTAGATGATTTGGATACAGCATTTTGGCAATTTGAAATCGATGAGCGAGGGAATAGCTCCGTCACCATGGAAGGCAAACACTATAAAACTGCTCTTGCATTTCCTTTTCAGCCTGGTTATTTAACAGTTGGTAATCCACATGATGGTTCCAGGATCACATAGATATCCACGAGTAAATAAGGTCGCCTTTATGTTTTCAGGTTTCACATTTATGGATCCAAAGAAGCAGTTATCAAAAAATATTTTAGGGAGGATAAGGAGAAGACACAATGTTTAATAGTGTTTATGGCTCTTCCAAGGGGCCCAAGCCTGGTTCTTAATACCAGAATGCACTAGCAGGTCACAACAGTGTGTAATTCCATCTTAAGAGATCCATAGTTCTCTGCTGGCTTCCCTGGGCACCTGCACTCACATGCATGGGCAAGCATGCATATATGTGTGTGGCAGGGTATGCACCCCCCACATACACACACATAATGCTGAGTTGCACTGCTGCTGCAGAAGGGACTGTGTGACATAGTTCCTGTCCCTGGAGCAGAGCCAGCAGGGCATGGAGCTCCACAACTGCTGATGCTTGCTAGGTGTAAGGCTTGTTTGTATAAAAATGCACCTAATTACTTTATGTTTCTCCTTTAAGAAATATTTTCCCTGACAAGGTTAATGACTCCATGATAATTAGAAACAATGCATGTCTGGGAGGCAAGGGTATGTCTGATGTCTTCAGCAAAATGGCAAATGCTATGACTTTCAAGACAGCCCTTAAGGCTATGGGAAAGAACTCTGAAAACATGAGTTCAAGAATGTATAATTTGTCAATTATGCAAAATATAAGAATGAAATATGAATCATATGAGGGACTTCACAGACCTAAAAAGCAGAGGCAGCTTAATTAACATGCCAGCTTGTCAGAAAGTTACAAGGGCAAGCAGATTCCTGAGTTCAAGATCAGCCAGGGACAGTTGGAATTTAGTTCCAGGGTACAACCCTTACTACTAGAGTCTCACCCTAGGGTAGGTCGATCGAAGAACGAACACGAATGTTACCGTCTGTCTAGAGACTTAAGTAAACGATACAATTTTTTATAGGAAAGACAGAGATCCTTAGTTCCCCGATTCCGGTATTTTACGACTAAGTATGTTATTAATTTTCCCTTGGAGCACTTGTTAACTTGTGTCTAATAGCTGTTAGCTTGTCCCCATGATTGACTTCAAGTCATTTCTTCCACTGCTACCAAATACACCTTCCTCAGAACTCCTCTCCAGGCCTTCAGGCCAAGGCTGGTCCTTGGCAACTGTACTGGCTAGTTTTGTGTCAACTTGACACAGCTGGAGTTATCACAGAGAAAGGAGCTTCAGTTGGGGAAATAGCTCCATGAGATCCAGCTGCAAGGCATTTTCTCAACTAGTGATCATGCGGGGAGGTCCCCTTGTGGGTGGTGCCATCTCTGGGCTGGTAGTCTTGGGTTCTATAAGAGAGCAGGCTGAGTAAGCCAGGGGAAGCAACCCATTAAAGAACATCTCTCCATGGCCTCTGCGTCAGCTCCTGCTTCCTGACCTATTTGAGTTCCAGTCCTGACTTCCTTTGATGATGAACAGCAGTGTGGAAGTGTAAGCTGAATAAGCCCTTTCCTCCCCAACTTGCTTCTTGGTCATGATGTTTGTGCAGGAATAGAAACCCTGACCAAGATAGCAACGTACTTTAAAAATTATATGTGTGTGTGTGTGTGTGTGTGTGTGTGTGTGTGTAATTTTATTATATATGTAATGTGTGTGTATATATATATATATATATTTGCCCTCTCTTCAACTCCACCCAAGGATGGGAGTAAGGCTCAAGACATAAACCTCTCCTGGTTCTTCTAGGAATACAATATGCCTTTTTGGGAAAGCTTCTAGGATAGATACCCATTGCACAGGTAGAAGTATATATATATAGCCTTGGGTATTTGGTCACCTAAGAAGTTTGCATAAAAGAAGAGCTAAAAGGAAAGAATACAGAAATAAACTGGAGACTTAAACAGCTCTGTCCTAGGCCTGTGTCTTCTCTACTGTGAGTTACCACACAAAGCAAAGTAGGATAAACCACTTTACCTACTGCTTGCCAAGTTACTGACATTTACCATAGGACTGGCATTCATTGCACAAGGCCAGGGTCCTTCTATTTGCCTGGTCCCACTGGATGCCAGGGTAACTGAATGGGGGGTAGGAAGGGAACCTTAGAACCATGAACATAGACAGGAACTACATAGAATGAGTTGGAATCAGAGGAACTATTTGTCAGTGTTACTTCCTGACATCTGGTAAATGGCAGAACATGTCATTTATTCTCAAGTCCTGTAAGGAGGAGGCTTCTCAAAGAGGAATGGATTCTGAATGTGGAGGCTGCTAAAAACAAAGGTAACCTTGGCTTAGCTCCCCTTTCCTCCATATTATTCATAGAAACATCAAAGTGAGGGAATAGTTTACTGCAGGGATGTTAAGTATTTTAGTTAAGGCACTTGACGTAGGTAACATCTGGCATTTACTAAGAAGTGCGGCAGTGGCTTTGTTTTCCTGGCCATGGCTTATTTCTTCTAGATTTCAAATGCACCATTGTATTTCCAATCTCATATTTTATTTTGTTTGTTTATGTTTCAGATATTTATATTACCTACATCAATTCTATTTTTAACTCCTTAATTTGGAATTATTTGTAAACTGTTATCCTATTTTCCCTAGTCTTTCATAAGTAGCTTCTGTTTATTAAAATAACATGTGTTTGCTATAGTAAATGTAGATAAATAAAACATTAACAATAAAAACTATCTCTGATACTGACTATCCATATCTATTTATTGCTAATATATTTGAAATATAAAAATACATCCTTTTAATCTTCAAGGTAAAAGGTCATAAAGTGTATACTATTATTTAACCTTCTGAGCTTTTGCTTATTTTAAACCTCATTTCTGTATCATTAAATACACGATATCCTTTTGTGTAATATTTTCATTCACCTATCATGCCCTACTTACTGGATTTTAGAATTTTACCGAAATTTAGAAATGTAATCCCTAATTTTTAAAAATAGATTATTGATGACAGTCTGATTAAACTTTTTTAATCACATTTACTTGAATACACTTACTAGAGAGGTGTGGCATAAATGTCATAGTGTTCATGTGAGGTCAGGGGACAACTTGTAGGAGTCTGTGCCCTCCTTCCGCTCTAAGTCCAGGGATGGAACGCAGGTCTTCAGGCTTGGCAGCAGGAGCCTTACTTACTGACTCAACTCACTAGCTGGATGAAAATTCTACATGCACCTCACTGTGCATATCTGTAGCCATCTCTTAAGCATAAATCCCCAGGAATGACATTTCAGGGAAAAGACGATATACTGTGATGTCTCTTGGGTGTTGCCTATTTGCTGAAACGATCTACATTCCATATGTGGGACATGAGGTGATTGCTACTTGAGACTATCATTTCCTAAGTGTTACAGCTTGATAAGTAAACATCAATAGTTCACCTATTTGCATCCACCTCATTGTTAGTGAGTCTGAACATTTTTCCCACGTACATTACTACTTGGATTTCTTCATGTGTAAATTCACGCTCTTCATTGTTGCTAAAATACACTTTCATTATCACTTTTAAATGTAGTATTATTTAACCTCTACCTTTTAACTGATTAATCTTCAAAATGTATACTTAATGTAATTGATTTTATAATAATCAATTGAGATTTGGCTTATTTTTATGGTTTTTTTTTTCTTTCAAACTATTTTATATCTACTTTAACCGGCAATCCTTCAAATTTGTTCTTAATTGTTGTAATTGTTATACAATTTAAGTCTTTCTAAATACTTGCTCCAATCATTTTATTGCCTTATAGAATCCATCTTTTCCCTTCCTTGTAACTGTTGAAAATCCCTCCTGCAGAGAAGGACAAAGCAGGGAGGGAACGTGGCAAGGATGGGGAGACCATGACCTTGAAGGAATATGAAGTACCTTCCTTCCCCTGAGGTTAAATTTCTACTGGACTTCCTTCCCCCTCAAGGCAGGGGAGCCAGCCCTTTCTTGGGGGTAATAGCCTGCCTATGTATTCAAAGAAAGCTGTTATGTGGGATTACACCCAGCCTATTCACAGGCAGCCCTGAGGTGACAAGGATCCCTCAACACACAGAGCAAGCTGATTCTTGTCAACAATGACCTGTGAGAAAGCAGGGCAAGGCAGGCAGAGGTGACATCTATAGAGTGCCCAGCATGAACTGCCCACCTTCCAGTAGTGACAAGAAAGTAGAGGGTCGCGTTCAGTGACCACCTCCCCATGTCTCCCCTTCAACTCCATACACTATGAGCTTCTTGGAGGCAGGGCCTGGATCTCATTCAACTTTATACTCAGCCTACACTGGGTCTCTAGCCTTTGTCAATAAAATACAAACATTTTAGCCTAGGTGTGGGGACACACATCTACAATCACAGAATGTAGGAGGTATAGGCAGGAGGACCGAAGTTTATGAACTATAGCCTGAACTACGTGAGAATCTGTCTAAAAAGATAACAGGAAAAAAGCTAATGAGACTGAAGTATGCTATCTGTTATGAAGAACCAGCCAAGCGATGGAGTCAGACATTAATTTATACTCTCAGTTTTGTTATCAGTGAAGTGGAACCTTGGCAGTTGGTTTTAATTCTGTATTTGTAGATCTCATCTTTAGAAAGGGGATAAGACCTAGCCTGTCTACTTTGAAACTGTAAACTAAGGATAACCTCTTGACTATTACAAAGATGTCAAAAGAGTGTTTTGGTCAATAAAGAAAAGTTTGGAAGTTTAATAGGAGATGAAATGATGAAAATAGGGTCCCTCCATTTCTCATCTCACTCATAGGCCCAGGCGCTCAGCAGCAAGCCTGCCCATCTCTCCATTACCATACCCAGGCATATTACACAGAGGCCGTGCATTACGATGGCCTCAATTCATTGTCTTCAGTCGGTGCCAGTGGCATCCCCAGGGTTCCTCTGGAACACAGAGGTAGTAGTCAGAGACACAAGGGTGATATAGAAATAAATGTAAAGATCCAGATACAGACACAGGCACATATCTACACACAGATACGATACGCATACATTGTTATGTGTCTGCTACTATGGTCAGATACAAATGTTTATTTCAAGGACTTGGCTTGTGTAACTGTGGCAGGTGGCAAATCAGAAACCTAAACTCTGAGCTCTGCCATGGGAGCTGCTGCTAAGTTTTGATTCTGCACTAAGAATCGAACACAGGGTCTCACACACACCAGGTAAGTGCTCTACCACTGCACCAAGTCCCAAGCCTTTTCCTTACTTTCAGTATTTGAGGCAGGGTCCCGCTAAGTCATCCAAGCTGACTTTGAGCTCACTCTGAGACCAGCCTTGCCTTGACCATGGATGGCTGAGAATATAGACCTGCACCAGCAAATGTGTATTTCTTGAAGCAAAACTTTCTTTCCCAAGGATTCCTTGACTATTCCTTCAGTCCTGTCAGTGGAGGGCCTTCCACACTGTGGAACTTCACTTTTCTTAAAGGGTACTCCCTAGAGACATGAGCTGCATCTACATGATGCCTCCACAGCAATAACTTGGCGAATGTTTGAATAACTAGATAGTATCTCCCAGAGAAGCTAACTGATCATCAGGCCAATATAGCTGGCATCTGCTTCACATGATTGGAACTGGAATGTTCTTATGAGTGAGACAGCAGTTTGGTGATTGGGCTAGACAACACAGAGCATCAGAACTTATTCCTGTTGAAAAACATAAAGCCCCTCCCCCAAAACACACACACACACACACACACACACACACACACACACACACACACACGGACCAGCATTTCTGCAAGGATTAAGGAAGTGCTGAACAACCATAGTTTGCTGTGACAGCTGTGGGGGAGGGAGAGGGAAAGCAGTTGGGAGGTGGACATTCGGATTCCACCCGTTGACGAGTAGAGGGACACAGTCTTTCTTGGTAAGCTGGATGTGTACATCCAGGGTGGAGAGCTGGTCCAAAGAGAGGCTGGTGTGTGGAGAGACAGTGGTTTGGTGCCCCTCGTGTGTTTTCATGCATAGAAACTTAGTCCATACATATGCAAGGTCCAAGTTCTCTATCTATTTGTAAATGAAACACCTCCCAAGGGGAAAGAGAGGGTTGTAAGGACACCAAGACAAGCTTATTTCAGCAATGAGGGGAAAAAAACAAAACAAAACAAGAAAGAAACTGGGCTAAAGGTTTCGTGCACTGCTCGGTCATCCAAGGCAACCCTGTGACAAGCAACATGCCATGAATGTAGGCTGCTCAAATTCTTGTGCTCTCGTTGCCCTCTGCATTAGAGCAGCCCTGCAGGAGGAGGGAAGAATCTGCCTCGTGGACCATGTCTTCCACCATATGAGATTCCCAGGGAGCCAAATCTTCCCACTCGGGCCCTGAACCATCCATCACCGAGAGACTGTGGCAGCCTTTCCTGCTTGCCGGCAATAGAAGGTTTCCCGGTTGAGAAGCCATACTCCAGACACCCCTTCCCACGTTCCATGCTGCCATGAAACCAGAGCATGGCAAATAGAAGCCTTGCCGGCTCACAAATCACTTTTAATGATCCCTGAAGGAAACCATCAGTAAACTTTAGGCAGCAAGCTGGAAGCAGAGACAGGGAGCCACAAAAACACGAGGCTCAGAAAGGGACGGGCACAAGCTCATCTCTCTCCGCGGCAGCTCCTGTTCCTTATGCCATGGGTTGCCGTTCTGCCCGCTTCTCTTCTGGGAGGCAGAGACATGCCTTAGCGGCACACATTAGAAATTTATAGTTAATCTTGGGTGGTGATGACCCTTACCACTCTCACCACTGGTGCTGTCTCCTTGACAGCACTGCTAGCGTGCTCTCAAAGAGGGATCCGTTCACCAAGCAGATGCCCCCGACAAATGTCAGTAGCCTTCCTACAGAATGATAAGTACCAGGGTACTGGGAACAGTGCAAGGAAAACTCAGAGATAAACTTCCTGCCCAGTCCTCTCTTCTGCCCTGCAATCCCAGATGCTCTTAGCCCAGTATATTCTCAGTCACTGTCTCCTCACAGATTTAAACCACCAATTTAGGACCCAGTCACAGCCTTGCTTTTACATCATGACTGTGTCCAAACAAACAAATAAAAAGCTTGGCACCAGGTGTGCTGGCACCCACCGGCAATCTCAGGACTTGAGAGACAGAGACAGGAGAATTTAGAGTTAGCAGCCAGCCTCTGCTACATAGCAAGAACTTGTTTCAAACAAAACAAAATAAAATGAAGCCACAGCCTAATATGTTAGTTCTACCCTATGCTTTCTTCGTGAGCTTTACCCAAGTCAGTGAACAGAAGCCTTCTCCCTTGAACGTGGCAGAGCTTTACTGTAGCTTTGCTATAGAGAATGTGCCAGAAGAGAGAGAGGCTTGGTGATTCCTGAGAGGGCGGGACATGAAAAGCCACCCAGAGGGCTGAGGGTGTGTCTCAGTAGCATAATGATTGAGGGCCTAGGTTCAATCCCCTGCATGCCAAGAAGGGAGAGAGGAAAGAAGGGAATGGGAATGGAGGGATAGAAGGAAGGAGAGAAAGGAAGGGGTGAAGGGAGAGGGAGGGAGGGAGGGAGAGAGGGAGGGAGGGAGGGAGGAAAGTCTTGCTGGCTTTTGGAATTCAGCCACAGTGCCAGGAGGATGCCCAGGACACAGAGTAATGACATCTACAGTTGGTCGAGAGGACAGCCCCAGCTAGCATTGTTCTCCCGCCCAGGGAAATGATTGACACTTTAGATGACTCTGGCCTTTAGGGAGAGGGGCTTATCTCCAGTGGAGCCAAGAGGAACCACCAGGGCTGCACCCTAGAGTGTCAGAGCAGAATGGATACTGTATCTAAGCCAGGAAGTCACAGAGCAACTTTGTTGCAGTGGTTTATCAGTGCCTGGGAGGATCATTCTCCCAGACAGGGCATCACACTCCTCACTCAGAATTGAAATCACGAAATACCAGTGTATTGCTCAAGTCAATAGTTTTATAAGAGGCACTGGCATAAATATATAAGGCTTGACACATACAGTGTAAAGATACCAAAAAATGTCTAGAACAAGGGATTTCTTGAGTTGGTTATTTTTGAAGAGATGGTGACATAGGAGGTAACAAAGTGGGAATTTTGGTTTGGGGTTGCACATACTTTCTTATTGAACGTGTATACAAC
Organism: Mus minutoides; assembly: GCA_902729485.2. NCBI lineage: Eukaryota > Metazoa > Chordata > Mammalia > Rodentia > Muridae > Mus > Mus minutoides. The sequence goes on from LR750098.1 coordinate 690,403, forward strand.
ACAATTATAATTCCATAACTTCAAATAATGTAGCACTATTCAGCTCCCAAATTGCCGTTTGGGTGACCATATCCATGATGGTTCTTCTTGGATCACTCAGCATACCAAGGATTCTGTCAAGGCCAGAGAGGCATCTGAATGAAGTCTCTCTCCCTTTCCGATCTACTAGGAGATAGCAAAGCTGGGCTGTGTGCCCTGGGCTTTCTCACATCATGGTGGCTTCATTCCAAACGTTGACATCTTGAGAAAGACAGCCAGTCAGAGCTGTATTGCCTCTTGCAAGTGTGTGTGTGTGTTAGAGCTAGCTCACACACTTAGAACCAAACCCAGGATATCCCCAGTCACTCCTTCCTTCCTTCCTTCCTTCCTTCCTTCCTTCCTTCCTTCCTTCCTTCCTCACTTCATTCCTTTCTTCCTTTCTCTCTTTTTTCTTCCCTCTTCTCTTCTGTCTCTGTCTTGCTCTCTTTCTCTCTTGCTTGCTTGCTCTCTGGCTCTCTCGCTCTTCCTTCCTCCCTCTCTCTGTCTCTCTCCATAGGGTCTCACTCGAAACTTACCAAGTAATGCATGCAGCGCACGCCTGCCTTGCATTCACAGAAGTCCTCCTGCTTCAGTGTCTCAAATGCTGGGGTTACAGAGGTGAGCCACTATGCTCCGCTTAACTCAAGTCTCTTTCTTGGTCTCTCCCTGAGTGCTAGAGGGAAGGGACAGTGTGGGGAAATTCCACTTAGACTTTTTTCTTTTTTTTTTTTTTTATGCCCAGTACCAGGTAATCTGTGGCCCACAAGGTCTCAGAATTATGGACAATATATCAAATCTAAGCAGCATCAGGCACTGTGATTTCTAAGAAGGTAAAAATCTCCAAGTGATAAGTTTTCATTTGAGTAGGACAAACTTTTTGTTCTCTCTCTCTCTCTCTCTCTCTCTCTCTCTCTCTCATATCATCCAGCGGCTGTAGCAATGGTTCAGCAGTTAATAGCACTCACTGCTCTTTCAAGAGACCTGGATTCATTTTCCAGTACCTTCCACAGTTGTTCACAACTGTTCATAATTTCAGTTCTAGGGAATCTCATAGAACACTGTTGGCACCAGGCATGCACGGAGTACCTATGATACATCTAGGTGAAACACTCACACAATAAATTAAACGAAAAAAAGAAATCTTTTTGTTTGTTCTGTTTTGTTTTTTGAGACAGGGTTTTCCTGTGTAGCCCTGACTGTCCTGGAATTTGCTCTGTAGACCAGGCTGGCCTCAAACTTACAGAGATCTACCTGTCTCTGCCTCCCGAGTGCTAGGATTAAAGGTATGTGCCACCACTGCCTGGCCAAAAGAAAAAAGAAAAAGAAAGAAAGAAAGAAAAGAAAAGGAAAGAAATGAAAGAAATCTTAATAAAAATAAAAACTATATCACCAGTAGCTAATGAATCCTGAATAGCTTGTTGAGAAAGTATGACTATCTTTCTACAGAATGCATGACAAACATTCCCCAGGCTTGTCTGACAGCCCCTGGCTCTTTTTAGTAGGCCACTAGCTAAGGTGATAAGCAAGTAGCTTGGGACCTTAGAAGAGAATGAAAGATGAACTTGTACTCTAAACTCTCTAGCCGAGGCTGCTGGGCATTGTAAGGGGTCCTGATAGACACACAGACAAAATGTGGTACTAGAATGAGCTGCATCATTAATCCCAACTGAGCTTTCAACTGAAATCCAGCTAAATTGCAGAACTTGCCCTTATTTATACAACACTCATCTGAGCTGTGTGTTATTGCAGAATGTCTTGTCTTTAATAAAATAAACAAAAGACAAGATGGATCTGGATGGCTTATAAATCTGAGAATGTTGTCTAGTCATGGTGACTGAGAGAGTGAATCTTACATTTGCAAGAGATAGTGGTAAAATTCATACCCCCCCCAAGCTAGTTTTCCCTAAAAAGATATTGACATAAAGCTTAAAATGATGTAACATCACAAATGCAAATAAAACACACTTTCCAAAATCGCAGTGCCGCCTTGTGAGATAATTGGGAGTCTTGCTGTGCAGGTAACACCTGTATACAGGTCACTTTTCTCACTGCTCTGATCAGATAGCCTTAAGAAACACTGAAGGGAAAGAGAGTTAGTTTGGGGTACACAGTTTGAGAATACCAAGAGGCTCATGGCTACCATCAGCAATGGCAGGGGTAGGCGAGGAAGCAAGAGCGCGAGGAGGATTGCTGGGGCTCAACTCACTTCCTGTTTCATTCGGCCCTGCCCCATCCCTATAGGATGATGTCATTCATAGTCAGGGTGGGTCTTCTGTCCTCATTCTGGAAATGCACACACACACACACACACACACACACACACACACACACACACAAACACACTCAAAGGTGTGTCTACTAGGTGACTCTAAAGCCAGTCAAGGTGACAAAGATTAACATCACAGCAGCCACTTCTTTGACTCGAATGTTTCTCTGATGTGGCTTAGCTTGGGGGATGGAGCGAAATTGGTACCACAGTTACCCAGACATTCTTGGGGTGTGGGCCAGCAGAGAATTTAAACACTCTGGTAATACTTTAAATATACTCAGCAATTGGGGAAACATGCTTTTTTAAAGTTCTCCTCAATTATGTCACTTCTTTTATCCTTCACAATTCAACCTTGTTTGTTTTTTTTTTTCTCTTTTTCTGATCAAATAATATATTCTCTTGTTAAAAACACTCACCTCCAATCTCAGGTTAAGGGTTCCTGGCCCTCTCTGTATGAAGCCAACATGTAATAAAGAATAAAATTACGACTGATTACTAATTTCTTTGTCTGTCCTTAGAGAAGATGAGCTTTACCAAGTAGCCTAAAATTTAAGTCACAAATGTGGGTAATATACCAAAGACACAGCTCTTGGTCTAAGGGTTTTCTGTAATAGGTGTGGGCACCACAATCACCAGGAATTCTTTTCAGTCAGGTATTCCTTGGTCCCACACCCAGAGTTGTAATTAGAAGGTCCTGCTTACAGCCTGGCATCTACCTTTCAAAATAAAAACCCAGGAGATTCCATTGCAAGGGCCCATACTCCACTCTGCTCCTCCGTGGATCCGAGGTCCTCTGTGGTCCTAGGTTCTCCGTGGATCCGAGGTCCTCCGTGGTCCTAGGTTCTCCGTGGATCCGAGGTCCTCCGTGGTCCTAGGTTCTCCGTGGATCCGAGGTCCTCCGTGGTCCTAGGTTCTCCGTGGATCCAAGGTCCTCCGTGGTCCTAGGTTCTCCGTGGCTGCCTTCTTCGGTGAGAAGCTACCTCCCCTCAGAATTCAAAACGGACCTGTCATTTGACTCTCAGAGCTGACTGTTTCCCCAGTGCACTTTGTAAAGACTTTGTTTCCTTCCATCTGAGCATCCCACGATATCCAGGCCTGAGGTGAGAAAGGTAGGTCTGAGCAAGATGGTGTGCAAGTTCTAAGTCATAGTCTAACTCTATTGCAAAGACACAACACTCATTCTCTAAAGGCACCTTGAGGATTCTGAGCAAAGAAATAGTAACTTGAATTGAAAAAAATAAAATCCATTGTGGAAGAAGTGACGTGAGTGTTCACTTCTGAAATGCCACCTTCTAACTGATGAGAGCATAGTTTAAAGCTGACTTTAAAAAAAAAAAAGGCACAAGACTGTTTCACTAACCTGCAGCTGTCGAGAGCATCACACGCTGCATTTCATCCAGCCAGTCCTGAGCCTCCTCCCTCAGCCAGCAGCAGTCCCCCTCAGCCAGCCCCCTGTGTCCCTCAGCCAGCCCCCAATGTCCCTCAGCCAGCCCCCTGTGTCCCTCAGCCAGCCCCATGTGTCCCTCAGCCAGCCCCCAGTCTCCCTCAGCCAGCCCCAGTGTCCCTCAGCCAGCCCCCAGTCCCCCTCAGTCAGCCCCCAACCTCCCTCAGTAAATATTAATAATCGGGGTGGTAGAATACTGAAAAGGCCCATCACATCTCCATTTAGGACTTCACAGCTAAGGAATTTATTGTCTTATCATTGGGTCAAAAGGATTTTTACTTCCATGTTGCCCTTCAGCTAGCCCTTTTCTCTCCTTCGACTTCCTCTTCATAAAACTGAATGGAAACGACTAAGTGAGCTAAAGTTCCCTAGGCGTCATAAAAATGGCAGCCAAGGTTAAGCTACTTGATATCATTCCTACTGGAGTGGATAAAGATGGCAGGTTTTCTCCCCTCTAATAATTAAAGGTCTGGCCACAGGGAGAATAAGGAGAATTAGGAAAATGGATACTAGAGGATGCTCACTGGGAATTTTGCTCAGTGATTTCCCTTCTCTGGGGCTAGTTGAATCCCTCTCTGGTACAAGAAGCCCTTTATGATAAGCTGGGGTAGATATCCACGCCCAACACCACAGACAGAAGCTCTGGTGAACCTCTGTTGCCTCCCAGGTCTGAAAGGGTTGGGTCAAGGAAAGGCAGGTGATGTAGGTGCCCCTACAACTTCTCTGGGACATTTCTGTCTGTGCCGTAGGAAGCCTTCTCTTTCCATGGAAGTTGCTAAATCAATAGGAGGAACCTCTTGGTAATGAGATGTCATTGTTACTGGCACAGTAAATCAGTTTACCAGAGAAGGAAAGATAGATGAATCCCATGTAACATTCGCTGACCCCTGTACACAACCAAGTCTGATGATCTTTAATGATGTGAGCCACTGAAACCCTTCCCTGACCTGTTTCGTCCCTTAGGTGAGTCAGGGTGGCTGTTGGCTTGTGACCAGCAGAACCTTGACCAATACCACATTGACCATGAGGAGTCACAGCATGGTGATTAGCTCCTCTTGCTGTCAGGTTCTCAGTCATTTTTCCACAGTGCTGCAAGTGGTAGTGAATGGTTTTCATGGAGAATAGCCTTTGGCTGAGGAAGCACCTCACCTTCCAATGCCTGGGAAGTCAGATCCTGCCATGAGTCAGGTATAGACTCATGCAGTTCTCTCTAATATTGACCACCTCTGCAGAGTAAGTCATGGCCCAGAACTGCACTGTGAATGGGACAAGTCAGGCTTTGCCCGAGGCCACAGTTCTGATTAACTCCTTCTCCTCATCCTACTCTTCTTGTTCCTTTTGAGATTTTTTTTTTTCCTGATGAGATTTCCTTTGAGAAAACCCATGAATCCATAGCCCTGGCTTAGCCTATGATTTTAGGAAACATAACCCAAGATAAGCCATCATCATTTTCATAGTTAAGAAGCAAGAAGGTGTAAAAGGTTTTTAACTAATGAGCATCAGGCCCCTGCCCAAGCCTTCTCCATACGTCTTGTCAGTATATGTATCTTAATAATTTGAGTAGTATAGACTAGTGTTCAGATCTTTTTTTTGCACTGTCTATTGGCGCCCAACCACGGCAGAGAGCCTGCTATTCACTCTTTGCAGTTATTCACCCTCACTCCCACCATTTCTGTGCCAGGGCTTTTGGTCCAACACTTGATGCTTTTCATATTACTACCGTGACTATTATGATTTATAAATCACTATAGTTCATCAAGTTGCAGATTGTCACCAAGAGTAAGAATTATGGGGACAGGCTTATGGCTTAGTGGTTAAAAGCACTGCTATCTCTTCCAGAAGACCCAGGTTTGGTTCCCAGGTCCCATGTGGCCACACACAGCCAGCTGTAACTCCAGTTCCAGAGGATCAGATGTCCTGTTCTAGCCACCACAGCACTGGATGAACATGGTGCACAGATACACAAGTATGCAAAATACCCATACATGCAAAATATCAAAATAGTAAGAATAAATATTATTTTATCTACTACCACAAAAGAAAGCATGACATCCATAAAATTGTATGGTTCAACTTATAATTCTAATTTGATCATTCCACTCCTGGTACACATCTGGAATTTCAAACCCATAGAAGAAAGGATCTGATCCGTCCTGTCCACCATTGCAAGTACAGTATCAGGCACGTGTAAGAGCTTGATGAAGAGGTAGAGAATGCATATACAAATTCAAATACTTTTGGAATTAAACAATTCACAGACAACTGTGATGTATTTGCTACCTGTGAAGTTGATTTGTCTCATTTCCTAGAAACTTCTCATTAGTAGTGTTAAAGGACATACAAACAACAACTTAGCTTAGCCATCTTAAGTGACCTTCTTTTCATCTCCAATTATATACTCACTCCATAGACTAGACTAAGTGTTTTAGAAGAGGTTCGACTGAAGAAAGCCAAAATGCAGAGTTGAAAGGTGGACCATCACCTCAAACTTACTTTCCTTGACAGGGAGGGAGAAAAGAATAGAAAAATAACTGATTGGTTAATAGCAAGCTGCTCCAGGGCTATGTAAGGATTAAGAGGTAAGGATTAAGCATATATTTCAGTTGGCACCATGCTGATTGAAACTGCCACATTGCATGGGAAGTGGGACTGTTATCTTTCCTCTGATTTCTTGAAAGTATCAAGAAAAGCCGTGTTTCCTTTGGGTGACATGGGATTTTAGCAAGGATGACTTAATTTTACCATTTAGGTTACTCTCTTGGGGGCTAGTTCAATGGCCCGGCCCCACACTACAACCCCCCGTGTGTGGACTTCTCACTAGCTTTCAAATGTTGAGCAGTGTTGGCTCCAATTTGTTCCTTATGACCTAGTATCTCAAACAGTTCAGCCCTAGTTTCTCTTAGAGCTTTGTGTCCTGGATTCCTGTCCTGCACAAACTCTCCCATCATTCTAGGCACTGGGAATTCCCCTTACGCTCCCTTGAGGGAGGTTGACTTTTCCCATGATCCTCCTCTTCTTCCTTTGAGTTAGTACCTATTCTTTGGGCACATGTCCTCCACTGTCTTTCTGCACTAACTCTGTCTGATCTCAGAGTGGGTGCATGTCTGAAAATATCTTCACCCTATTATCACACTTGATTTATAATTTGAGTAAGATAAAGACTCCTAGGATTAATATTATTATTCATTCAGAGGTTTCCAGGCTCCATGGGGGTGGAACAGCTCTTCCACTCCTGGGAGAAACTAGGGTAGTCTTCCCTGCTAACTGTATATCACATCTCTGTCTTCCTGCCACTTAATAAACATGCTTTAAAATCCATTTATTCTTGCTTCGTCTCCTATTCCTTTGATCTTCTAAGTTTCCCTTTATAGTATTTATTTTTATTTTTAATTTTGTGTATGAGTAGGGGGGCAGTGTGTACACATGAATGCAGTCCTCACAGAGGTCAGAGAGGATGCTGGGCTACTCCAATGCAGATGCTGGGGACTGAATCAGATTCTCTGGAAGAGAACAGTATCTGCTCTTAATCCTTGAGCCATCTCTTCAGACCTACACCTTTTAAATGTTTAAACTAATTTACTCTGTATCATTTTAGTATGCTTGAAAATATGGAATAGTCCACAAATTTGCATTTCATCTTTGTACAAGGGCCATGCAAATCTTTGTATCACTCCAATTTTGCAGTCAGTGCTACTGAAATGAGCCCTTTCGTAGGTTTTAAAGAAAGAGATCATTTCCCGTCAATGTTTCAACATGGTGATCTATTTTTAAATAACATTTCCTCATTTCAAAATCAATACATGTTTATTGAATAAAACACAAATAAGCAAAAGTAGGAAAATTAAAATGACCTCTAGTAGCACTGCTGAGAAACAATTACTACTAATAGGGGCCATATTTTCCCAAGATTTTTTCCTAAATGTTACACACACACACACACACACACACACACACACACACACACACACACACATGCACACGGTCGTTGCTATTGTTACCCACTGTCACCTTCATTTCTAGAAAATGTGTATGGGTTTAGGGTGCTGTCAGAAGGTCCTTTGTTGAGCAGTACACTGAGAAGAGGAGTTGAAAACCGCTGGTGGATGCTGAGGAAGAGGGGGTGATTATTCACAATAATCTGTAAAAGGGAAGACAGATGTGCTTGGGACAGGAGGAAAAGCCAAGGAAAAACACAGGGATGCCAAAGATATTAGCTTTGTATGAAATGCAAGCAGTGGACAGGGGATGTAATTCAGTTGGTAGACAACTTTTCTAGCATGCAAAAAGCTCTAGGTTCAAACTCCAGTAACCCATAAACTGGGCATGGTGGCTTGGCGGCCAACACCTGTAATCCCAGGACTATGGGATCATATGTACCTATGTACATATATACTATATACATACACACATACATACATATACACAAGCTGAAAAAAGGCTCCGAGGTACAAGTTAACGCATATTTATATGCAAAATATTTACTCAAAAGAGGCGGATAACCCAAATGCCCATCCTAAGGTGAATGGATAAACAAATTGTGGTATATAGATACTAGAAGATTACTTATCAATACAAAGGAAAGGTGGACTGATACAAGCCACACTATGAATATACCTAAAAACACTAAGGTAATTGAAAGAAGCTGGCATGTTGCACAGTTTCTATGAATTATCTAGAGCAGTAAGCTCTCTGAAACAGAAAGCAAACAGATAACAATTTGGACCTGAAGAAGAGGATAAACAGGCAGTAACTGTTTAATGGATATTAGTTTCCTTTTTAAGTGATGAAACTGTGTCCAGAAGAGATTGCGGTATCACTTGCACAAATTATAAATGTGCTAAATACTATCAGGTGGCACACTTTAAAATAGTTAATTTGTATTATGTGAATTTTTCCTTCAGTAGGGGGAAAAAAAACCCTAAACATTATCTTTAGTGGCTACACATTCTCCATTACATGGCCAGACTATAATTTTAAAAAATGAGTCCTTCATTTTTTGACATAGAGATTATTTTTAAATTTCCCTTGTTAAAAAAAAGAACTATAGCAAATAACCTAACAGCTTAATATTTGCACTTATCTCTATCTAGAAATTTTTTTCAAGTAGTCTATTTAGATATTTTTTTTTCAGATTGCCCTTCAAAAAAAACATTTTAAAAGATTAAGATTCATCTACTTCAAGGAAATTATTTGTAACAATATGTTCAGAGTGGAGCTCTAATAAAATGATGCAGATCTCCCAATGTTGCCCTATCCACAGGAACCAGAGCACACCCATAAGTTCATATAACACCCACATGTGTGCCTTGTAAGTTCTATCAACAGTAGGCTAATTTATACACTAAACAAATAAATGAAAATATTATTATTTTTAATTAACTAACTCTCTCCCACATCAAAATATGATATGAACCATCAGAAAGGGATAGAGGTGATGTGGTGGTTTGAATATGCTTGGCCCAGGGAGTGGTACTCTTAGGAGGTGTAACCTTGTTGGAGTAGGTATGGCCTTGTTGGAGGAAGTTTGTCACTGTGGGTGGGTGTGGGCTTTAAGACCCTCATTTTAGCTGCCTTCAAGTCAGTCTTCTAGCAGTGTTCTGATGAAGATGTAGAACTCTCAGCTCCTCCAGCTCCATGCCTGCCTGGATACTGCCATGCTCCTACCTTGATGGTATTGGACTGAACCTCTGAACCTGTAAGCCAGCTTACAATTAACTGTTCTCCTTATAAGCTGTGCTGTGGTCATGGTGTCTGTTCACAGCAGTAAAACCCTAACTAAGCCAGGTGAGCTTCTCCTATTTTATCCCATCTCTTAGCTTGGGGCACCACAACAAAGTATCACAGGCTAGGTAGTGTAAACAGCAGTTTACTTTCCCATAGTTCTTGAGGCATAGAAACCCGAGGTCATTAGCATGGATAGCTGTACAAAGGCCTCTTTCTTGGCTTGTTGATGGGGTGTTCTTCCTGTGTCCTTATAGTGTCCTTAGTGTGTCTGTGTGCAAATTTCCTTCTTATAAGGACATTAGTCTTCGCAAGACCAAGGGCCTCTCCTTCCCTTGATGGCTGCCTAGGCCATCCTCTGCTACATATGCAACTAGAGACACAGTTCGGGGGGGGGGGTACTGGTTAGTTCATATTGTTGATCCTCCTATAGAATTGCCGACACCTTTAGCTCCTTGGTATTTTCTCTAGCTCCTTCTTTAGGGGCCCTGTGTTCCATCCAATAGATGACTGTGAGCATCCACTTCTGTATTTGCCAGGCACTGGCATAGCCTCACAATGCCAGGGCCAGGAAGTGGGAGTGGGTGGGTTGGGGAGCAAGGTGGAGGGAGGGTATAGGGGACTTTTGGGATAGCATTTGAAATGTAAATGAAGAAAATATCTAATTTTTCAAAAGGACATTAGTCACCTCTTCAAAGGCTGTTGTTGTTCCATGATGAGTTCGGTGGTACTGGAGTCAGAACATTAACATATGAATGTGGGTATAGGAGGGGCACCATTCATCCCAGAGTGGGGGCCTAGCCTGGCAGAATCTCCATCACCTCCTCTGGGTACCATTCCGAACCTGTATCCTTTCTTAGATGATGGGAGCTAAGGCAAAGAATAATACACCAGGAACTGCTCAAGGTACCAAAATGCTTTACTGAGAAGTGGCATGTGTCCTTTTCATTTCCAACCCCAATGATCCCTACAAATCAATCAAATGGCCTAAGAATGAGACTGCTGTAAGTGTCATCCTTGGGCCCAGAAGGAGAGTGATCTCCACAGATGTCAACAAACACCTCTAATGTCTGTCACAAATGCAAAGGAACCCTCAGTCCTAGCAGCCCACCATGCTATATCTGCAAGCCAGAGGGTTACCTCTCACCCCACAGCCCCTGCCCCGTGCAGAGCTACAGACTCATGGACTATGATTAATACCATCATTTTCTCCCAGAGATCAGTGTCCTCCTCCAGGTATGTAAATCCAAATCAGCAGCCCCTTTTTTTCTCCCTATTACAATCATTTCAACTTTGTGACTGTAATTGATGTCAATTTGTCTTTCTTTCCTTCCTTTAATACTACTTTCATTTTTTTCCTGCCTCACTTCTCCCAGGGCCATTCAGAGAGAATGTTTCTCATCCTCCCAGTCTTCAGATGTCTGTCCATTCTTTACACTACTGCAAGAGGGAATGCTCTTAAATTTGAAAAGCAGCAACATGACCATGGTGTTGAAACACTCCACTGCCTTCAGTTCATGGTCTCCTGGGGCTGTAGACCTATAGCATACCTTCTGTCTTGTTTCATTGCTGTGCTGTGAAGGAACACCATAACCAAGGCAACTTTTATAAAGGAAAAGATTTCATTAGGGCTGGCTTACAGTTTCAGAGGTTCAGTCCTTTATCATTATGATGGCATGATGCATGCAGGCAGGCACGGTGCTGGAGAGTTCTACATCTTGAGCTGAAGACTGCAGGAGGGGACTATCTTCTGAAGGCAGACAGGAGGAGACTGAAATCCCACACTGGGCAGACTCTGAGCCTAGGAGACTGCAAAGCCCACCTACACAATAGCACACTTCCTCCAACAAGGCCCACACTTTCTCCAAAGAGGCTATATCTCTTTATTGTGCCAGTCCCTAAGGCCAAGCATCCAAACACACAAATCAGTAGGACCAAAGCTATTCAGACCACCATACCCTCTCGCTTTGCACTCTTCATGGTTCACACAGAGCAAAAAGAGAGTATCCTTCTGGGATCCTACAGAGTAGAACACAATTTGCTACTCCTCACACATACCTCCACCCCCTGCCTCACCCACTCCTCTGCCTTTTGTCCACTTTGCTCCATCCATGCTGGCCTTCTCCACATTCCTCTAACTCTTCAAGCCCCACCATCACAGAGCCTTCTTGAACTCTGTTCGGGAATGCTCTGCCCAGCCGGCTTAGTTAGGTTTCTGTTGCTGTGATAAACACCATGAACAGATGCAATTTGGGGAGGGAAGGGTTTATTTTAATTTAACAGTTAGTTATTCATCATCACTGAAGTCAGAGCTGGGACCTGGAGGCCAGAAGTGAAGCAGAAGCCATTGGGAATGCTACTCACTGACTTGCTCTTATAGGCTCCTCAGCCTGCTTTCTTATACCGTCCCAAGCCACCTGCCCAGGGCTAGCACTGCCCACAGTGGACTAGGTCTTCCCACATCAATCATTAATTAAGAAAATGTTCTACATACTTGCCTACAGGCCATTTGATGGATTTCTCTCTCAGTTGAGGTTCCCAAATGACTCGAGCTTATGTCAAGTTGAGAAAAACTAACCAAGACTCCTGCAGCCTGCAGGATCAGCTGTAACCATACTTTTTGGATGCTTTATTGGGTTCCTTAACCTACTGTGCTTCACCACAGTCCATTTCAACCTCCCAACACTAGGTAGGTGAGAAAGGTGAGAAGAGAAAGGGGACATAGATCTCATCACACTACTTCCTGCTAAATAGGGATGTCAAGTTCCTTGGGGGCAAGTCCAAACTTGGACATCAGAATATCTCCAACCAGCAACCAGCAACAAACAGCAATCCAGCAGAGGTAGCAACAGGGATAGCAGTAGCTGCTACAACTTCAAGGGGCTCTGGCATTTTTAGATCCTCTCAAGAGTCGCCAGAATTCCTAAGGTAAACTGTCTTCAGCTGGCAGAATCACACCCTTGCCAGAGCATGGGACAAATCACAGTTATCTGCTTTGATCTGAAGCAGTCCATAATTCACATCTGGGTTTAAAACAAAAACATATTCCCATAACATTACTGGGTTTTTAAAGAATCCAAAATTCTTACAGCAATCAGCACCTTGGTTTCCTTTCAGCCTTTCCTCACCTCTGCCCTTGTTTCCTTATCTGCTCCCTCTATAGTGTACTGCCCTGTGCTCAGAGCCCTTCTCACAGGCACATAGTATTTATTTGTTCACTTATGCGGGGGATTGAATCCAGGCCCTGTACCTGGCAGATAAGCTCTATTTTTTTTTTTTTGATACAGGGTCTCTCACTGGCCTGAAACTGGAAATTAGTATAGGCTAACTGTCCAGCAAGCTCAGGAATTTCCCCGCCTTTACCTCTAGGAACTGAGATTGTACACATGTGCCCTCATGCTGGCTTCTTAGGTGGGTGCTGGGTATCAAGCTCAGGTGCCCACGATTGCATGGCAAGCACTGTACCAACTGAGTTGGTTCCCTAATTCCTTATTCATTTACTAATTCATTCATTTATTTATTTAAGCATCACTTTGTAGGCAGGTATGGTGGTACGTGCCTTGGGAGGCAGGGGCAGGCAGATCTCTGTGAGTTCAAGGCCAGCTTAGTCTACATAATGAGTTCCAAGATAGCCAGAGCTACATAAAGACCCCGTATCAATACCAAAACAATAACAACAAGCAGCAAATCACTTTCTGTGTATATGATGTGTATATGATGGGCATATGTTCACACATGAGAGTATGTGTCTGTCTGTAAGCATGTGTACCTGTGCCACAGCTCACGTGTGGAGGTCAAAGGACAGCCTTGGCCTCCACCAATCACCATCTTCTTGCTGGATTGAGACAGGTTTTCTTATTGATCTCTGCCGAATGCACCAGGCTGCTTGGCTCACCAGCTTTCTGGAATTCTGTCCCCACCTTCCATTCCTCTGGGAATGCTGGGATAACAGACACATGCTATCACATCCAGCTTTATGTGAGTTCTGGAGATCCACCCAGGTCTCCATGCTTATGTGGCAAGTACTTTGCCCACCAAGCCATCTCCCCCTCCCCATTTGTTTTAACTTTATTTCTGTCTTTTTTCCTTTCATCAAAGAAGACAGTTTTCATCTATTTTCTTCACTAAGACTACATTGCCCATAGTAGGTGTGTAGAGAATGCTTGAAAACCCTGGACAAATACATTTCTTCAATATTTATTACCTGCATGTGACTGTAACTATGTATTAACTTACTGCCGCTTATGCTACAACGTATATTACTTTTTTCCTATAACCTCTATCCCAGGCCTGACACACATCTGCTCAATATTTGTGGAATAGATATAAGAGGACCAAACTTCAATGTTCCCTGCCAGTGAGAACACTGAGATTACACATCCTGTTGCAAATACACAGAGTAAATAGATGGGAAGCGCATAGTTAGACTCTAGGTCTTTTGTATCCCCAGTGTCTCTCCTTGGACCTTTCCAGCTCTGCCAGAGTTAGTTAAAAATCCGCCTGGGTTTCCAAGTATGCTGTACACTCCTTGAGTGAGGACAAGGCAATGAGCTGCTGTGAAGGTCCCATAGTGCCCAGCCAATGCATGGTATCCATCACACTTACTCAAGAGATGTTTGTGGTTTCAGTGCTCAAAAAAAAAAAAAAAAAAAAAAAGAGTGCTGTTAGCATTGTTTCCACTTTTAATGACAGAAATGATAATAACCTCCCAGCAGTGTGCTTTAAATAGGTTCAAGACACTGAAACACAATTTTAACAGTGTCTTTCATCAGCTCACTCCCCGGAGAGATGAAATGAGCTCGTAATGAGATTCCTGCAATGAGTCAAAAAGCAGGGGGAAGGAAGGGGTGCAGGGCTTGGCTGCAGTCGGCACAGATGCTGCACTGGCATTGGGAGTCCGATTTCCCTCTGGTACTCAGAGCTGGCCTCAGGCCACGGGGGACAGACAGCAGCAGCAAGCCAATGCTGAGCCTGCCTTCTCTCTTCTGGGCATCATCCCTTCGGGGCCAAGCTCTCGGCAGTGGAGAACTGGTACAGAACGGATCGTTGACTCTGAATGTGTATCCTTTGCTGCCAAGCTCTCTCTGAATCCCCCCCACAGAATAACACACTGGTCAATTGCCAGCAATACAATAGGTTATTTCTCCATAAGACACTGTTACAAAGACTTTTTGAAAGACAGAATCTCATCGGGTCCTGCCTGATACTGAAATTACTATGTAGCTAAGGATGACCTTGAACTCCTGATCCTTCTGTGGCTGAGGTGACAGGTATGTATCACCACACCTGGTTTGTGGAGGCTCCTATAATGTTTCCACTGTGAGTGTATCAGAGGTGATTGATTTGGAGGTACAGGTTAACACTACTGCGCTTTAAGTTTTCATATCATATACTGGTTAAGAAGTAACATATCAGGGCCCATAAAGGCCTAACAAGTCACTGGATAAGGTGAGGGAGATTTCCATCATTTCTGATCTACAATCAGCATGTCACTAGGAAAAGGAACAGAGAACATGGGGGAAAGGGTAGAGAGGCCACCTAAGTCCTCATCCAGGGGCAATGATGCCACTGTTCATGCTGGAAAGGCTTCTGATAGGCTTCCTACTCTTCTCTGTCAGAGCTTCCTTAGGGGATGCTATACCAAGACAAACTTTTCAATGCTGTCCTATCTAGGTGCTAATTATCAACTTGATAGGATCTAGAACAGGTCTCAACGTGTGTATCTCTACCCCTTTGGGGGTTGAAGAACCCTTTCATGGGGGTCACACATCAGATTTTTCTGCATATCCAATATTTATATTATGATTCATAACAGTATCAAAATTACAGTTATAAAGTAGCAAAGAAGTAATTTTATGGTTGGGGAGTCATCACAACGCTGTGTTAAATGGCTGCAGCATTAGGAAGGTTGAGAACTACCGCTTAGAATTACCTAAGACACAAGTTTCTGGGCCTGTCTGTGGAGAATTATTTAGAGGATGCTAATTAAAATAGAAACACCCACCCTAAGTGTGTTTGCATAGGGTCTTGGGCTGCATAAAAGAAGAAAGCAAGTTGAGCACCAGCATCATCACTCTCTGCTTCCTGACTACAGATGCAGTGTAACCAGCCACCTCCTGATCCTGTGCTTGAGACTATTTTTTCTATTATTAACTGTATCCCCTCAAACTGTAAGCTAAGCACTTATTCTCTTAAACTGATTTTTTAAGGTATCTTATTACAGAAAAAAAGTTCCTGATACAGATGTATTCTGGCGTTGGAGCATCCAAGGGTTGTCTCCATCCTAAATGACTCCCTACCATAAATAAGTGAATATCCCTGTGATGGTTTGATTAAGTGTGGCTCGTATAGATTCATGTGTTTGAATGCTTGGTCCATGGGAGAGGCACTGTTAGGAATTGCTCTGTTAGAGTCAGTGAAACCTTGTTGGAGGAAGTGTGTCACTGCAGGGGTGGGCTTTGAGGTCTCCTATGCTCAAGCTCTGCCCAGTGTGGATCCAATCTCTTCCTATCTGCCTTTTGATCAAGATGTAGANAGTGTGGCTCGTATAGATTCATGTGTTTGAATGCTTGGTCCATGGGAGAGGCACTGTTAGGAATTGCTCTGTTAGAGTCAGTGAAACCTTGTTGGAGGAAGTGTGTCACTGCAGGGGTGGGCTTTGAGGTCTCCTATGCTCAAGCTCTGCCCAGTGTGGATCCAATCTCTTCCTATCTGCCTTTTGATCAAGATGTAGAACTCTTGGCTACTCTAGCACTGTGTCTGCCTGCACACTGCCATGCATCCCTCTATAACCCTCTGAAACTGTAAGCCAGCCCCAGTGAAATGTTTGCCTTTGTAAGAGTTGCAAAGACACCTTAGTTATGGTGTCTTCACAGAAATGGAAACCCTAACTAAGACAGACCCCATTTCTTGAGTGCCCTGTGGCTGTCATGTCCATTCTATGTTTCATGTTTCAATGTCTATGTTTCATATTTCAGCTATGGTGCAACTTTACCTTTTGACCATGGTGAAGAGGTTAGTTGCCTCTGTGTGAGAGTCCCTGTGCTTGCTCTTGGTGCCTTTCTTGAGGTTACATTAGCAATTTATTACATCCCTCATCACAAATAACTCAATAAGCTATCAAAAACTCAAACTCCAATGGGCGAGTAATGTGGCTCAGCAGAGAGGGTAAAGAAACTTGTGTGTAGGCTTGGCAGACTGACTTTAATCCTCAGAATTCACATAAAGGCGAAAGGAGAACCAACTCCACAGAGCTGTCCTTTGACATTCTCCTATGTGCTGTGAAATGTATACCCATTCACATATAACACACACACAAACACACATACACACACACAAATATACACACACACAAACATACACACATACACACATACAAATATATACACACAAACACACACACACAAACATACACACACAAACACACACACAAACATACACAAAAAACACACACAAACATATACATACATACACAAACACACACACACAAACATACACACACACACACACATGTATTTTAAAAACTTGAAATAAAAGAACCTCTTAAAAGCACTGACTGGTTGCTTATACTTTACCCATTTCCATGGAGAGATAGATAAAAACACCACCCTAACAGTTAAGTCACCAAAATTTTGTAAAGAGCCCCTGGGATTTCTTCTCAGTAACCAGTGGCCTGTTTGACATGCTGAATGCACTCTAGGGCTGTTCATCTTGTGTTTCTTCAATTTACATCATCACAAAGAACTTCCCTGGGCATCCATCTTCCTTAGGAGAGAAAAGTACTGAAAACAGCAGATGTTCCTCCACTGTCACATGAAATGAAAGTTGTTTTTTTAAGTGAGTGTTAAGTGTGTGAGAGGAGGTGCTGAAGCACTGAAGGCCAAGCAAGGCTTTACTCTGGTCTTCTGGGTCAAGGGCTAAGATACTGGCTAACGTTGGGTATGGTGGTACATAACTGTAATTTCAATACTTTAGAGGTGAATAAAGCAGGAACCTTATATGTTAAGGACAGCTGGGGCTGTGTTGTGAGATCCATACCAGCTTTATCTATGTAGTAAGACCTCATCTTAAAACAAAACAAATAATTTCTAGGCAGTGGTGGTATACGCCTTTAATCCCAGTACTTGGGAGGCAGAACAAGCAGATCTCTGTGAGTTCAAGGCCAGTCTGATCTGTAGAAAGAGTTCTAGGACAGTCAGGACTACACAGAAAAACTCTATTTTGAAAACCAATCCCTCTGCTTCACCAAAAAAACCTAAATACAAAAACAGAAAAAGAGAGAGAGAGACAGAGACAGAGAGACAGAGAGACAGAGAGGGGGGGAGGGAGGGAGGAAGAGAGGGAGGGAGGAAGGGAGGGAGGAAAAAAGAAATTCTGACTAGGTGTTCACATGGTCATTATCTGTCTTAGCTGGGTTCCTATTGTTGTGAAGAGACAGCAGGACCACAGCAACTCTTACAAATAAAAACATTTAATTGGTTATTTGGGGGCTGGCTTACAGTTCAGGGGTTTAGTTTATTATTGTCATAGCAGGAAACATGGCAGTATGCAGTCAGACAGGGTGCTGGAGAAGAAAATGAGAGTTCTACATCTTGATCTGCAGGCAGTGGGGAGAGAACTGGATTGAGCTTCTGAGACTTCAAAGCCTGTCCTCAGAGTGACACACTTCCTCCAGCAAGACCTTCTAATAGTGACACTCCCTATGGGCCAAGCATTCACACATGTGAGTCTATGGGGCCATTTCCATTCAAACTACCAGAACATCTCTCCATCCATCCCTTCCTGATCTATGTGGAATAATGTTGCCTCCTCTGCAGGGTAGAATTATTGGTGAGGAAGCAGTAGAGGATAATTGTTACTCCTAAAGAAATCACATTGTTTTGTCTGGAGGTTCTGATACCCTGCCCAGCCCTACAGTGCTTTTTTTCTATTTGGAATCCTTGTGTCTGGCACCACTCCACCCTGGATAGTGACTCAAGTGAAGTCAACCTCCCGACAGTCTCTGGAAGCAGGAAGACATGCATCAGGAACCACAGGCACATCATCTCAAGGAAGACATGCATCAGGGACCACAGGCACATCATCTCAAGGAAGACATGCATCAGGAACCACAGGCACATCATCTCAAGGAAGACATGCATCAGGAACCACAGGCACATCATCTCAAGGAAGACATGCATCAGGAACCACAGGCACATCATCTCAATCCGTGTGCTGCTTGCCCACCTTCCCTCCTCCCGTGCATCAGGGACCACAGGCACATCATCTCAATCCATGCGCTGCTTGCCCACCTTCCCTCCTCCCGTGCCTGTCTTCTTTCTTCTATCCCTTTACTATTTCTGGTGTAAACTTTCTTTACCAAGAGTATTTTTTCCCCTCAAGGTTTCTCAGGAAATCATAGGGAATCATAGTCACCATAGTATATTGAACTACATTCCAGTGGAACCAGGCTGACTTGTAGGTGAAAGAAAAAAAAGGTAATAATATAATTTTTTTTAATCAAAAATGTTTCTTAAAGGAGATTTAAAATTTTTTATTAGATATTTTCTTCATTTACATTTCAAATGCTATCCCAAAAGTCCCCTATAGCCCCACCCCCGTCCTGCTCCCCTACCCACTCACTCCCACTGCTTGGCCCTGGCGTTTCCCTGTACTGGGGCATATAAAGTTTGCAAGACCAAGGGGCCTCTCTTCCCAATGATGGCCAACTAGGCCATCTTCTGCTACATATGCAGTTAGATTTTCTTGTGTTTTGCAAATTGTACCTTGGGCATTCTAGGTTTCTGGGCTAATATCCACTTATCAGTGAATGCATATCAAGTGACTTCTTTTGTGATTGGGTTACCTCACTCAGGATGATATCCTCCAGATACATCCATTTGCCTAAGAATTTCATAAATTCATTGTTTTTAATAGCTGAGTAGTACTCCATTTTGTAAATGTACCACATTTTCTGTATCCATTCCTCTGTTGAGGGACATCTGGGTTCTTTCTAGCTTCTGGCTATTATAAAAATAGGGCTGCTATGAACATAGTGGATCATGTGTACTTATTATCAGTTGGAACATCTTCTGGGTATATACCCAGGAGAGATATTGCTGGATCTTCTGGTAGTGCTATGTCCAATTTTCTGAGGAACTGCCAGACTGATTTCCAGAGTGATTATACCAGCTTGCAGTCCCACCAGCAATGGAGGAGTGTTCCTCTTTCTCCACATCCTCGCCAGCATCTGTTGTCCCCTGAATTTTTGATCTTAGCCATTCTGACTGGTGTGAGGTGGAATCTCAGGGTTGTTTTGATTTGCATTTCCCTGATGATTAAGAATGTTGAACATTTAAAGGAGTTTTTATCCAAGGAGTTTTCTATTAGCTTGGTACAAGATTTAGTCATGGGCGTGCAAAAGAAGACAAAACAGGGAGAACTGGATCTTGAAGAGTCCTTGTTCTTGCTTCTTTCAGATCTACAGAGATACATGGTGCTGATAGCAGAGAGATGAACTTATGTCTCTGCATTTGCTGCCACTAAGATAAAAAAAAAAAAAGAAACAAAAAAACCCAATGATGGTAGAACTTTTCTTTGATGCCAAATTCTTCTGTGCAGCCTTTCAGAAAGAAGTTGATATTTGGTCTCATCTTTAAACAAAATCATCTTAAAATCAAACATTCAGCACTCTCTGCACAGGATCCCCAAATGTCCTAGGATTCAGCGTGGGTTTCAAAATCCCTTTCTAGGCTGTTGCTTTCATATTTGCTAGACCTGTTGAGTCCACAACATGCCAACACATGAATCCATCTGTCACAATGGCATGGTGCCCTCTCTGCAGGACAACATGCCAATAACCACCCGCCCAGCCAAAATGACATTAGTAACAATGCCCTGCGTGACATAATAAACTGTATGCTCATGCGGTAAGATGGTCTTCCCAGGGAGGGCAGAGGCTGCCAAGTGAAGAACACACTGCCCATCAGCAAGTCATGTGTGACCCAGCTCAGCACAGACCCCAACCCTCGGGTGGCATGAGTCCCTCGTTTGAGGCTCTGCTGATGGAAACAATTCTTCCTCAATAGGGCCTCCCCCAGCATGGACAGAGCTCTCGCTGGAGAGACATGGCTGCAGCCAGAACACCCAGATGGTAATCAACCATCCCAGTGTGCCAGAGATGGGCACTTCTTGGCAAGTAGAATTTTGAGTGTCGAAAACAAGAGTCTCTGGCAAACTAGGAAGAGTTGACAACCATAGCTGTGTCTCCATCCTGGGCTGGGCCAGGTAATCTCTTCCTGTCTTATATCTCTATCCAGCTTTGCTTCCATTTCTGCTTTCATGGTGGGGATTTTGAAATGCAACATCTAGTACAATATCCTCTACTAGAGTGGGGGTTCAATCCATTCACTCATTTCTAAGAATAAGGCAGATATGAAGGAATGTCTCTAAGATTATCTTACAGAAAAATCTGTGATTTCTACCCTGGGCTCTTCCCTCCCCTCCCTTCCTCTCTCTTCCCCTTGT
>LR750098.1:815597-861454 GCA_902729485.2 Mus minutoides
TTGTCTCTTTTGATAATTTTGGGTTGAAAGTCTATTTTATTCGATATTAGAATGGCTACCCCAGCTTTTTTCTTCGGGCCGTTTGCTTGGAATATTGTTTTCCAGCCTTTCACTCTGAGGTAGTGTCTGTCGTTTTTCCTGAGGTGTGTTTCTTGTAGACAGCAAAATGTTGGGTCCTGTTTGTGTAGCCAGTCTGATACTCTATGTCTCTTTATGGGATAATTGAGGCCATTGATATTAAGCGATATTAAGGAACAGTAATTGTTGCTTCCTGTCATTTTTGTTTTTAGAGTTGGGATTCTGATCTTGTGACTGTCTTCTTTTAGGTTTGTTGAAGGATTACTTTCCTGATTTCTCTAGGGCAGAGTTTCCAGAGAGGGACGATGGCGGGGCCGGCAGCGGCGGGGGAGGTCCTGGCTGGCTGGGAGGGGTCCCAGCCTCTGGTTGGACTGAGGTCCTCTGTTCCAGCTGCTGCTGCAACTGGCCAATGGACCCTCTGCGATTTCAAGGCCCCTGGTGCGCTCCACTCACCTTTAACCCGAAGTGTGCCTAATGTCCTGGGGTTTGGAGAGTGCGCTGGCTGCCCTCAGTTACCTTCTTTTTGAGGCTGCTCAAGGTCCCACAATCAACCTAACGACTGCCTGTCAGCTCAAACACTTTTAGTTTTAGATTTATTTATATTATTTTTACATATATGAGTATTTTGCCTTCATGTGTGTATGCGCATCATGAGTGTGAAACCCCTCGAGAAAGTCTCTGACTTCTGACATGGCATTGGATCTCCTGGAACTGGAGTTACAAAGGCTTGTGAGCCATTGTCCATGAAGGCCAGCAGAGGGCTGCCTTGTGGGTGCTGTGGACTGAATCTAGGTCCTCTGCAAGAGCATCCAGTTCTTTTAACCACTGAGGGGTCTCATTCCACTGCTTGTGAGTCTTTTAGTTGAGGTTTTACAATGAAAACTGGAGTCATGGTTTTCAATAGATTGGCAAGCTACACAAATAAGACCTAGCTCCTGGGCTGTCATAAGACCTCCTTCTCCCAGCTCCCCCACTAACGTCCGTCTCCTCCCTCATACTCATACATGGATAGAAGATTTTATGCAGTCTCTGTCTTTTTTGCATTCATCTGTTCGATCTATGATCAAATTCTTCACTGGCAACCAATACTGACTGAATAGTTACCTTGTTTTTTCTGTGATAAACTAATATGTCCAAAGACACCTTAAGAAAGAGTTTATTTTGGCTTGTGATTCCAGAGGGCGATGTGTCCATAAGGGCAGAAAAAAACGTGGCAGCAAGAGTGGGAAGCTGAGAGATCACACCTCAACCACACCCACAGGAAGCAGGGTGCAAATTAATAAGGTAGCAAGGTTATAAACTCTCAAACCCCGCCCCGAGTGATGGATTTCCTTAAGCAGGCCTCCATGTCCACAATCTCCCCCAAACTGGGGACCAAACCAAGCATTCAAATACAGGAACCTATGGAGGACATTTCTCATTCAAACCAGCACACTGACATGGAGTCAAGCAGCCGTGGGGGGCCTCCGACAAGGGTTCCTGACAGGCATATTCTCTTTTATCAGAGATAAGAGAGTTGGTGTATCTAGGGTTTGCAAAACTGGATGAAATGCAAGAGCCCTTAGAAAACAAACAGACATGAAATGGGAGGGAGACAGAGAGCGAGGCACCAGAGTTCCTCGGAGGGAGGTAGCGGTGGGTGGATATGATGCATCCTATAGATGTGAAGTCTTCAAATAAAAAAGTGTTATTTAAAAAATTTTTTTAAAAAAAGAAATGGATAGGAGACACTACTTTCTCTCTGTGGAGCTAGAGGGATGAAAGGCCAAGAAGGATGCTTTAAAAACAATACAAAGCAGAAGACAGCAGGAGGTTCTCCGTGGTGATGGATATAGCTGTCAGGCTTTTGGTGCTTTCTTAAAAGAAAAAAGAAGTCCAAAAATCAAGGAAGAGAAAGAAAGAACAATCATCTTTGAGTCCCTGAAAGTTCCTTGTCTGGGAAGATTTAGTAGACGAATGAGGTCGTCACCCATCTCCAGCTTGACACCTGGAAATGTGCTACGCCCCTCCCCACACGTTCACGATGATCATTCAAATGCATATTTTTCTGCATATTATAAAGTAATTTGTCACTTCTTTTGTGTTTTGATAGATGTTTCCTGGTGTATAAGTCCCGAGTACTTCTTTTCATACATCTGAAATATTGTAATTTCTTAGAGACTTGAGGTAGAAGAAAAAAAAAAAACCCTCACCACTGTTTTTCATTGGCCATCACCTGATTCCTAAAGGAGAGTGGCCCTGGGGACCAAAGGGTCCAGGTGATTTATGCTGGAGGTGGCATGTGATACTACGCCTTGATTAAACTTTCTTATCATTCAACATTTTCTGACTAGTGGCTGAGGTTAAGGCAATGGTAAAGAGAATATATTGATAGTGTTTCTCTGAAAGAGCTCAAAGCCTGTATCAGTTGGTCTTGCAAGAGGAAAAATAATTCTTATAATCATGGCTCATCATTTTATAAAGGATTTTCACATCTCCTTTTTTTTCATCAGAACTTACCAGCACCCTTAGGTTGCGATTATTTTTATTTACTCTGGAAAAAAAATTGAGGTCAAGTGGCTCACCCAATTTATACAAAGCTTGCTTCTACAGTAAATATCACAGACACAGCAGGTCCCAATTGTGTGATGTATGCCAAATAGCAGCAGTGAACTGGCTCCCCTCCCCTTTTCTCTTGCCTGTGCTTTTGCTCCCTCTCCCCCGCCCCCCCCCATCTAGGTTGTGCTGGGTTAACAGTCCTTATTTACTTTCCAATTGTTTTGAGAAAGCTCTTCAACAAAATGAAACCTCAGGGGCTCCATAAGAACACACAGAGAGATAGAGGTTCACTAGAGGACATAAACCATAAAGATGACCGCAGAAGTGGGGCAGGTGAGGTTAACTAGAAATCCCTGAGCTATAAAGCAGGAAAGACGGAGGCAATATAGGAGGACTGGGAAGAAAGTCACGATAAAGGAAACCCCAAATTTCAGACAATTATTTCACCTGTTTGTTTGTCTAAGGATAGATGAGCCACTAGGCTGTCTTAGCGTGGTAGACCATATAAAATGGGGAAGCCATGTTTCTTTGAGCATCAGGTCAGTTTCTTTTTCCAACGCACATGAACACACACACACACACAACAAACACACACATACATCACAAACACATCAAACACACAATACTCACATATCACACACATATACCCAGATACACACAGATATATACCCATATACAGACACACATATACACATACACACAATACACAAAACACACACACACACACACACTTAGGATTACCCAAGAAAGTAAAGGATTACCAATAAAAATTGGACTTCAGAGTTTTTAAAATCTAAGTATCTCGCAAGCAACACACAGGGCACATTTATATTAGAAATCTCTTCATTGCTCGGATTTGCAGTTTAATTGAGTGCATTGTGTTTTATTTATTATATCTATCAAGTCTAACCTAATTATACTTCAGATCAAGCTCTGATAGTGAATGTAATTCAACTGAAGCCAAGGAATTCAACCACTGAGAGCATCCTCTGCTGTTGTGCTGGCCTTTATTGGAATGATCGTCTTCTTGAGCTCAGACCTGCAGAGTAGTTTCAAATGATTATCAGTGTCTGGCAGTAGTTACTCCAAGTTCATACTTCAAATGACAGTCCAACTCTGCAGATGCTGGCAAGAGTTTTCGTGCAGATGAGTTTTGGAATTTGTCCTCTTCTTCCCCAAAATGCTCAAGCCCTCCTGCCATCACTAAGATAACTTCCTGTGCTAGGGTAGCAAACATCTCCATTTAAATCTCAATGGGCATTCAATGTCCCTCTCCTAAAGGAACACAGGGCACCTCCCAGCCAATGACATCACCATCATCATTATCAGAGTCTCCCTGTAAATCATATTCTCTGAGTTTAAAGATTCATCAAAGGATGTTTGTAGAATCTCTTTCTTGACATATTATTTCAGACAGGCCATATCAAATGGATCAAGTTCAGGTTTGGCCAAGTGCAGGATTAAAAAACAAACAGGCCCCTAAACCATATCAGCTACATTTGCATCTGCTTTATTTTATACTCTTCTCATGAGAACTACAAAATTAGACCTGCTTAGGCAGTAAACCATCTCATGCAGCATGTGGAAGAAAACTCCCATTCCCACACCCAACCGTGAACTTGACCCTAGTAATATCTCCCATAGCCCACGTTAAAAGCTAAAAGAAAGAGTGATGGCTTTGTGTGCTACTGAATATAGTTTGGGTGCGCACATGTGCAGATGCACAGGCACATACCTAGAAGTTTTTAAACATGCTGTGGAATGTATTATTAACATTTTGATTTTCTAAATCTAGCCTTCCTTAAGTTTTTAATTAATGTGAAATTGATGTGAAATAAAGCATTTCGAAGTGGACAGTGTAGGGGTGGTTGGTGTATTCTGACGTGGGCATCCTTGTGTCTCCCCTGATGTTTCATAGTTCTTTTTCTACTACCCACTGAGCTGTTGCTCCCTATCCTGCCTGTTCTGCCAGTCACTGATCAATCTCTATCCTGTGAACCTACCTGTGCCTGATATTTCACATGAATGGCCTCATCTACTGTCTTTTGTGTCTCATAGTATGCATCCTGATGTGATAGAAGGCCATCCATTTTGTAGCACAAATCAGTATTTCATTTTTATAGCTGAATAATATTTAAATAATATTTTCTTTGTTTTAAGTTACCATTTGTAAATCTTATCTTATCTGCCAGACAAACAGCAATGGAATACTTTTTTAAAAAATATTTTTGGATTTAGTTTGTTTATTTTTGAGACAGTATCATATATCCAAGTCTAGACTTGAATTCGCCGTATAGCCAAGGATGACCTTGAACTTATAATCCTTCTATATCTACATCCCTAGTGCTAGATTTTTTCCCAATTTTTTTATTAGATATTTTCTTAATTTACATTTCAAATGCTAGCCTGAAAGTTCTCTCTACTCTCCCCCCGCCATGCTCCCCTACCCACCCACCCCTACTTCTTGGCCCTGGAGTTCCCCTGTATTTGGGGCATATAAAGTTTGCAATACCAAGGGGCCTCTCTTCCCAATGATGGCCAACTAGGCCATCTTCTGCTACATATGCAGCTAGAAACACGAGCTCTGGGGGTTCTGGTTAGTTCATATTGTTGTTGTTCGTATAGGGTTGCAGACCCCTTCAGCTCCTGTGGTACTTTCGCTAGCTTCTCCATTGGGAGCCCTAGTGCTAGATTACAAGTGTGTGGCTTTATGTGGTGCCGAGGAAGGCAGGGTTTCATGCATTTCACAAAAGTATTCAAGCCAGTGAGCTACCATCCCAGGTCTTTCTGAATAACTTCTAAATGGACTTCTCTATTTAGTTATTTGTTATAACTCTAAAATTCCTTCAAATTTCCAAATAGTATATAAGTTAAATGTATTCAATAGTTTTTAACTCTTCAGTGAACATCTTAAATGAAGTATTATTCATAAGGAGATACAGCTCCTTAGCTCCCTCTTACCTGGATCTCCATAAGCTGTGGCCCCCAGCAGCTCTGGAGAACATGGCTACCATCTCAGAAGCTTGCTCCTGCTTCCTTATTCCTGCTAAGGAATTATCAGTTATCTTTGTGTTTCAAACATGGCTAATTTCCCAACAAGTTAAACTAATCTCCTAATACCTAGTTTCCTCTCTTGCTTAGCCGCTGCTATAGAAAAGATTTGGGAGAAGATATTTTGGGATCTGTGGAACCCTACCCCACCCCCAGAACTTTCTTTTCTCCCTATACACACCAGAAGCAAAGTCTTCCCCCTGTTCTAAATAGACAGCATACTTTGCTCTTGGGGTGAAAGGGCTAGAAGTGGAAGGAAATGATGTCGAGGATCAACTGTGACTGAATCCAGGCTGAAGATTAGCTGCTAGGGACTGTTAAATTCTCCATAATAGTGTGGGAGGTCACTCCTTTCCTTATGGAAAACCCTTTAACTATGAGGGCAGGATAGAGCTGGTGGTGGTAGAGTGTGTGGTGGTATGGCGGGCGAGTGGCTAGATGACCACTCAAAGAACTCTTATGGTATAGCATTCCATGGTTCCCAGGCCAGAGCCAAGAAATAGCTTCCCTTAGCAGGAATGCCCTGAGAAGGACAACTACTGAACTGGAGTTGAATTGTAGCAGAGCTCCCTGGAGGTTTATGAGGCCAACTAATCAAGAATCATCCTCCTCCCCTTCGCCAGGACTTTTATTCTCAGAACAGACTTCTGTCATACGCTGCTTTCTCTTGCTGTGATAAACACCAAGACACACAGCAACTTAGTGAGGAGGGGCTTTATTTTAGCTTACAGTCCATCATCAAGAGGAGGAAGCCAGGGTAGAAAGTCAAGGCAGGAGCTGAAGCAAAAGCCATGGAGAAGCGTGGCTTACTGGCTTCCTCCTCAAGGCTCGCCCAGCCTGCTTTCTTGTACAACACAAGATCCTGCTCAGGAGAGGCACTGTCCACAGTAATCTGGGCCCTTGCACATCAATCATTAAGAAAATGTCCCCTCAGAATTGCCTACAGGCCAACCTGATGGATGTCCTTTCTCAGTTGAGGCTCCTTCTTCCCAGATGCTGATAGCTTGTGTCAAGTTGACAAAACCCAACCAGCACGCTTGTGACAAGTGACACTGATTTCTCACTCCTGTGACTGTCCAGAGAGGCTCATTGCCGGCCACCTCACTGAAGAGTGGCTTGCCCACCCAGGCTTCTGCTTCTGAACCCGGAATGGATGTAATCTATATGGGACCTCTAAGGACCTCCATGGCTAGCTGTTTATACTGTCTGACACTGTGGTAAGCAGAGTGGCCCTCGAAGGCACTACTATCCTGTCAGGTGGCTCAGTGACTTGGAGTGCTTCCTGAGTCCCTGAACTCAAATCCCCAACACCCACATAAACTGCAGAGTTCCTGCACCTGTAACCCTAGAACTGAGGGGGTCGGGGAAGAGGTAGAACTATCACTGGGGTTTCCTGGATGCCAGCCTACTCCAGATTCAATGACATACCCTGTTTCAGGAAAGTAAATCAGAGAGTTATAGGGCAGGACAGCACGTGTTTTCCTTTGACTTCTGCCTATGTATACACAATACAAACACAAGCCACACACACACACACACACACACACACACACACTCACAATTATACTCACACACTCATAACCACTCACACACTATTTATACCCACACTCTCACTCCCACATCTACATTCACACACTCACACACTCAGTCATACCCCATACCTTTGGGAAGTGAGCGCGGCAGCATGAGCCAAGATGGCACCCTGGCTCTATGCCAAGCCCGCGACCTTCACTTGTTTATCCCAGTCTCAGTCATGTGCAATAAAAGCAGCACGTGAAACTCGCCAGAAAGATGGCATAATGCCTCGCGATACCATTCTATCAGCTTATCCGTTAGAGGCTTGCCTGCACGCTAAAGTCGTGCCTTGGACATGTGTGTCTATGATTGGACTCCTTAGTGTGGTGTGAGGTGACATGAGTGAACGGAAGAGGATAAATTGTGGGCAGTCCCGGGGGAAGCAAAATAAGGGGGAAGCGGAATAAAGGAAGCTTCAGAAGCTGCTGAAGCTGTGTGAGACCTACTTTGGAATCTGTGTCGTTCTTCCCATTGTCTTTGCTGGTCGGAGACTTGGGTTGTGACACATACCCACTCACACCCACTTATATGCCCATTTGATTCACTATCAAAGTCACACACACACGTTTGCACACACACACACACACACACACTCACACATTCACATCTATATTACACGTCCTCACACACAAAGTAGCTCTATCCTTATCTTCATTGGACAAATGGAAAAACTGAGGCACAGAGAGATCAAGCTGCTCATTCAGTGTCATCAGCAGCCAATGTGTGGAGGACACAAGATTCCCCTCAAGATGGTCTGATTTTAGGGTTCATA
This sequence comes from Mus minutoides, assembly GCA_902729485.2. Lineage (NCBI taxonomy): Eukaryota > Metazoa > Chordata > Mammalia > Rodentia > Muridae > Mus > Mus minutoides. Next base: position 823,612 of record LR750098.1, read on the forward strand.
ATGTTATTATTGTTGGCTTTTGTTTGTTTGGTGCTGCTGGTACTTGAACCTAGAGCCTAACCCACACAAGATAGGATGTCCAGCATTGAACTATACCCCCATTCCCAGCCTTATATTCTTAATTTAGTCCATTTGTACTAGCTGTTAAGCCTGAGACACTTTGCATCAAATGTGGACTTAATGTTTAATTGTTTGCAGTACTGGAAATAAAACACAGGCTGTATGCATGTTAGGTAAGCACACTATCACTGAACCACATCCTCAGCCCCCAAAGTTGACTGTTTGCATATAACCTGAAGGTTTCCATGTTGCTTCAGCAAATCTGAAAAAAAAAATGTGTGTGTGTGTGTGTCCCCATTATCTTTTGGTCTTGGAAAATTCTTAAGAGACATTGCTGTCTTTCTCTGCTCTTCACCTGTGCTTCAGGTAAACCAGGTAAGAAGGCTGCACATTGTCTCTGGCCTGGCATCTCTGCACTCACAGGCAGAGCAGTGGCGGGTTTTTAGATACACAAAGCACAGCCCATGATGTACCACTCTTAGACCTCACCTGGACCCAGGCACACTTACAGGAGAGGAAGATGGAGCAGAACAGGAACATGAGAAATGGAAACACCCTCTCCAGCCCTGCGTTTGCTATGCACTTTATCAGCACACTCTCCCAGAATTACTGAGATACCATGCATGGAGTCCTGCTGCCTGCTTGTGCCTACTTTACTACCTAAAAAAAATGGGCCATTTGGCACAGAATCCTGGGAGGGCTTGGTAGAATAAGAGTGGTTTAAGATGCAAGGCAAAAAACAAATATTATTAACAGCACTCAGAGCACCCTTTAGCACGATTGCCTATAGACTGCCTCTGGGAAGGAGTACTTACAACGAGAAATGCTTTATTATTATAATGGAGTAGTCAATTATTTACTCTGATGAGAGGTGGAGGGGCTTTTAAATTCATTGTATTAATTTAGAGTTGGGGAGAATGGCTACAAATACAGGCCACCTATGGGTGCTGCATAATACGGATGATATAGTGTGTTTATAATGGGAGTGTGATACGGCTTATTTATACGGTGTCTTGCTACAAAGAGTATATTAGGTATTTTTGCAGCCAAGGCTCAGAAGCCTAAAACAAACAAGATTAAAATCAGCAATAAAGAAGATCAGGAGGAGCCAGTGAAACTCAGCAATAAATTTGATGCAAAACCAGTGTGATCTGTCTAAGGCCTTTTAGGCTGTGCTGCAGGCCATCGCTTCTGTTCGATCATTTTAGTGAGCGGGGGTCGGGGTGAAGGAGTTGGGGCTGAAGCCTGTGAAGGAGAGGTCAGAACAATCCCGACATTATAGGGAAGAACAGGATTTCCACAGCCCCAAGCTCCTTGTGAAAACTGTTCACATGGGCGTGTGTTGGGGAGAAAGGGAAAGAAAGTATGAATGACCGCCCTGCTTAGAGTCAGGAAATTCTTCTCTGGGTAACTCCATTTCCCCTTCCTGGTTCTTTCATTAACATTGTTTGCTTTTCCAGGTGGCTCTCAGCTTCCACTCTTCTTTCATGACTCTTTGTAACCCTCAGATTCTGCCACACTGGCTAGAAGTAGCATATTGAGATCCAGTTCTGCAAAGGGCACAGCCTTTCCATCTGGGCTCAAGATCAGAGAATCTTGACTTAACAGTGATATGGGGTTGGCTGGGCCTGGATCTCTCAGTATAATTTATCACAAAGGGAGCACTCTCAGTTCAGAACTTGAGAAAACAAGGCTTGCTTTGTGGAGAAAGGCATTCTTTTTCTCTAGGTAGTTTAATTAAACATTTGATAAAGTGTTCTCTCCAAACCCTTGGGGAAAAACAATTATGTTCGTTAATTTTCTTTCTCTGACAAAGGTAACTTACGGGAGGGTTTATTCTAGCTCACAGTGTGTGTGGGTCCAGTCCATTACAGTGCAGAAAGCACAGCACTGGGTATCACATTGCATCTGTGGCCAGGGAGCAGAGACTGGTAATGCTACTGTGTTTATTTTATTTTATTGTTGAGACAGGATCTCACTATGTAGCTCAGGCTGACCTGGAACTCACTAGATAGATCAGGCTGGCCTATGGCTCCTGAGTGCTGCGATTACAAGTGTGCACCACCACGCCTGGCTTTATTTATTTTTTAAGTGTAATTAAAAATATTTTCTTTTAAGTGTATGGATGGTTTTGCCTGCAAGTATGTCTGTGTATCACTTGTATGCTTGGTGCCCATGGAGGTCAGAAGAGGGAGTCAGATCCCCTGGGACTGAAGTTAAATAGATGGCTGTTAGCTGACATGTCAGTGCTGGGACTCCAACCTAGGTCTTCTGAGAGAGCAGCCAGTGCTCTTAAAGGCTAGGCCATCTCTCCAGTCGCTATTTTATTTTATTTTATTTTATTTTATTTTATTTTAATTCAGTGTGTGAATAAATGGAATTTACTTCTGTTAGTAGCATGGTGCTACCTCCATTCAGGGTGGGTCTTAGCACCTCTAAACTTAGTGTAGAAACTTCCTTAAGGACATGTTTGGAGGTTTGTTTCCTAGGTGACTATAAATTCCACCAATTCAATAATATTAATCATCAGGGTCTAATCCTCTATGCTGAAGAAAGTGGTTCTGATATAGTTTTTGCCCTATTTCATGACCTTGCTGCAAAGGCAGATGTGTTTGCCTATCAAAGTATCACCTTTAAGGACTAAAAATCACACACACACACACACACACACACACACACACACACACACTTGTGACAATTCTCAACTTGCTAGTGTGTTTCTGCATGGTAGATACCTACCTTTACATTTTCTGATTTTTTCAGTGTCTGTCTCATCATTATATGGTCAACTACCTCCCCCCCACAAAAAAAGACATTTTACATAAACCTAACTTTCTTGACACCTTATTTTGAAAATGTTCAGAGATGTAGAAGCTGAAAGAATAGAATTGTGAAAATGTCTAAGACTTAGAGATTGTTAACATTTGGCTATATTTGCTTTATATATTTATATAAGCATTAGTTTTCAAGCTGTTTTAAAAATAAGCATCAGAAATTGTGACATTTTATCTGTAAATACTTCACACATTTCATGCCAACAAACATGTTTTTCCTATATCACCACAAAACTATGTTATATCTAAGAAAAATAACAATGTACAGTCTGTATTTAAAATTCTCTGATTATGCCAAGGAAGGTGGTATGCACCTATAACCCAACACTGTGGAATCTCAGGCAGGTGTTATTCTGGACAATGTAGTGAGAGTCTTCCTCAAAAAAACTGTATACAGTAAAATTAAAAATAAAGTAAAATTGAAACAAAATTTTCTAGTCAATTCAAACACCCCTTTTCCAATGATCATTATTGTTTTGTTTTTTTAATCTAAGGTGACATTAAGGGAATGAACTGCATTTTGTTCTTATGGCCATAAAATCAAGCCAATGTGGACAGTTAAATTAGTTCATTTACTATGCCTACCCAATGCTTCATGGTAGAGTCTGGGGAATTCAGAGGTTCCAGGGATGAACCTGGTACTATTTTTAAATTTTTATTATTTGAGAATGTCATGAAGAAGTACTACATGTACCAACATTTCCACCTTTCCCATTTCTCTTCCAACTCCTTCCATAGCCCTCCTACTTCTCATATTCATGGGTTTTATCTTTATTTACACACACACACACACACACACACACACACACACACACACACACACTAACATACCCTACTGAGTACATTTAGTGTGTTGTGTCTTCTGGACATGACAATAGTACTGTGTAGCACCACACCCATTATTACCTGTTCAAAACAAATTATACCTGATGGGTTATTTTTTTTAAAAAAGGAGAACAACAAGATGGCATCGCAGTGTTGAGGTTTGGTCTGTTGCTATGTATTATAATGCTAAGTGCAGGTCCCCAGTCCACATGTAGACACAAGTGGCGCTATAGGACCTTGCTCCCAAGGTATTTCTGATTGGTAAATAAAGATCCTGACAACCAATAGCTGGACAGAAGAGACATAGGCGGGGTTTAGGGTTCCTGAGCTTCGGGTTGGAGAAGAACCACGAGGGCGAGAAGACTAGAAGAAAAAGCCACCACGGGTTAGGTGAGTCATAAAATATTGGCCATATGGGTTGGCTGAGTGGAGTTAAGAGAAGCCCAGACAAAATATGGCAAATTATATAATGTGATTATTGGCTGGAAAATAGGCATAATGGCATAGAGGATAGATATTTGCCCGGCTCTTGTGCTGATTAAGTTTTGTTGTAAGTATAAAGGTTGTATGTGTCTTTTCTCAGAAAACTAAATGGTTAAAGGCAGGCTAGAAACCCGGATTGGGATTAAATATTTCTGAAACATCTCAGAGTCTTTTTGATTTGCATTTCCCTGGTGACTAAGGGTGTTAAACATTTCTTTAAGTGCTTCTTGGCCATTCAGATTCCTCTGTTGAGAAGTCTCTGTTTAGCTCTGTACCCCATTTTTTAATTGGATTATTTGGTTTGTTGGTGTTCTTTATATTTTGAGTTGTTTATATTTTGAGTTGTCTATTTATTTTGGATATTAGCCCTCTGTCAGATGTAGGGTTGGTGGAAATCTCTTCCCATCTGTAGGCTGCTATTTTGTCCTATTGATGGTCTCCTTTGCTCTACAGAAGGTTGAAACACCATTCAAAGAGCAGGTATGGGCTGGACCTAGGCTCCTGACATATATGCAGCGGATGTGAAACTTGGTCTTCATGTGGGTTCCCTAACAATTGGAGCGGGGTTGAGAAGGAGGACTGTCTCTGTCTCTGTTGCCTGCCTTTAGATCATTTTCCGCTAGCTGAGCTGCTTTGTCTGCCCTCAGTGGGAGAGGATGCTCTTAGTCCTGTTGTGATTTGAGTGCCAGGGTGGGTTGGTACCCATGGGGGACTTCCTATTCTCTAAGGAGAAGGCGAGGGGGAATGGAGGAAGAGGGTTGAGAGGCAGAGACTTGGAGAAAAGGAGGGAGGGTGGGCTGAGATCAGGATATAAAGTCAATTCATAAATAAATAAAAGGATGAAAAATGCAAAAAAAAAAGAACACAAAGTTAGGAGGGGTGGGAAGTTAGAGCTATGAGGAGTTCACGTGGGGAGCAGGAAGTGCATAGGATCAAAGTACAGCCTTTGAAATTCTCAAAGATTTAATAAAGATTGTGTGTTTGTGTGTGTGTTTAATTACGTCTACCTAGAAAGAGCCAAGAGCATCTAGAGAGATCCAAGAGCATCTAGAGAGAGCCAAGAGCATCTAGAGAGAGTCAAGAGAGTCTATGCAAAGATACTCAGGGGCAGCTCAGTAGTTGCACCGTGTGTATGGCCCTGTTTTCAATTCCTACCAAAGCAAGTAAACCACAGGAAAATCCTTATAACATAATTCAGAAAGGTTATCAGGTATAATCCCTGGGTCATACCCTTAGGCCTTGAAGAGCTAGAATCAGGACGGGACCCATATTTTGTTGCTACATGTCAACCTAACTGTCGTAGTTGTTGATACTGAAATGCTGCCCACTGTTTGTAATAGTTACTGACTGAAGCACCCACGATGCACTGCCCTTCTCACAACCTCACAGGCACAGTGCAGCAGCTAAACACCTCAATCCCTAGCATTGTAGATGATGTCCGAGTAAGGCTTCAAGGCCTGTTATACTTGGTTAAGATAAGTGTCAGATCATTCTTAACCTTTGTATGTCCCCTGAATTAGAAGGATGAAATCACACTCCACATGATGACTTTAGATCCACTTTAATTGCTCATCGAACTGGGATTTTCCTTAAGCTTTCAGGTCTTCTGATATTTTATGAAGCCATTTGATAGATTTAGGATTCGCCACATGTACTTTTTCAGGTATTAAGTCTGGTTAGTCTTAAAAATCTCTACATTCCGTTTTTCATTATATTCATACTAATCTATCACATTACTCTGGGGCTTCTGAGATGGCTCAGAAAGTAAGAGTGTCTGCTGCCAATACCAATGCCTTGAGTTCAAACTCTAGGACCCACGCTGCAGAAGGTAAGAACCAACAAGTTTTCTTCTGACATCCACATGCACCTTGTGGTATGTGCATACATGAACACACAATGAGTAAATATATACATAAATAAACCATAATAAAATTTAAATTATATTAAGTTATCATAACATGAGGCATGTACATATATTACTTGATACAAGAAATATATATACATATATAATGTTCCATTTTTATAAAGAAGAGCATATTTATCACACAAAGAGCCCAGCTTTCAATGCTCAAGAAAACCCTATTTATTAGTTTACAAACATTAGCACTGAGTAGATTATAGGTGGTACTGACTATTTTTACTTAACAGTTTTGGAATTAAAAACATACATTTCCCGAAACTAAAAACAGAAATGAGTCAGCTATTTGGTTATTACCCAGTGCATATAGGTAAGAAGGGTTGCTTCCTAGAAATGATAGTAATCAAAGAAATTAATGAGGTACTCAGCGATCATTTCATTACATCTGGAAAGGTCTAGGTTTTAAAGTGTCAGACCGTGTGTATGAATTCTGAAGAGCTTCATCAGAAATGCCAGGGAGATACTGGAAGACATTTTTGAGGTTTAATTTTATTCACTTTTATGTTTTTCATTATGTGTCCATGTGTGTCTGTGTGTGGGTTTGTGCACGTAAGTGTGGATGTCCACAGAGGCCAGAAGAGGGCACTGTGACTTCCGGAGCTGGACTTAAAGGTTGCGGTGAGCTGCCAGACTGAAGTGCTGAGCACCAAACTTTGCTCCTCTATGGGAGCAGGAACTGGAGTGAAATAGGACTCAACCTGATAAGCTCGGCTCCTTGTAATCCCTTCCCTCCTCCCACCCCACAAGCAAAACAGTCACATGGTCAACATTAGGATTGTTGTTCAAACAGTTCTACCAGATTTATTATGTTTAGTTTCTGAAACAAATCAGAGTAGTAGTAGACCACTTAATGAGACATACTTTTATTATTTACTATTCAAAATGTAGAAAGTGACAAGTTATAATACATATCTAAATGAAATCTTAGGAAAACAATTATGTTAACGGTAATCATGTTTGTATAGTATACAATAGAATTATTAGGGAATATTTTAGTCAGTGTGTTGCTTCGTATTGCTTTTTCTGTAACAAATGTTACTTTCATAAATTAAAAACTTAGTTTAAAACATGGAGCTAACCGCTCCATGATCAGCGAGGGGACACAGTAGGGACTTTCCCCCTTTTTCTGTATGACCTCACCCCTCACTCTGGCTCTCTATAATTATTTTCTTGGCTTTGAGTCTTTGACTTTTCTTTACTTTGTAATCCTCCCTACTCCCAGGGTCTCACTGTATAGCCCAGGTTGGCCTCGAACTCACCATTCCTGTATCTTAGCCTCCCAAGTGCTGGTATCATAAGCATTCACTTGGTTTTCATTTCATATTCTCTCCTGATCGCTCTCATTCCCTTTGGTCCTTGCTTGTTCTGGGTCCTAAGGACATCTAAAGTCTTTGTACTCAGTGCTAGAGGGGTTATGCTGGACTTCATGAATCATGAACAGATCACCCAGAACACTTGCTCCACCTGTGAGCCGGGCTCCTTGATGCGTCTGCACTCTCTGCATATCCACAGAGTAGTATCATACCTAAGAAAAGTATCTCTGTGGAGAGTAAAGTTCCTCTGGGGAGAGCCGAGGTTACCTGGTATTCCTGTGGTTGTAGCTGTTACAAGAAGCCTGATTTTAGGAGGATCCAACTTCTTGAAAAGTCCGACTTCTTGAAGATGTTTGAAATCTTGGAGCCATCGATTGCATTATTTCACTGTGCTGTGTACATGCTGACCCTCCACTCACCACCCCATCATCACCGACAAGCATAAGGGCAAGTGTAAGTATCAAAGAAAAATTCCAAAGCTTCCGTTATCTGACTACTGACTCTGCTCTGCTGTAAACACCATAGGTAGAGCACCAATAGGCCAAGCCCATGACTTTCTGTGTTGTCTGCAGTCTGACTCATTGTGCTAGTCAGATTTTTGCCAGCTTGACACAAATTAAAGGCATTTGGGAATGTCAATTTAAAGAAAAAAAATGCCTCCATCAGATTAGCCTGTAGGCAAGTCAGTGGGAACATTTTCTTGATTGATGCTTGATGAGGAAGGGCCCAAGTATGCTGTGGGCAGTGCCTCCCCTGGGCAAGTGGGCCTGGGAAAGAAAGGTAGCTATATGGGCGTCTGAGGAGCAAGCCAGTAAGTAGCCTCTCTCCATGGCCTTTGCTTCAGCTCTTGTCTTGAGATCCTGCCTTGACTTCCTTTCATGGTAAACCAGAGGTCATAAGGTTAAATAAAGGCTTTCCTCCTTAACTTGGTCTTGGTCAACGTGTTTTATCAAGCAATAGAAACTAAAGTGGAACATTCATAAATGTGAGATCTTTAAACATAACTCAGGCTTTATAAAATAATGAGAAATTTCAGCTATGAAAGATCATTCCTGATTCTGTCTCAGTGTTTCTTCTAACGTTATGTACGAAAATGAGTTATAATCAGTAGATCAATCAAAAATAATTTATATTTTTGTTATGGCTCCCAAAGGCAACATAAGTTTGAATTAATTTGTTGAAACGATATAGTCTTTTTAAAAAATTGTTAAAGGAAACGCTATGTTTAAATCATTTATCATCAGTTTCATGACTGTGCTGACATTTGCCAGCCTCTCTGGTGTACTTTTCTTTACAATGAAGTGTTTTTGAAAGTGCTCAGTCTTAGCCCTGTAGTATATTAAGGCAGAAGAGCCTCGGAAGAGCCTCAGATTCAATGGGTCTTGTGTTTACTTGCTGGAAACCCTGCTCTGCGGAGAGCATTGGGCGTGAAAATGAAAGCAACAGTGTTTTCACGCTCGCTTTTAGAAACGAACAGACTAAAGGGAATAAATTCACACTCGCCAACAATCAGATGAATCGTGTCATTTTGTTGTAACCCGCACTCACGGAAAATAGAGCAAGGGTGGGAGGTGCACCCTGTGCCAGGTGAGGTCCCCGAGCCAGGCGAGGCCCTTTGCCCGGGAGGCCCCGTGCTAGTGTGAGCAGCTGACCTTTGGCCTTGAAGAGCAAAGGGAATGTTAAGGAGCCGAATTAAAAGTCTCACGAGAATCCTGCAGAGTAAGCGAGCACATTTTAACAGCTGTAGACTCCATGCTTAGAGAGATGTTAGGGGGAGCAACAGCGAGTAAGAGGAAAGGAAGAGGCAAACCTGCAGCTTCCCGAACTTGTTTAGAGAGCCGGGTATAACAAGAGTGATCAAGAAGGAAGCTGGACAAATAATTTGGAGCTGTTTCTCTGGTGAGCAGTTTGGAATACAGTGCTGTAGACAAGGTGGTCCTTGGCGTTCTTAAGGGAGGGACAGACGCTACGATTCACACTTCAGAGTTTCTCAGGCAGTATGGTGAGTATATCTCAATGGAGGTGGTAAAAGACAAAAGGAGGAAGCAATTAGAAGAGTCTAGAAACCCTAGTCTTAGCTAGGGTTTCCATTGCTATGGAGAGACAGGATGACCACAGCAACTCTTATAAAGGCAAACATTTAATTGGCGATGGCTTACAGGTTCAGAGGTTCAGTCCATTATCATCATGGCGGGAAGCATAGCAGCATCCAGGCAGAGACGGCACTGGAGAAGCTGAGAGTTCTACATCTTGATCCTACTGCATCCAGAAGAAGACAGATTTCCAGGCAGCTAGGAGGAGGGTCTCAAAGCCCACTCTCACTGTGACACACTTCCTCCAACAAGGCCACACCTACTCCAACAAGGCTGGACCTAGCAGTGCCAATTCCTGGGCCAAGCATATTCAAACCACCACAGCTGGTGAAGACCCAGTTCAGGCCATGTGAGGGATATGGGAGTGGGAATGTGAAAAAGAAAGTGAACTTAAGAAGCCCTGTGTGTATAGGGTATGGTGTCTTATATCTACAATTTGGGAGGTTAGGACAGAGGTTCAAAAGTTCAAGGCCAGCCCGAGCTACATGGTGAGACTCTTGTCTCAAAACGTCCTTTACATTCCTTGAAGAAGCACTGTGTACGTCACATGGGTAGGACTCTGTGACTAGTTGAATTATGACTTAATGGCTCTTCCTGAGGGGACACAAGGTTTGTTTTTGAGGTATGCATCAAGACATTATAAAATATGAGATTTGGTAACATTCACAATAGTATGCAACCATGAACACCAATTCCAGAGGACTCTAAAAGCAATGGTCAGGTCTCAAAGAAACTCAGGACAAATGGCTGACAGTAGTGCTGCTTTAACATACCAAAGTGCTCTCTGGCTATGAGGATCTCTCTGCAAGTACCTGTTACAAAGACCTGGTTCCTCTTAGCACTTCTCATCCCTGTCCTTCACCCCAAACCTCTCCTGCCCCTGAGCTTCTCTTTTGCCATGGGGTATTTGCTAAAGAAAACTGCTGGAATGTGGGTTTAAGCCAACAGAAAGTCTTTATTAGCCAACCAGTGACTATACTGGGTGTTTGGGATCTCAGTGTAGCCTGAGCCTTACTCAGGGTAAGCTAGTAAGCACAAACACCATGTTTGGGGTTGACATACTTCAGCCAGCAAGAACAGTTAGCCAGAAGCAGAGCTACAGAAACCAAACAGCAATGTTAGTATGTTTTGAGACTTTCCCAGAACTATATGAACTTTGATGCGTTAGGCCTTTATTCTAGTTTTGGCAGGTGGTGGTGCTGTGTGTGCTGGGTTTTACAGCCTGAGTGGCACTTCCATCATGGAGTCAGTTGTGCTAAGGTCTAGAACTCCATTATGCTTTCTCCTAGCTTCTGACTGATTCCTGAAGAACGCGCACATTGTGGCCAGACGTTCTCTTTGGTGTCTTGGACTCTAAGTCCTTTCTTATTAGGCCCTGGTCCTCTCTCTTGATTCTCTCTTTCTCTCTCCCTCTCTCCTCTCTGGCCTGGTCTCTTCTGCTGGCCATGTTCAGACTGGACGCTTCCAGATGGCTCTGGCTGTTTTCTCCTTCATATCTACAATAAGATCCTTCTCTTCAACAATACCTAGGAGCAGTCATGTCCTCATTTTTATTCAGAAACCACTCCCATACCCTCTTTCTCCTCATCTGTGACAACCACAGATCTACTCTCTGTCTCTATGAATTGCCCCTTTCATGGTATTTCACATAAAAGGACCATATAAGAGGTGGCCTTTTGTATTAACAGCTTTTACTTTCCTTAATGGTTTTGAGATGCATCCATGCTGTAGTATTTATCTGCTCTTCATTCTTGTACAGAACAGAGTTATATCTCATTGTATGGCTATACCACGTTCTGTTTACATATATATACATCGATGAGTTGTTTATACCTTCTGGATTTTGTCATAAGTGCTAGCATAAGCATTCACATGCAAATTTTTTTGAGTATCAGTTTCAAATTCTTAGGGAAAGATACTAAACAGTAAGATAATTTGTATGTATTTTTTGACAAGTCACCAAACAGTTTTCCACGGTAGCTGCACTATTCTGTGTACTCACCAGTGATATGCTGCAGTTCTATTTCCCCATATGTATGCCCAAGGTTATTTTCTTTTTAAACATTGATAGCCTCCTGGGCACTGTGAAACGGTATCTCAGACCCATGAGAGGCTCATCAGGTAAAAGCTCTTGCTGTGCAAACCTGGTAACCCATGCTCAGTCCTCAGAATCCGTATATGAAGATCAAGATGCAGTAAGTTCACATCTGTAATCTCAACACTTCAGAGTGCGATGGGAGAATAAACCAGAAGTGTGCAGTGCCGCAGAGACAAGGGGGACCTTGCCTTGTAAGCAAGTGGAAAGGGAGAACTCATTTCTGAAGGCTGTCCTCTGAGGTCCACACTCATGCTGTGGAAGTGTATACACACACACACACTACACACACTCACACACACCACACACACACACACACACACACACACACACACACACCACACACACACACACACACACACACACACACACACAAATAGTAATAATACATAAAAATAAAAATGCTATCCTTTGTTCTTTTGATTTGCATTTACTAGATGGATGATAGCACCAAGCATGCTTTAATCTTTGAAAAGTGAAGTTTCATAGTTTTGCTAATATTTTTAAAAATCAGATCGCTACCTTTGTTACCGAGTTGTGATAATTCTTTATATTTTCTGAATATTAGGACTTCATAAACTACAGATTTGAAACAATCATCTTCTATACTATAGACTGCCATTTCAGTCTATGGATCTTTCTCTCCCTTTAAAAATATTAATTACTTTTTAAAAAAAGTGTTGTATTGGAGTTCAAGCCCATGGTCTTTTGCATGTTAAATGCATGCATACTATACATTAAACTTCACTTCTAGCCTCCTCATTTGATAGGTTCTGGAACCATTTTGCTAAAATATGAAACACAGTTGAGAAAATGGAGAAGATTGAAGACAAACAGAAACAGTTTTGTTTAAAAGAGGATTGAGGGCACCCAGAGGTATTTGGCTCCAGCTAGTACCTGGAACATGTAATATGTTTGGTACTTCTGTGTGTGTGTGTGTGTGTGTGTGTGTGTGTGTGTGTGTGTGTATGTGTATGGGTGACATGTATATGTGTATTGTATGATTGCAGGTATTCATATGTCACATTGCAAGTCCCATGTCAGTCATCTCCTATAGCTGTTGTTAACTACTGTGTACACACACCATTATGTACCAGTTGCTGGCCAGGGAGCTTCCAGGATGAACCTGTCTCTATCCCTCACCTTACTGGTGCAATGGGGCCACAGACGTGTGGTACTAAATCTGGCTTTACATGGACGCAGGAGATCTGAACTCAGATTTTCTTACATACACTGCATTCACTTTCCTCATGGAGCCTCTCCTCCATCCCATTAGCACTGTTTGAAGGATGAGGAACTGGGAGAATGTTGCTGTCCCAGCCAGCCTTAAGACAGGATCGTGCTCCAGAGAAACAATGGCTGCTTCCCCTTCCTCTAACAAAACCAAATTGGACATACTGTTCTTGACCAATTTCCAGAAACCCAAATCAACATGGATTTTGTCAGAGGCCAAACTGAACCAGGTACCAAGTACGAGCAATACAATTTACTGGTAAGAATTATAGCCTATTGTGATCTACTTATAAAATTTTCCTCCAAATACACAACAATATGTATATATCTTCAACTAAGCTTACGCTTATGGAAGATTTATTTATGCCACAGTAATTGAAAAAGCTGGTATAGAGTTTAAACCCTAAATAAAATAAGACAGTTGCTTTTTTCATGAGGAAAGTATCATTGACTTTTTCTTTTTAATATAATTTAGATCCTATGCCTTGACTTATTCAACCATGCCTAATGTGCAGGTTTTTTTTTTTTTTTAATATCTTAGCTGACTCGGCTCTTGTACACAGGCAATGCTGATGGAGGCATAAAATAGCTTTCTCTAGAGTTCTGTCCCCATAGCTGGTATCAAGAGACACCTGTTTTCCAATCTCCTATGCCAGTGCATGCTGCTCTGTAGACCAAGATCTGGCAGGTTTTATGAATCTCAGGGAAGCCATTTTGCTGCCGAACTGACCTCATTCACACATTTCATTTATCCGCAATAATAAGAATATCAATACCCTGGATTTATACGGAGCTGCTCATCCAAAGAGGTCAAAGCATTTTAATTTAATTGGATGTTCCCATGGTTTTAAGAGCCTCTGGGTGTATTACAGAGGTAATAATAAAACAGTCTGCCCTGGTTTGCAAAATAATAGACAACATAAAACAAGACGTGCACGTATACTGTTTCTGAACCTCATCGTGTAAACTTATTCAGGAACTAGCTGTCAAGGTCTTTTCTAAGATCATCTCTGTGTGTCTTTTCATCTTGTGACATCACTCTTTAGCCACTAACTGCTTGTTCAGGACCAATTGTCTGTCTCTTTGAACACATGATTCACGGTTTCAGTTTGAGCCTTAGCTTGTCTGCCTCCTACCTCTCCCTCCTCCCTCCTCCTTCTCCTTTTACTGGAATTTAAGTCTTCATTTTATTTTTAAAAATATTTTATTTTAAATTGTGTGTGTGTGTGTGTGTGTGTGTGTGTGTGTGTGTGTGTGTGTGTGAGAATGTGTATGTAACTGCAGGTGCCCATGCTTTCTGCTAGCTTTAATGTCTACCTGACACAGGCTATACTCATCTGAGAAGACAGCCCCTTGATTGAGAAAATGTATAAAATTGAGCTGACAGCAAGTCTATAGGGCATTTTTATAACTAGTGTTTGATGTGGGAGTGCCCAGGCCATTGTGGGTGAGTGCATACGTGGGGTGGTGATCTTGGGTTCTATAAGAAAGCAGGCTGAGCCAAGCTATGGGAAGCAAGCCAGTAAATAACATCCCTCCATCGTTTCTGCATCAGCTCCTGCCTCTAGATTCCTGCCCTGTCTGAGTTCTTGTCCTTTCTTTGATAAGGAAGAGTGATGTGGAAACCAAATAAAACCTCTCTTCCCCAAGTTGCTTTTGTTAAGGCGTTTCATCACAGTGATTAAACCCCTAACTAAGGAACCATTGAAACAGGAAGAGTGTGTCAGATGCCCTGAAGCTGGAGTGACAGGTGGATGGAAGCTGCCCTACATGGGTGCTGGAAACCAAACACAGATTCTTTGTAAGAGCAGCATGCACTCATAAGCACTGAGAAATTTCTCTAGCCCTTCCCTTCCATTCTACTTTTAAAGTCAACTTAATTATAACCTAGCTACTCATGAGGAATTTGCTAGGCATCCCAGCATTCATTGACTCTTTTTCATTGAAATATCTGCAGTTGTGTGTGTGTGTGTGTGTGTGTGTGTGTACCCAGTAAATTCTTTGTACTATGTTCATTTCTAAATACTCCTACTCCATATATATGTCATCATCCCTACATAGAATCATCCATAATTAATCTCTGATATATTGAGAAATGTTATTTAGTTCTAAGAAGCCTGTTGAGTTTGGGAGTCTATCTTAATAGCTGATAGTTATAAGTGAGCAGATCTACTAATCCTCCTGTAGAATTAAAACACACACACACACACTTTTTTTTTTCACATTCTAGTACAAGCTTGGAGATTTTCTGCACGGCACCCGAGAACAGAAACAATGTCAAAGACTATATTTATCACCAGAAGATGAAAGGTGTATTGGGTAAAGTTTTCCTGAAGTGTGATACGAAACAAGACAATTAGAACACTTTCTTGAGAGTTTAATTTGGTGTGTGATAATTTAATTTTCACCTAATTACAGTTCTAGTATGTGCTAAAAGCAGTCCATCATTTTGACACTCATCTAATTCTTGCTTTTAAATAAAATGCGTTTGTTTATTTCCTTTTAAAATTTATAGGAACTATGAGAAAGCTTGAAGATAAAAGAAAAATTATCCATATTACTTATCTATTACTACCAGAGACATACTTTAAACACTTTGAAGACATGCTTCAAAGTGAAGTCATGTTACAACCTGCCCAAAACAATATGGAAACTGAGGCACAGACTAGCTTAAGTCTCTTTTCAAAGGGAAGTAGAGTCAATTGTGTCCTTGAGTTGAATCTAGAAAGTTCCACAGCACAAATGCATTCTTTAAAGTACATGCAACATAAACTACTTTTAAATCATCTTAAATGTGTTAACAGTGGGTTTAATGGATCCAAAAGTTGCTTAAGTGTAAACACTGAAACTGTGTATCATCGGAGCGTTTTATGTTCTCCCAAAGAAACTTTTTCCGTATCATGAAGTCACCCCTGCCTCAGTTCTGAACAGTTATTAAGTCGATTTTTGTTTCTATGAATTTGCTCATTTTGGGTATTTTATATAAATGGACTCCTCAGTCTTTGTGTCTGGCTTCTTTCACTTGGCACAGTGCTTCAAGGGGAATTAATGTTGTAGCTTGCACCAACACTTCACTCCTTTTTATGACTCTTACGTATTCTATTGTATGGGTAGTCTGTATTTGTTTATATCACAATCACATGCCTCATATTACACCAAATACATCACTGTTGTGACGAGCGATTGCTGGGAATGCTTATGTAATGCTATGTTTGAACACTTGAGTCTCTTGGGTATTATTTGTGAGAGAAACCACTAACTATTTCCACACTGATTGAAGCATTTCATATTCTCAGCAACATTGTTCTGATTTCTTTATGTATTTGCCAGCATTTATTTTTCCTTTTTGATCTGGGTGGAGTGGCACATGCCCTTAATCTCAGCACTTGGGAGGCACAGGCAGGTGGAGCTCGGGGAGTTAGAGGCCAGCTAGGGTAAAAGGTAAGAACTGATTTCCTGAAAGTGGGTCTCTGTTTTCCACATGTGCTCCCCCCCCTAAACAAGTGAATTAATGTAAAAAAAGTTAAATCAATAAAAATATATAGTTGTCCCAGTGAATGTAAACTGGCACCTTATTTTTTAAGCCTTTAAAAATATCATATATAATATATATATACATATATATTTTTAATTTTATTATATATGTGTATATATATAATAAAGTCCATTTTTAAGGTTTCATTTAATTTATATGAGAACACTGTAGCTGTCTTCAGATACACCAGAAGAAGGCATCAGACCCCATTACAGATGGTTGTGAGTCCTCATATGGTTGCCGGGAATTGAACTCAGGAACTCTAGAAGAGCAGCCAGTGCTCTTAACCAATGAGCCATCTTTCCAGCCCTAATAAAGTTCTATTTTTAATGTACATTTCCCTTTTTGTTGCTCTAACTTTTGTAAAAAAAAAAAATCCACTGTTAAATGTAAGATCATAAAAATTTTTTCTTTTTTATTAGAAATTTTCTTAATTTACATTTCAAATGCTATCCTGAAAGTTCCCTATATCCTCCCCCTCTCTGCTCCCCTACCCACCCACTCCCACTTCTTGGCCCTGGTGTTCCCCTGTACTGGGGCATATAAAGTTTGCAATACCAAGGGGCCTCTTTTCCCAATGATAGCCGATTAGGCCATCTTCTGCTATATATGCAGCTAGAGACAAGAGCTCTGGGGGTACTGGTTAGTTCATGTTGTTGTTCCACCTAAAAGGTTGTAGACCCCTTCAGTTCCTGTGGCACTTTCTCTAGCTTCTCCACTGGGGGCCCTGTGTTCCATCCTATAGATGACTGTGAGCATCTACTTCTGTATTTGCCAGACACTGGCATAGCCTCATATGAGACAGTTATATTAGGGTCCCTTCAGCAAACTCTTACTGTCATATGCAATAGTGTCTGGGTTTGGTGACTGATTATGGGATGGATCCCCAGGTGGGGTGGCCTCTGGATAGTCCATCCTTTCGTATTATCTCCAGACTTTGTCTCTTTAACTCGTTTCATGGGTATTATGTTCCCTAGTCTAAAGAGGAATGAAGTACCCACATGACGGTCTTCCTTCTTGATTTTCTTGTGTTTTGAAAATTGTATCTTGGGTATGATAAGATTCTGTGCTAATATCCGCTTATCAGTGAGTGTATATCTAGTGACTTCTTTTGTGATTGGGTTACCTCACTAAGGATTATACCCTCCAGATACATCCATTTGCCCAAGAATTTCATAAATTCATTGTTTTTAATAGCAGAGTAGTACTCCATTGTGTAAATGTACCACATTTTCTGTATCTATTCCTCTGTTGAGGGACATGTGGGTTCTTTCCAGCTTCTGGCTATTATAAATAAGGCTGTTATGAACATAGTGGAGCATGTGTCCTTATTACCAGTTGGAACATCTTCTGGATATGTGCCCAGGAGAGGTATTGCTGGATCCTCCGGTAGTACTATGTCCAATTTTCTGAAGAACCACTAGACTGACTTCCAGAGTGGTTGTACAAGCTTGCAATCCCACCAAAAATGGAAGATTGTTCCGCTTTCTCCACATCCTTGCCAGCATCTGCTGTCAGCTGAATTTTTGAACTTAGCCATTCTGACTGGTGTGAGGTTGAATCTCAAGGTTGCTTTGATTTGCATTTCCCTGATGATTAAGGATGTTGAACATTTTTTTCAGGTGGTTCTCAGCCACCTGAGAATTCTTTGTTTAGCTCTGTACCCCATTTTTAATGGGGTTATTTGAATTTCTAGAGTCCACCTTCTTGAGCTCTTTGTATATATTGGATATTAGTCCTCTACCACATTTAGGATTGGTAAAGATCCTTTCCCAATCTGTTGGTGGCCTTTTTGTCTTCTTGACAGTGTCTTTTGCCTTACAGAAGCTTTGCAATTTTCTAAGGTCCCATTTGTCAATTCTTGATCTTACATCACAAGCCACTGCTGTTCCGTTTAGGAATTTTTCCCCAGTGCCCATATCTTCGAGGTTTTCCCCAATTTCTCCTCTATAAATTTCAGTGTATCTGGTTTTATGTGGAGGTCTTTGATCCACTTAGACTTGATCTTTCTACAAGGAGATAACAATGGATCAATTTGCATTGTTCTACATGATAACCGCCAGTTTTGCCAGCACCATTTGTTGAAAATGCTGTCTTTTTTCCACTGGATGGTTTTAGCTCCCTTGTCAAAGATCAAGTGACCATAGGTGTGTAGATTTGTTTCTGAGTCTTCAATTCTATTCCATTGATCTACATGTTTGTCGCTGTACCAGTACCATGCAGTTTTTTTTTTTTTATCACAATTGCTCTGTAGTACAGCTTAATGTCAGGTATGGTGAGTCTCCCAGAGGTTCTTTTATTGTTGAGAATAGTTTTTGCTATTCTAGGTTTTTATTATTCCAGATGAATTTGCAAATTGCCCTTTCTAACTCAGTGAAGAATTGAGTTGGAATTTTGATAGGGATTGCATTGAATATGTAGATTGCTTTCATCAGGATAGCCATTTTGACTATATTAATCCTGCCAATCCATGAGCATGGGAGATCTTTCCATCTTCTGAGATCTTCTTCAATTTCTTTCTTCAGAGACTTGAAGTTCTTATCATACAGATCTTTCACTTCCTTAGTTAGCGTCACACCAAGATATTTTATATTATTTGTGTCTATTGTGAATGGTGTTGTTTCCCTAATTTCTTTCTCAGCCCTTTTATCCTTTGTGTAGAGAAAGGCCATTGATTTGCTTGAGTTAATTTTATATCCAGCTACTGCACTGAAGCTGTTTATCAGGTTTAGGAGTTCTCTGGTGGACTTTTTGGGGTCACTTACATATACTATCATATTATCTGCAAATAGTGATATTTTGACTTCTTCATTTCCAATTTGTATCCCCTTGACCTCCTTTTATTGTCGAATTGCTCTGGCTAGGACTTCAATTACTACATTGAATAGATAGGGAGAAAGTGGGCAGCCTTGTCTAGTCCCTGACTTTAGTAGGATAGCTTCCAGCTTCTCTCTATTTACTTTGATGTTGGCTACTGGTTTGCTGTATATTGCTTTTATTATGTTTAGGTATGGGCCTTGAATTCTGATCTTTCCATGACTTTTATCATGAAAGGGTGTTGAATTTTGTCAAATGGTTTCTCAGCATTTAATGAGTTGATCTTGTGGTTTTTGTCTTTGAGTTTGTTTATATAGTGGATTACGTTGATGGATTTCTGTATATTAAACCATCCCTGCATTCCTGGGATGAAGCTTACTTGGTCGTGATGGATGATCATTTTGATGTGTTCTTGGATTCAGTTTTCAAGAATTTTATTGAGTATTTTTGCATCGATATTCATGAGGGAAATTGGTTTGAAGTTCTCTTTCTTTGTTGGATCTTTGTGTGGTTTAGGTATCAGGGTAACTGTGGCGTCATAGAATGAATTGGGTAGAGTACCTTCTGTTTCTATTTTGTGGAATAGTTTGAGGAGAGTTGGAATTAGATCTTCTTTGAAGGTCTGATAGAACTCTGCACTAAACCCATCTGGTCCTGGGCTTTTTTTTTTTTTTTGGTTGGGAGACTATTGATGACNTAGGCCATCTTCTTCCATATATGCAGCTAGAGACATGAGCACAGGGGGAACTAGTTAGTTCATGTTATTCTTCCACCTATAGGGTTGAAGACCCCTTCAGCTCCTTGGGTACTTTCTCTAGCTCCTTCCTTGGGAGTCCTGTGTTCCAACTAATAGCTGACTGTGAGCATCCACTTCCGTGTTTGCCAGGCACTGGTATTACCTCCCACGAGACAGCTATATCAGGGCCCTTTCAGCATTATCTTGCTGGCATATGCAATAGTGTTTATTTTTGGTGGCTGATTATGGGAAGGATCCCTGGCAGCCGCAGTCACTGGTTGGTCCATCCTTTTGATTCAGCTTCACACATGATCTCTGTAACTCCTTCAATGAATGTGGCTGCCCTTGTATTCGGAGAGTAGATATTCAGAATTAAGAGTTCATCTTGGTTGATTTTACCTTTGATGAGTAACAAGTGCCCCTCCTTGTCTTTTCTGATAACTTTTTGTTGGAAGTTAATTTTATCCCATATTAGAATGGCTACTCCAGTTTGTTTCTTCTGACCATTTGCTTGGAAATTGTTTTCCAGCCTTTCACTCTGAGGTAGTGACTGTCTTTTTCCCTGAGGTGGGTTTCCTGTAAGCAGCAAAATGTTGTGTCCTGTTTGTGTAGCCAGTCCATTAGTCTATGTCTTTTTATTGGGGAATTGAGTCCATTGATGTTAAGAGAAATTAAAGAAAAGTAATTGTTGCTTCCTGTTATTTTTGTTGTTAAAGTTGGGATTCTGTTCTTGGTGCTGTCTTCTTTTAGGTTTGTTGAAGTATTACTTTCTTGCTTTTTCTAGGGTGTAGTTTCCATCCTTGTGTTGGTGTTTTCCCTTTATTATCTTTTGAAGGGCTGGATTCGTGGAAAGATATTGTGTGAGTTTGGTTTTTTGTCATGGAATACTTTTATTTCTCCATCTATGGTAATTGAGAGTTTTGCTGGGTATAGTAGCCTGGGTTGGCATTTGTGTTCTCTTAGGGTCTGTATAACATCTGTCCAGGATCTTCTGGATTTCATAGTCTCTGGTGAGAAATCTGCTGTAATTCTAATAGGCCTGCCTTTATATGTTACTTGACTTTCCCCCCCTTACTCCTTTTAATATTCTATCTTTATTTAGTGCATTTGTTGTTCTGATTATTATGTGTCAGGAGGAATTTCTTTTCTGGTCCAGTCTATTTGGAGTTCTGTAGGCTTCTTGTATGTTCATGGGCATCTCTTTCTTTAGGTTTGGAAAGTTTTCTTCTATAATTTTGTTGATTATATTTGCTGGCCCTTTAAGATGAAAATCTTCATTCTTATCTACTCCTATTATCCGTTGGTTTGGTCTTCTCATTGTGTCCTGGATTTCCTGGATGTTTTGCGTTAGGATCTTTTTGTATTTTGCATTTTCTCTGATGTTGTGCCCACGTTCTCTATTGAATCTTTTGCACCTGAGATTCTCTCTTCCATCTCTTATATTCTGTAGCTGATGCTCACATCTATATTTCCTGCTTTCTTTCCTAGGGTTTCTATTGCCACAGTTGTCTCACTTTGGGTTTTCTTTAATGTTTCTACTTCCCTTTTTATGTCCTGGATGATTTTGTTCAATTCCACCACCTGTTTGGTTGTGTTCTCCTGTATTTCTTTAAGTGAGTTATTAAAGTCCTTCATGTCCTCTACCAGCATCATGAGATATGATTTTAAATCTGAGTCTTGCTTTTCGGCTGTGTTGGGGTATCCAGTACTAGCTGAGGTGGGAGTGCTGGGTTCTGATGATGGTGAGTGGTCTTGCTTTCTGTTATTAAGATTCTTACATTTGCCTTTCGCCATCTGATAAACTCTGGAGTCAGTTGTTATAGTTGTCTCTGGTTGGAGCTTGTTCCTCCTGTGATTCTGTTAGCCTCTGTCAGCAGTCCTGGGAGTCTAGCTCTCTCCTGAGACTCAGTGGTCAGAGTAGTCTCTGCAGGCAAGCTCTCCTCTTGCAAGGAAGGTGCACAGAGGTCTGGTATTCAGACCTGCCTCTTGGCTAAAGATGAAGGCCTGATACAGGGCCTGCACCAGAAGATGTGTTGCCTCTGCAGCCTGCACACTCACCTGCACAGACTGGTCTCTGAGGGATCCAGGATCCAAGATGGCTCCCTCACCTGCTTCTGCAGGGAGAGCCCTCCAAGGCGGACTCCTCTCCTCAGGAGGAGAAGGTGCCTGGATGTCTGGAGCCAGAAATGGGGTCTGTCCCAGAAGCTGTGTTGCTTCTGCCTGTCCCAGAAGCTGTGCAGCTTCTGCAGTCTGCACTCTCACCTGCAAAGACTGGTCTCTGAGGGATCCTGAATCCAAGATGGCTCCCACAGGAGCTCCAGTAGGCAAAGCCCTTCCAGGAGGACATGTCTCCTCTGGAGGGGAAGGTGCCCAGAAGTCTGGAGCACAACATTGGGTCTGTCCCAGAAGCTGTTGCTTCTGCCTGTTCCAGAAGCTGTGTTGCTTCTGCAGTCTGCTCACTCACCCTTCGTAGTCTGTGAGCTGAGACTGGTCTCTGAGGGATCCGGGACCCAAGATGCTTAGATCATAAAATTTTTTCTCTATATTTTCTTTCAAAAGTTTTAAATAATAAATTAAGGACTTTGACATAATTTGAGGGTTTTTTTGTGTGTGTGGTGTGTGGTAGGTAGGTGTCCACTTTATTTTTTCATGTTTCTATCTAGTGCTTTATTTTTTATTTGCTGAAACGACTATTCTCCCTCCTTATTTGAAGTTTTCATATTTCAAATATAATATTCAAAATATCATTTTGAATGGCATGGGCATCCTTGTCAAAAAATCTAACTGGTCATAGCTGGAGAGGTGGCTCCATGGTTAAGAGCACTTGCTGTCTAGGGTTGTTTCCTAGCTCCTCCACGCTCCTTAAAACCATCTCTACCTCTGGTTCCAGGTCGGCTTCTACAAGAGCCAGGTCACATACATGTATGCATATATGTGAATGCAGGCAAACACTTTTCTAAATAAAATAAAAATAGATAAAATTGAACACTGTAGCTGTTCAGACACACCAGAAGAGGGCATTGGATCCCATGATAGATGGTTGTGAGCCACCATGTGGTTTCTGGGAGTTGAACTCAGGACTTCTGGAAGAACAATCAGTGCTCTTGACTGCTGAGCCATCTCTCCAGCCCCTAAAATGGATAAATCTTTAAAAAGAAGAAGAACAAGAGAAAAAAAAAACCCTACAAAACAAAAAAGCAAAAAAGCCTACAGCTGGCAGACACATGGGGCTATCTCTGTATTCTCAGTGGCATTCCATTTCTGTGTTTGATCTTATTATGCTAGCACTTCTCCCTTTGATTACTTTAGCTTTTCAGTATGGGATTAAACCAGAGAATGCAAATCCTCTGTATTTATTCTTTGTGTGTGCGTTTGTGTGTATGAAATCCCAGAGGTCAACCATAGATGTTTCCCTTAGTTGTTATCTGCCTTGTTTGTTTTTGAGACAGGTGCTCTCACTGAACTGGTGAGAGGACCACATAAACTCCATTTTAGGACCTGGTTTGATTTCAAAAGGGGAATCATCCGTTCCAGCAACTGACCATAAAACCCGCCTAAGTCATCAGTCCCAGAAACTAGGCCATAAGTCACCAGCTCCAGGAACAAGGGCATGAAATTCCCATCCAAAGAACAACCTGGAGATAACCACAAGATGGGTAAATATCTTATCTCAGGATGGGCCATCTGTGTGGGGCAGCCTTACATGGTTTGGGTATCTCTTCCTGTTGCTAAATGCTCATGATACAGGAATGCAGTCCACTGACTACCTGGACACAAACCAATCAGAAACCGACCTATGTAACATCCACAGCACCCACCAATGAAGATTTAGATTACCTAAGCCTAACTAAAATTCCCCTAATTACCTATAAAAAGGCCTGTGCGCCTTTGTCTGGGATAGCCATTTTTGTAAATAGCCGACCCTGCATGCAGACTTCTTCCTTTTGAGAAATAAAAGCACTCTTGCCAATTGCATAAGTGAGTGGTGGTCCCTGTGAGGTGCTTCTGGACTTAACACCTGTGGCTTGTCAATTTGGCTGGTCAGTGAACAGCAGGATCTTCTTATCTCTGCTTCCTTGATGCTGAAGTTGTCAGCTTATTTCACTATTGCTGGCGTTTGGTCTGGGTTCTGGATCCTTATACCTTTGTGGTAAGCACTTATTTACTGAGGCATTTCCTCACTCCTCCACATTTTTTCCCTCTTCCAAGCTAGTTTACACTGTTCAGGGATTTCTGATCCCACATGGATCTTAGAACCAGCTATTCCACTGCTGGGAAGGTTTGCCATAGTCCCTGCATCCGTTTTTCATCTGTGATGTTTTACATGTACCTTATTCCTTTGTTTTGTTTTTTCAGAAATATTTTGTAGTTTTCTGTATATACATATGTGACTTTCCTGTCCAAATTCATCCCTGTGTTTTATTATTTTTTGCCTCTGTTGAGTTAGTTGAGATTATTTTTTTTCTTTCTTTTTCCTTTTCTTTTTTGCCTTCTTTCTTCCTCTCAAGCCCTTCCAAGGTCTTTCTACTTAGTCCTGGATGTTCTGGAACTCTCTGTGTAAAGCAGGCTGGCCTCAAACTCACGGACCTATACCAGCAACTACCTTCTTCTTCTTCTTTTTTTTTTTTTTCTTCGAGACAGGGTTTCTCTGTATAGCTCTGACTGTCTTGGAACTCACTTTGTAGACCAGGCTGGCTTCAAACTCAGAAATCCACCTGCCTCTGTCTCCCAAGTGCTGGGATTAAAGGCGTGCTACTCCACCGCTTGGCCAGCAACTACCTTCTAAGTGCTGGGATTAAAGGTGTGTGGTACCATGCCTGGCTAGGTTCATTTATTCTTAAGATTGCTCTTTCTTAGTGTATAGGAATATCTCTAAATTGTTGTTATTCACTTTGTATCCTGTGACATTGCTGAAGTTTTTATACTAGCTCCAGCAGTGTTTTATGCTCTTTGTAATACATTCTATAAAATCATATCATCCACAAATATAGATGGTTTTGTTCCTACCTTTGGAAACTAGATGCTTTTCTCTCTTTTTTTCTTGCTTTGGCTATGATTCTCAGAGTTTTATTGAGTAGATACAGTGAAAATGGACAACCTTGTCTTGTTCCTAATCTTAATGAGAAACTTATTTTTCATTATTATAAATACTGTTAATTTGTTTTTTAAAATTCCATTATATTTATGCACTTTCCTTCTTTTTGGACTTTTTCTTTTAAAATACAAGTAACAAGATTTATTCCAGACAAGAGTACATTCACATATGACCAAGGAACCCACTCTTACCTCCCTTTCCAAATGACAGTGGGGCAGGTACTTAACACTCCTGGTACAGCCATTGGACAGTCTAATCTGCACAACCTCAAGTGATGTAATAGAATCAAGCTCAGTCTTTCACCACCCACCCCAATCCCATCCCCAGGGCTGCAGAAACACACCGGGGAGGGGGAAAGTATGTTGAGACACCAAACTCCCAGGCCTGAACTCTTAGCTTCTTCAAACCAGTCTTTACTCTCAGCAGGGCTTCAGGGGCTTCCTCTTGGCCCACCTGAGAACATTAGCCCCACCTGTGTGGACTCAGCAGGGAAGCCAGCGATGAGGGAAGACAGCAACGTGTCTTGGCTCTCTGGCCTATGTTAAGTGTGGGTGGGCCCCATAACCTATTCCCTCCTGGAGGGCAGGCTCAGTTCCCAAGTTAGGAACAACTTCTACAACTCTTGAAATTTATAAAACAAGTTTTGAGCCATATTTAAAAACAAACAAACAAACAAACAAACAAACAAAAAACAAGAGTTTAACTCCAAAAGGGGATGTCTTTAGAACAAGCTAGACAGTTCATTTAAATTATTTATACTAGTTGTTAACAAGGAGGCTACAAAAGGAAGAGAAACTGAGGGCAATACTTCCTGGAACTTACCACATACCTCTATGGCCCCATACAACTGTGGGAAGACGTGTGAAAATGCTAGAGTGGGCCCTGGAACTGGACACCAGTCTCTGTGGTGTGCCAGTGCACCAGAAAAGAGAAAACCAAAGACCTGCAGGCGCTAACGAAACAATAAACCCACCAACAAGGCCAAGCTGGCAAAGGCTGGGACCACAGATCCTTCTCCCCTGCGCCTCAGATTAGCCTTTGTGCTTAGCCAAGGAGGGCAAAGCAGAAGCAATTCTCCTCAGGAAGGAGCTAGACAGACTTTGTAGTGTGTCTTTGGGGGACTGATGCCACCCCGCCCTGTTTGCCCCCCGAACGAAGGTGAGGGGCTGGCAACCTTAAAGCAGGCCATTGGGTCTGGAAGACTCTGAAGCCAGCCCACCCCGCTCCCGCTGGTGAGTTTTCTGGTGCTGCTTCTTCACAAAAAGCTCTTCTCACATTCAGGGCAATTGTAGGGTCGCTCACCAGTGGATATGTTGGTGCTGAACCAAGTCAGATGGATGGCTAAAACTCATGCCACAGTACCCACAGATGAGAGAACTCCCGCTTTTCCTCCAAGGGGTGTGGCCAGTTAAAGCAACTAAGCTGTTTGGTGAGAACCTCTCCTGGGTTTGTGGACTGGTGCTGGGGCCTTCCTGCTGATGGCACCGCTGGTGGGTCACCAGGCTTACCTTGTAGCTGAAGCTCCCGTGGCACACATCACACTGATGCAGCTTCGACCTTTTGGTCTGTGGTTTCAGCCGGGGCCTGCGTCTAAGGCTCTTCTCTGGTTCTGTGGCTGAATAAGATTCCCTGCCCGTGTGGCTCTGCAAATGTGCAATCATCTGCTGCTTGTAGCGAAAGCTGATCTGGCATTCAAAGCTGATCTGGCATTCGGAACATTTGTACGGGCTGGTGTCCCTCTTCACCTTCAGAACCTGTCCACTCTCCTGACCCAATTGCACCTGTCTGTGAGACTTCTGTTTTCCGGGGCAGTCCAGATTTCTACCAGGGGCAGGGTCTCTACTGCTCTCAACAGACTCACGGGTTGAGTCCTTAGGGCCTGATTCCAAGAGGGCAGAATCTCCTGGACTATTCCAGAACACAGCCTGCTCTGTGCCAAAGAAAGCCTGCTGTTCAGCTGCATTGGAAAACATGCTGGGAAGACCTGCAGGACCCTCCTGTTTGTACAGCATCTCCTGTTTAACCATGGCCCTATCTGCCAGGTGGGTACCTTCTTCCATCGAGTCATCCACCATCTCTGCACCAGACTCCATTTCTTCCTCTGGCTGGCCAAGGACCTTCAGAGAGACCAGTGCCTCATAGCTGCTTTCCATAACATTTCTGTAGAGCTCCTTCTGCCAGTCCTCTAGGTTCTCCCACTCCTGTTCTGAGAAATAGACCCCATCATTCTCAAGGGACCCAGACACCTTTGGGGTCTCCCCCTTGCTGCCGGGAGGCAGCCGAAGGACCCAGAAGTTCTTGTGGAGAAGCAGGTTCTCTACATTCTCCAGTCACAGCGGTAGCAGCCCGTACTCCTGCAGCAGGGTCCCCAGCACGGCCCACTTGCCCTCCGGCTGGTTGCTGAACTCTATGGCTGTCTGCTCGAAGTCAGCCAGCTTCTCTGCTGACCTTGCACGTCCCTCCATGCTCTGCAGTCAGGCAGCCTGGGATTTCACCTTCTTCTTCATGCCTTGAATAGCAGCCACCACTGTTCAAAGTGAGATTTCTGTGGCTGGAAGTATGGGCTTTTCTCTGTTGTTTGTGAAGGTGGTGTGGCTGGAGCTAACAGTGTGGAGCGCAGTTTCCTCCTGTGCGGAGCAGGTGTCAGACTCCGCCATGGTCTCAGTCGCCCCATAACACGGACTGGAGGGAAAGCGCTCAGATTGTGTGCTGCTCCACCAGATGCCCAGACCCTTCTGGAAGCTGCCACAGCAGCTGAGTTGATACAAGGTGTGTTATGGGAGTAACCCTCCCTGCCCCCACCCCCCCTCCCCCCAAAAAACTGCAGCAGTTTCTCCTTTTTTGGACTTTTTTGAGTGTTTTTATTTTAAAAGTATGGTTGAATTTCTACAAAAGATTTTCCTCTATCCATTGAAATTGATCTGTGGTTCTCAACCTGTGGGGTTGACTCCTTTGAGGCTGCATATCAGATATCCTGTATATCAAATATTTACATTGCAAGTCACAACAATAGCAAAGTTACAGTTATGAAGTAGCAATGAAATAATTTTATAGTTGTGAGTCACCACAACATGAGAAAGTATATATATTAGGAAGGGTGACAGATCCTTTTCTCTCTCACAGCCTGTGTTTTGGCATAACCGCAACAGTGAACTTGTACATAAGATGAATATACAAACATTCAGTCTCAGAAAAATACCAAAGAAAAATCTCTGTGCCTGTACATTTTTGCATTTGGTTGATTTTAAGATAGTATTTGAGGTTAATATTTTTGCACACACAAGCATTCTTTTGGGACCTTTGTTTAAATAGAAGTATCTGCATTTTATCATCAGATACATTAAGTTAAAGCGTGTAAAATTATAAAATGGAGTAAACTGAAAAACAACTTAAGGTCTCTCTGAAGAGATCTACAGAGACAGTAAGGAGGCTTGATGAAGTTGCCTTTGGTTTACCGTCCAGGCATGCCCGGGACCTGCAGAAGAACTACATATCCCAGAGAGCTTAGAGAGGACAGGAGCCTCAGCCTCCAGCTGAGCCTCAGTCCCGCCTCCTAACTCCAGGGATTGGGCTTTTCACTTCCGCGCCTATGCCCTTCTCTTCTGCCATTGGTGGATGTTCCGGGTCAGCCGCGGAGTTTACACTTTCCCGGTCCTGTCAAGCACCTGGCTCTCGCTCCCGTACCAAGATGGCCGCAGAAGCAGCTGGTGGGAAATACAGGAGCACTGTCAGCAAAAGCAAAGACCCCTCGGGGCTGCTCATCTCGGTGATCAGGTGAGGGAGGCAGGAGGCAGGCAGGGTGAGGTCAAGGCAGCGGCTCGACCTCCGCGGTGGAACGGAGAGGAAACGGCTGGGCCCCGCCCCGTTCTTCCTTTTGGCCTCCCGCCGGGCAGTGCTCTAAGACTCCCTGTTTCTCTGGGGCCGGGGTTAAGGGGAGGACACCCCACCTCCCCAGTCTTCTCCCAGGACATGGCCTTTACTTCTGTCCCCGGTCCTAAAAGCCGGCTCGCGTAGGTTCGGGAAGAAACCCAGCGCAGGTGTACTCATTCATTCCTACAACCGATTCTGGTTGGCCCTGGTGCTGTGCACACTCCTGAAGGCCAGCGGTGGCCTGGGCTCGTGGGGGTCGGGCCCAAGTTTCCTGTTAGGAGTTGCAGGGTGTCCAACTCTGGACACTTTCCACTACCTGTGAATAGCCACAAGCTTCAGATCCTAGGTTTTGCGTGAGCTGTTAGCTCTGGGTATTGAAGTGACACATCTTCCTAACTTCCTTCCTTCCTTCCTTCCTTCCTTCCTTCCTTCCTTCCTTCCTTCCTTCCTTCCTTCTTGCTTTCTTATTCCATTTTCTTACTCAAAAACTATAAAAAAATAGAATTTCAAATTGCCCTTCTCATTACTTTTTCCTTAAACTATTAGGGTGAGAGTGGAGGTGGTGGACTATTTACTAGTCTTATTATTATTTTTAAATGTTTAAAATGTTAAACAAATTTAGATCAGCCTGAATAAAATGCATTATGACACACTTATACATTGTTGTCATTTGAATTTCATCCCATATACTTTCCTAAAACAAATACCCCTTGCTTCCCACTTTCCTCGACTTATCCTTCACTTTGATTTGAGTTAAGAGAGCTCCTGTAATGATCCTGATTATCTTTTTAAAACCTAGGATCCACCAGAATCTGGTAGGTTAGGCCCTTGAGAGAATAGGTAAATCAAGCTTTGAAAGGGTTTTTTTTTTTTTTTTTTTTTTTTTTTTGTTGTTGTTGTTTTAAAGGTTTTAAAAGTTTACCACTTAATGGATTGAAAAAGACCTGTGTATGGGTTTATGGCAGAGATTAAGAGAATGGCCTGTTCTTATCAATTTTATTTTACAAATGAGAGGATAGAACTGTCTGTGAAAGTGATACACTTTGTGGGCCCTGAAGAGAAAACACTGCAGGCACACACACATTCTTAGTTTAACAATGTACAGTTCAGACTTATCCCAGGATAGTAAAACCTCAGCCGGAGCCTTTGTAGTAGCGTGCCTTCATTTTCTCTGGAATTCTAATATGAGTGTTTGGAATCCTTTTCTGACCTTGTTTTTTTCCTGCCTGATAGTCAGCACTCCCTTATACAGTAGATAAGTATGTAATATGGTGCCTGGCAATTTTTTAGTACTTAGGAAATATTTGTTGAATGAGGGAATGAGTGACCTGAGTTATGTATGCAAAGACAAGATATATTATCCCTCTTGAGGAGAATATGGGCCTGGAGAAAGATGGAGTGTTACCGAGATTCAGGATTCATGGAAGGAGTGGTCACTTCCATGGAAGTGGGGTGAGTTAGGGAGAGTAACAACTGTAAACAAATGTCCCGTCCTCTTCCTTGTGCTTCTGAATCTTTAGGCTATATGTCAGATTCCTTAAGTGGCAGTTAGATTTACCCTCAACATGTGATATTTAAAAACCGAAAAATAACTTAAAAGCTTTCTGGCTGATTCTGCTGTGGAGTGGTACATTTATTTGCCTGCAAGGATCAATCCCTTGCCATTTCCAGGGGCCCTCAGCACTGCTGGGTAGTGTACCTCATCGTTTTGTGTTGAGTTATGGTAATGGTTCCACCTTTAATACACTTCCTCATGTTGTAGTGATCTCAACCATAAAATTCTTTTGTTTCTACTTCATAACTGTAATTTTTCTACTGTTATAAATTGTAATGTAAATACTTGATATTTGACCCCAAAGGGGTCAAGACAAACACCACAGGTTGAGAACTACCCAGTTACATGTAACCCAGTCTGGCTTCAAGCTCATTGTGTAGATAAGAGTAATGGTGAACTCTTGCTTCTTGCTTCCACCTCCCAAGTCCTGGACCACGAGTGCCCATCCCATCATCACATCTGGCTTTCTTTGGTTATCCATCCCTCATGCTTGCCTGCATCACCTTCTCTTTATCACTCTGATTTTGGCCCAGACATTTTTTACTTTGACTTTTGTTGTGAAGTACTGCTTTAATTTTGATTTCTAATCCGGATCATGTCAGGACACATGAATGACATGTTCACTTTACTGTGTTTTTTTACAACCATGCTATTAAGGTATGTCCAGACCTATGATTCTAGACAAGTTTAATAAAGACTGGGCTTCGTGCTTGTGCAGGAACACAAGATTAGATGTTTTTGCTGCTGAAATGTTGCTGTTTGTATCTCAGCATTTCTTTTTATACTGAAAAGTTTGGCTTTGGATTGAGGGAAGATGTTGCCAATCTCTTTTGGTATTTTCTTCCTGATTCTCTTTTGTGCTTAATCCAGTGATTTAAATTACACGAATAGCAGGTGAGAGAAGGGGTGGGAGGAGTCTTGGGCGGGCAGACAGAAGTAGGCCTGTGTGTTTCTCATTAGTAACTGTGTGTCCTTCTGAAGTTTCTGCCCTTCATGCTGCTTCTTTTGCACAGGCAGTCCTTATTCTCAGGTCCTCCCATGTACTGGAGTTATCTCCTCTGTCCTTAACTTTTCTCAGATTCTCTCAAAAGACTGGACCTTTTCTGGTTGCTTTGGCAACAAGCTTCACAAAGGAAAACCCATTTTAGGTATCCCTGAAAGGGTACATGGTGCATGCTAGCTCTTTCTTGTTGCCTTACACCTGTCATTTTGTCACAAAATAGCTTAGTGACAGAATCTACTGTCTTTTGAGCAGTTTGATTGGCTCACCTTTATGGCTTTATATCGCTGGGCAGCAGCAGGTTTTTTGGTGTTTTGGAATGTTTAAGAATTTCCTTCAGTTCTTTTTCAGCTGTATAAAAATATCATTACTAGGTTTAGTGTTGTAACAATTTATATTGCATCTATCTATCTATCCATCTATCTCTATCTATCTGAGATACGACGACGATCTATAGCTTTGCCTGGCTTGTACTTGCTGTGTACACTAGGCTGGCCTTGAACTCACAGAGATGTATCTGCTCTGCCTCCCAAGTGCTGGGAGTAATGATGTGAGTCACCACACTTGGCTAAAATGTTATTTTTAATAGTTTGAAGAGAAGAACATTTATTGTTGTAGGCACTTTATAGTACTGGATTAAACTCCAGATAAGGTCTAGTGTGAGGACTGAGCTAGAACACAGGAAGGAAATGTCCCAGTCTCATTGCCCCTTACTCCTTTTGTTTGTATGTGGATTTTTGAGATAGGATTGCATGTAGCCCTCACTGTGCTCAAACTTGCTATCTAGGCACCAATAATTTAGAATGTCTTATTCTGTTTCCACCTCCTAATGCTGATTCTGGGAGTACAGGCTTGATCCACCACAGCCAGTTCTCTCTCATTGCCTAGAGTACTAACTAGATAATGACTCAGTGTTTTTGTTGGCATCAGAGAATTTACAATAAAAAAATAGAAATACAGTACAGTTGCATTCTTATATTTGATGGAAAGGGAACTTTCAGATATGTAAATTAAAATTTTAGTCACTTAAAAAAAATCTTGAATAAACATATTTAAGGCCAGTCAGGTGTGTAATGGTTCACTGTTGTGTCTGTGTAGAAGCCTCAGGTCTGTGAGGAAGGGTTTTGGTAAGGAGAGATAGTCCTTGTGATTTGGTCTTTTGGAGGCTGCTGCTAACTGTAGATTGAAGTCACCACTGGCCCTTTACAGCAGAAATAATTGGGTAGACAGAGACCTGTTTGGATGTTTTACACACACACACACACACACACAAACACACACACACACACATACACACACATACTCACATACTCTTCACACACCATATCTGCCTTATTTCCTATTGATTACTGTATCTCAACCTTTTGTTTGGTGTGAAGTTGAAGTTGTGAAAGGAGCAAGATGGCATTTCGGAGATGTTATTTTATTTTTGTGAGATCTTGTCAGATTTTTAATTGGGTAATGTGTCTACCACTTACTGTTAGGTGATTTGCTTTCCAATTAAGCATCGACTCTCCCTTCTTTGTATGTCAGCCTGCAAATAGCCAGTTTAATTGGAGAGACAAACTCTGGTTGGGACTTAC
Source organism: Mus minutoides (assembly GCA_902729485.2). NCBI lineage: Eukaryota > Metazoa > Chordata > Mammalia > Rodentia > Muridae > Mus > Mus minutoides. The sequence goes on from LR750098.1 coordinate 856,657, forward strand.
CGAGACCTTATTGAAACCTTGGAGGAGAACTTTTGTAGACAGGCTGGTTGCAGATGCCAAGGAGGTTTGAAGGCAGTTGGGAACTCACATTTTCATCAACTTTTATGTCTTCACAGAAGTTGGAATTTCAGTAACATAGAAAATCCTTTACTGTATGCTCCTGTTAAATTCCTCTGCTTCCTCTGCAGAGGATATTTTGGTTAGCCCATAGTTAATTCAAAGTAAGGTTTGTTGAGAGGACCAGGCTTTGATGTGGACTTTGAATGTGGATGTGTGATGTGGGCCTTTGAGGTTTGTGACATTTTGTGGCAGGAGGAGCTTGGCTACTCTGCTTTTAGCTGGGCCCCAAGAGCTGTGTTAGGCACAGGTACTATTTCTGTCTCCTCTCTTCATCTGAGTCCACTCAGGGTAGCCTTTAGGTTTCTCACTCTTTGTCTCCCTCAGCCTTGTTCCCTTCCATGATGCATTGCTATTTGCAAATCACTATCAGAATAGAGTGTCAGGACTGTTGATAGACCCAGTTGGTAAATTACTTTCCTAGCACAAAGCCCTGGGTTTGATCCGCAGCATAAACTCGGTGTGGTGGTGCATACCTGTAATAGTAGCATGTGGGATACAGGATACATGAGCATCTGATTGGAAATAGAACAGATTCTTTCAGGAGGTCCTGGGACAGTTGATAATTGCATTTACAGAAATGAGAAAAAAAATGCTCCAATTTCTGGTTATATATACAGAGTTAGTATCTTGGGGAATGAAGTCTTGGTTTCTAGCCTCGGGACTCATTGTTAATGTTGGAATTTTTTGAAAGCTTTGAGGCATGTAGTTTTATTATTAGGCAATACCATCAAGTTTTTCAATCCTTTATAGATAAGCCTTTATAGATAAGTCTGGGCATATCCTTTAGTGAGAGGGTGTGGTTTAGGGTAGCTAAGAAAAATGTACTAGCCTCTAATCTCAAATCACTTACTCAGCCTCCCACCGCCCCCAGTGTTACTTTCTCATTTATGAAATGGGATGGTGAAGATCTGTTGTGGTTTGGGGGAACATGAAATGAGACAAGGCATATAAAAATGCCTTGTATAGTTTGAAACAGAGCGGCACTCAGATGCTTCATGTCTAGTGTCTGTAGTGTCTTTGGTTAGAAACTTGAGTTTTACTAAATCTAAGAGTACTTGCCTGACATTCCTCAGGCCATGGGTCCAATCTACTGTACAACAAACAAACAAATTCGGAGCTGGAGGCCAAACCCAGGACCCTGTGCTTGCTAAGCGAGTTTCTACCACCGAGCTAAATTCCCTGCCCCTATTATGCATCTCATTAAACCTGGAGCTCTCCCATTAGGACTCTGAGACATGCCTTGAAATGTCTTATAGTTCTTTATTTTACAGTTATAGCTCTTTTGCCACCTGCAGGAGTGTTGGTCTGGTGTTTAATGTGGTCGCAGTAGGTTTACTTTGGGCAGCTCAGGCTTTCAAGTTTTTTAATATTAGTAAGATTTTTGGAGGCTCTTTATAGTCTTCTGTCGGAGACATCTCATAGTCTGCTCTGCTTACAGTTTGTTAACTGCTTTACTGCTGTGAAATGCGTTAGGACCTTGATCCTTATAGCAAGTAGTAGCCAGTTGTTTATGTGCTTGGGATTCAGCCTTGAAGACACTGAGAACTCACAATTTGATACAAAGTAATAAAAGAATGCTATTGGGTTACTTTTGGTAATGTTGATAAAAAACAATTATGCATTTCAAGATTTTTATGAGAATTTTTTTCAGAGTTGTATTTCTTACTAGAAACCTCTTTCAAAAAGTAAATTCAGGGGCTGGTGAGATGGCTCAGTGGGTAAGAGCACCCGACTGCTCTTCCGAAGGTGATAAGTTCAAATCCCAGCAACCACATGGTGGCTCACAACCATCCGTAACGAGATCTGGCTCCCTCTCCTGGGGTGTCTGAAGACAGCTACAGTGTACTCACATATAATAAATAAAATAAATCTTAAAAAAAAAAAAGTAAATTCATAAATTATTTATGAGTTCAAGAGATATTGTTTGTTTTTCATTTAAAACAGTGCTGTTCATACACACACACACACACACACACACACACACACACACACACACACCCCTCATCTTAAAGGGAATAAGTGATAGTTTATTCTGGAGTCATTTTGAGGACCTATAGCCTAGGTATATAAGGTTATACCAAATTCCATGTTCCAAAGTGGGTGTAGTTTTATATTTATAGTCATAAATCAAGGGAAGTTGAAAACACATTGGTGGGTACATCAGAGAGGCAGGTACAGCAAGATGGGGAGGTTCTCCTACAGGCCTAAGATGCTCTCTAATGGTGGTCTTAGCTTTTTGTGTTGGTGGAAGCTATTGGTCTGCTAAGTCAATAGATTTCCAAAGGCTTTTATCTGTTAGTTACAGGATGTTGGTTCATATACAGAGGTGGGCCAGGTGTGACTTCCAGGAGTTACAGCTAACCCGGCAAGGTGTTCAGCCTCCGACCCACAGCATTCCAGTCTCTAGTACTGCAGTTTTACTCAATCATCAGTCAGCCAGTCTCTGTAGACATAGCTTCTTTTCAGGAATTGTCATTCACATTATCATATATCCACAAGCACCCTTGAGACTTTACTAGGAATTCACTGTCTCAGGTACTGCCCGACCTATCTGACACGTATCTGCATTTTTATAACTAGACAGATGATTTAAAAGCATGATAAAGTTTGAGTAGCCCTTAAATGTGCTTTATTGGGGAAATGAGATATAAGAAACAAATTCAAATTATTACCTTTAAAAAAAAAGTTGAGATAATAATTAGGCTATGATTTTTTTTCTCTCTGAGTCTCTCTTTTTTAAAGTATTGCTCAAGGTGGAGAGATGGCTTAGCAGTTTCTGCGCTTGCAGAGGACCCAGCATCCATATTGGGCAGCTCCCTATAACTTTAGCTCCACAGGTATCAGATGCCTCTGGCACAGTAGGCACTGCCCTCACATATGTGAACATGTACACACACACACACACACACACACACCCCATTAAACAAAATACCCTTTTAAAGTTTTAAAAAGCATTGCTGCTAAGATGATCATTTGTATAATGAAATACTCACCAAGACAAATCATGGCTGAGATTCTGCTCCTGTTGGGGAAGAGGATCGGAGCCAGTCAGGGCTAGATGAAGTCAGATGGAATATGGCACTATCTCATGAAGGTGAAATTTTTTGACATGTCTTTTAATTTTAAATTTTGCCATCAGAAATTTTTGACCAATTTAAAAATATGGTAACAAAATTTCCATAAAATGTACGTGTTGGGGCTGGAGGTAGAGCATTTGCTTAGCAGATACATTAGCCACAGAAATACTCTATGATAGTCTTTGGATCAGTGGTTCTCAGCCCGTGGGCCATGGCCTGGGTCAAAGACCCTTTCACAGGGGTCATATTTCTTATATCCTTCATATTAGATATTTACATTTCAATTCATTACCATAACAAAATTACAGTTATGAAGTATCAGTGAAATAATTTTATGGTTGTGGGTCACCACAGCGGGAGAACTCTATTAAAGGGTTGCAGCATTAGGAAGGGTGGGAACCAATGCTTTAGATCTTGGCATTTCGCCATGACACCTGTATTCTAAAGCCTCATGGATCTTTGCATTTATGAAGCCTGCCCCTAATTTCCTAATTTTCATTATGTCAGAAGTGTGAAACATACGCTTGTGAGGAACTCACCAGGAAGTGAGGCTCTCTGTGGACAATACTTTCTAAGCAATACTTTACAAGGAAGTGAGAAAGAGATAGATTTTTAAGTTGACTTTGTCAGCCGTAAACTGAGTTTTATGCCTGAGTCGAGTGATTTTACTTAATTTTAGATAATGGCCTTTTTGTTCCCTAAGCAATTTATAGCTTTTGGTCTCTAGTACTGTTCTGTATAACTGGTTAATTGCACTATTGAAGCACCACACACACATATGTTGGGTGTAATGAGTAACTGGCTCTAAGTGCTGTCTACAGCCACACACTAGTGAGTTTTCAAATGACTTTAAAGCAGACATTGTTTACTGTCACTTGAGGCTACATAAGTCTCTCTGTACTGCTAAGGGATGTTCATATGCATGAGAAAACTTTTTCAGAGGGACTTGTCATTGTGAATTGCTATCAGTTGGGATGGGATTATCCTGTATTTCATAGGCTCTAAAGAATCATAATTAAGAAACAAGGCATCACAATGTATAATTGAATAGAATAAAATCCGATTTGAAAGTGAGGTGTTGATTTGCTTCTGCTTTGAGTCAAATATATCTTGTGTGATTATGTAGTGATACACATCTCTAGCATTTCTTTAATGTGTGATCTTTTATTCAATCTCAGATTCATGACGAGGGCCTCTCATTTTGCTAGCACCCTGGAAGCAGTTATAGATGATTCTCTATCTATGAAGTGTAGTGGTGTGTCCTGCTTTGCATAATCAGCTTGGAACTCTGAGCCGTGTAGTGAGCATTTGTATCCTTCAGTCTCTTTTCTTCCTCATGACTTTGGGTTTTGTTCTACTCATGCCTAGAGCTGTTGTCTTTCGTTTCCCTGCTGGATGTAAGTGTATTTTGCTGTCAGCTGTGTATGAGGTGGGCTGGGTTCTTTTTTGGAAAGATGTGCCTGCCTCTAGTACCCAGCACATAGAGCTGATAATTTAACAGCAGTGTGGGACGGAAGCATGGCTGATGTTGGAAGAGTCACGTCAGGTCTGGACATTTCCCCCCTTGTGTTGGAACCACTAATGAAAAGAGACATTTTCTT
>LR750098.1:861712-957104 GCA_902729485.2 Mus minutoides
TAGGCAAGTGCTGTCCACTGAGCTCCTTCTGCAAACCTCAAATGCCTCGGTGTGACATGTGTGCTGAGGGCCTCAAAAGGCGTGACATGTTTGCTGTATTCCTGGCGCTGGTCTGGGTTTGGCTGTTTTTTTTTTTTTTCTCTGTCTCTGGCTGGAAGTCCTTGCTCTGGTAAGTGACGGGTTGTCCTGTGAGTAACCTGATTTTCATTTTCACTCTCCCTTCTGTGTGTGTTTCCTTTGATCTTTTAAAACATGACATTAACGTTCATGTGCTTGCTTCTGTCTGGACTCCATTACTCTATTAAATCCAAAGAGAGCGAAATTGCTCCAAGAAGGAATTGCTGATGGTGAGTGTGTGTTTTCCTTTCACAACATTTGACTGGCTAACTGAAAGTGTTATAAAAGGGAAAAAAGAAAGAAGTGAAAAGAAACTGACAAATCCCACTTTTAGTCTCCAGATCTTTATCCCATGTTTTATTTTTTTGTCTGGGAGTCACTGGGAGCTGGTGGCTTGTGAATCTGCTGGAACCATCTCCCATCCTTGTTCCTGCTAGAAGCATTTGGTGGACCCTTTAGCCTGTTAGGTGAACACATTCCTTCCTGGGGATTAATTAGTCATGGTTAAGAGATATAATTCATCATGTAAAATACCAGAGGTGTCGCCGTGAAAAATTGTTAGTGATCCAGAAATGTCTCTGCATCCAGCTTCACTGCAGTCTAGGTTAGCGTTTCCCGTTCCAGTGTTTACTCAGCAGCACTTTGTAAATTGTAATCACAGTTTACGTGAAATAGGGCAGAGCAAAAGCTAAAGAGTGACTGTGTAATTTGAATGCATCTTGGAGTGTCAACTTTATATCATGTTCCTTGCTTCTGTCTTTTTGTTGTTCTTTTTAACCATTTTGTCAGGTCCAACAGTGTTTCTTAAAAAGGAAAACAACAACAACAACAACATCAACAACAACACAAAGAGTAAAAACTGTAGTAGGGCCTGTGTGAATCTTTTTCATCTTTAGCTATCCCCTGCTTTCTAACAGGCGAGCTGTCATACGGTTAGGGTGAAGTTCTCAGTTCAGGAGGTGAGGCAGGGAATATAGCAGTTCACATGCATGGTAGAAGGAGGGCAGGCTGCATGCATGTGTGCTATGTGCACATTATTCCCTTCTCTGAGCTCTGCGGGTGTATCTCAGAAGAAGGGTCAGATTATGTCCAGCTCATTGTACTGCCTTAGGGATAATCACAGATGTGCTCACCAAGCGGCTGTTCCATTGCTTCTGTTTGTGCTCTGGGCCTCATGTTTACTTTCTTCCCCATGTGCTGGACATGGGGCATCTGTACATTTCTGGGCTTAGTATTAACATTTTACAAGTAGAGATGTGAAATCTTGCTCATCAGCATGGACTGTCCACCAGAACAAAGATTTTTTTTTTTAAACTAAAACTGCATTGTAGTGCCCAGTGAGGTGGTGCTTGTCTGTAAAGCCAACACTTGGGAGGTAGAGGCAGGAGGATAGTAGCTGTCAGCCTGGTCTGTACAGTGATTGGTAGGCCAGCTTGAGCTCCATAGCAAGCCACTGTCTTAGAAAATGAAAACCACAAACAACGTCCTCAAAACCAAGCAGCCAACAAACACCACAAAGATAAATACTCCTTTAAACCGAAACCATTCTTGTAGCAATGATAGCTAATAACTGTGGACAACATTTGTTGACTGATATGGTATTTGAGGCCTTGTTTGATTGTGCTTAACACCACCATCCTGTAAGGAATGTATCTATCTTCTTTCTATTTTATAGATGAACAAAATAATATTCAGTTACTGAAGTCCTCTGGGTAGTAAATACAGTGGACTAAGGAGCCCAGCCTAGGCAGTTAGAATTCAGAGACAGGTTTTAGTTTCTCTGCAGTTGTTCAAACCTGTAAATAGACTTGGGTTTTGGATTCTTCTAGAATCTTTTATTCTCACTGCATGGGGTAGGGGAATTGTTTAGCCTCTTCAAAGCCCAACTGCTTCTAGTGAGAAAGGGGGACTGGAAGATAACAGGCTCCAGTCCAACAGGAGTGAGCATTTGATAAAATGCTGAATAAAGCTGGGTTCTGGCATCTGCAAGCCTCTCTAAATTTTGGAGGTCTTTATTATTTTCATTATCCTTACTGCCTTCTCTTCACTAAAAAAGACACCGTAACAATTTGTGAGTTTTATAATAGTGTTTGACTAAAACCAAAACTGTCATTCATCCCAGGTTATATCAAAAGGAAGAGGATGATCTCTCAATGTGAGTTAAACTTGGCACAGGATATTTCTTATATAAATATTTCCTCTGGATATGAAAATAGGAGATAAGATCCCCCGTGGACTCAATTTACTCCTGATCTTCGTTTTAGTAACCCTTTCTCTTTTGTAAGTAACTCCTAATGATCTGGTAATGCATTGCGGTGACAGCTCATGCCAGAAAAGGTGTCCTCCCTGGGCCTGACATTTTCCTTAATGGTAATTCTGACTAGTTAAGGTAAATAGTGTGAGAGATGTTTGGCATGTTTCCTTCCACAAATGGCAGTGCGTGTGTGATGGGAGAGAGAACGTGGAAGGAAGGCACTGTGAAAATGGCAGGCTCATGCTGGGTAGCTCTGCAGAAGCTATGCAGTTAAAACATCCAGAGACTCTTACCTATGGGACAGTTGATAAATTGTAGGCATTTCTTGATTGTTCTTTAGAGTAGCATACTGGAAGACTTCATATTTAAAGAGCAAAGTTATATATCATAAGAAACAACAGAGAGACATGCTAAGGTACTGTGAGCCTAATATCAGAGGTGATGTTGTTGGCTCTCCTCCTGAGATCAAGTTGATTTACTTTGGTAGTTAAATACTTGTGTGTTTTTTTACCCCAAAACACTGGAAATCACCAGGCTTAGGATCAGCAGTTTACAGATGAGGAAATAGGGTCTGGCCTGGGACTGCCCTTTTTAGCTCCCAGGACTGTTTCATTTCATGCAACACTTGATCTCTTGGCATCCCTTACACATTTACCGAATTCATTTTAGAAAGTACATTGAAGCCACAGACAGGCCTCCTGAATTCCCCTCTAAATTGAAAAAGAGGTTTTATATATTGTGTGGCTCATGAATTAAGACCCCTTGCTCTGAGTGACAGTTTGGAGAAGACTGTTGTACAGTATTTTGCTCAGAAGTATCTGGAGGTGGGTATGTGATTGATTTGCTGACAGACCATCTCTGAAAGCAGTTCTAATGATGGACTTATAATTGATTGCATCCATCATTGAGAGCCTAAAATATCCCCCTCCCTAAATTAAAAAAGATAAATGAAATAAACTAGGCTGAATGTATAAGCTGACAAATCTGAGGGAATTTAATGAAACTCTAAATTACCACAGTAAGCAGATAAGGGGGAAAGGTTTCTTTATTATAATACTAAATTAAAAAAAATTATCCAAGAAAGATAATGGAGGAAACAAAGATCTGTGGCCCATGTATCAAACTGAGTTATTGAAAGATTTTTAATAAGTGTCCCTATCTCATTGTCTGGTTATTGTTGATTCCTATCAATCTTGTTGGCTCTGTTTGAAGAATAGTGAATGCAGGCAGTGTCTTGTAGTGCCGCTTAGGTTATTGCTGTTGTAACAGATTTTAGAATTAACATGACCTTATTCCTAGGCTGCTGGAAGCTCTGTGCATTTCAGGCCATTCACATGAACTCTTTGGAAAGTGGTTTCTTGGTGAGAAATTTTATCCCTTTATCACATACGAAAGAAGGCTATCAAGAAGTGACTTAAACAATATTTAAATTTGTCATCTCCCCAAGGGAAGGCGGCTTCAGGGACGGCTCCTTCTTGTTGCCCATGGACACAGCTGTAGAAGCATTTAGCATGCCTTTTGCTTCTACAGATAAACGGAAGTGCTTAAGAATCCCAGCTTTTTGTGTCAGTGTCCTGGGCTTGGGAAGGGACCTTTCTCTAGACGTTCTGTAGGTCTTGTTAGCCAGAATTGTAAGAAGGGCAGAGCTGGTAGGAATTATTATGATTCATACAAACCAAGAGCTGCCCAGCTTCCCTCTGAATCTGCTACAGACCCTCTGGGTCCCTTAGTCTGCGTGGGTCGAGTTCTCTGGAGCAAGTGGGGCAAAGATTCAGCGAGTGGGTGGCAAACAGACACTACACGAAGGAGTGTGGATCTGAATGTAATGTGTCAAATTGAGCATCAGACTTTTATACATAGGAAAGTTAGGTGACACACTGGCAGGATACAATGAGGTTACTAGAGGTTACTAGATTCTTAAAACAAAGGAATGCGGACACAGAAAGGACTGGCAGGAACCAACTGGGATAAGATTCAATGTTAAACAACTGGGATCAAAACCAGCTCCACCTGAGGTCCACTTAATCTTAGAAGCCATAGTTCCTATTGTAGACTATTGTATAGTCCACATTCCCCTTAGACAATTGTAAATACTTGTATCTGGGTGTAACTCAGTTAGCTGTAGTTCTAAGTATCTAGTCTGGTTCCTCCTCAAACCACATACTTTCCTATTCCTAGATAGTGGTGCATTCCTGTGTAGAGCAGTGACTTAGCTATTCATGCTCAAGGTTGGATCAAGGACTGCCTAGAATCTAACTTAGCTATATGTTAAAATATGAATCCTTAGGAGCACTTATAATGAAGCAATATTAAGGGAAAGCACACAGATCTGTTTACCAACTAAAGCAAGGACATTAGAGCATTCTTTATACAGGATGCCACAATTCCAGGAGACTAAGTTTCCGTGAACTTTTTGTCTGGGGACCGCGACCCGACTTGTCAGGCGGGTTGCTACTAGAGTGGATGTAGCATGAATCCATGCCCACCTGCTATCTGATTAAAGTCACTTCAGGGGTCAAGAGACTAGGTGAAGGATGGAGTCTGTGGCTAGGCAGCCCGTGCATGTGCTTATGTGGTGTTCGAATCAACTTTGAAGGTTATTTTGTATTTTCTGTTAAGTCACTTCATTTCCTAGTTCGTAGAATGAATGTGCTAGTGTGTTGTTGACTGAATACTGTTCTTATTGTTGCTTTGACGTTTGCCACAGCTTGACAAATTCTGTCCTCAACAGGACTCTGTCTACCAGTGATGATGTTGAAGACCGAGAAAATGAGAAAGGTCGCCTTGAAGAAGCCTATGAGAAGTGTGACCGTGACCTGGATGAATTGATTGTTCAACACTACACAGAATTGACCACAGCCATTCGCACATACCAAAGTATCACAGAACGCATCACTAACTCGAGGAATAAAATCAAGCAGGTGAGCCTCTTTTCTTCCTGTCTGACATGGTCCCCTTCCCTTATAGGTGTAGTTTATAGGTGTAGTTTATAGGTGTTGTTTATAGGTGTAGTTTATAGGTGTAGTTTATAGGTGTAGTTGGAGCTATACCACCGAGTAGTGTCTAGTGGTCCTCAACCACTGTGATTCATGAGGACATTATTTTCTGGAGTTTTGAATAGCTATTGTTTCCTGGGTACCCTGCCTTTAGTGCCCAAAGGACAAAGTGAGTTTCTGTTAGGTGCTTTTATATTTTGCCAAAGGGATGAACTGACTGCTCAAAAAAAAAAAAAAAAAAAAAGAAGCTGTATACCATCAATCATGTCATATTTTATAGTTCTTGGCTATGGTTTTTTTTTGGGGAGGGTGGTATGGTATGTATATTGTGCAGGAGTGCATGTGTGGATATGCACATGCATGTGTGTGCCTGTGTCTGTGTATCTGTATCTCCTTGTCTGTGTATGCAAGTCAGAGGTCAGCACTGGGTATCTTTCACTATTCCACTTTATTGTTCTCAGACATGACCCCACTGTATCTGAAGCTCCCTGATCCAGCTAGACTGGCTATCCAGTGATTGTCAGGGCTTTACTTGTCTCTAGAGTCTTCCTACCACCTATCACTGGCATGTGATACCATGGCCAGTTTTGATGTGGCTAGGGACCTGAACTCTGTTGATCATGTTTTTGCAGCAAGTGCTGCCCACTGAGCCCTATATAAATGCAGTGCATTTATAGGAGCTCTCCTCTAATACTGTTCTGTACTGTTCTTTGAGAAGTAACAATAATTGCTACCTGTATTGAACACTGACTTTTTTTTTTTTTTTTTTTTTTTTTGGCCAGGCACGATCTGTTGTGCATACCCATGCATGCACAACTGCACATATATGTGCACCCATTCACATACAGCCTCCTCCCCCCAATGTATAGCTAAGGACTACAAAACAGGTTGCATTTGTTCTCATGACAGATTTAGAATGCAAAATAAGGACTCCCTGACGCTAAAGCCTTTATTGACACATTTTTTTTCCTAGTAATTTTTCAAGCAGTGCTTTTTACCTTTAAAAAATAAAGATGAGACATTGCAGAACCCCAGCATGCTGAAAACCGAGTGGGCGAGATCTCTGCTTGTGTAGTATTGCAGTGAGGAGTGCAGGGAAATCGCCCCCAGTCACTTCTGGGAGATTGTGCCCTGTGCAAACTGTGGTTTGGAACTTCGCTATCTGGACTGTGAGGCACAGAGGACCCCCCAGCTTGTTCCTACCCAGAAACAGCTGTGCTTATGCCATTGTTACAGCCTTTCTGGTCCTCTAGGCCTTTTAGTATGATTCGGGGAGCAGTGCACACATTATATTCAGATAGTATGGATGTGAGGTTCAGCCTCTTAGAGCCCAGCTCTGGAACCAGTAAGCCTTTGGCCTTTTCTGAAACAATCTCTACGTTTTAAAAGTAATTGGCCAATTTTGAAAGCAATGCTATAATTTGTTTAGATGTGGTAGGTTCCTCCCATGTATTAATCTGTGAAACTGGGTGAGACTGTAGATGATTTGCTCTTATTTAAAACAAATTCTAGTCCATTTTGGCTAACAGAGACTAGGAAATGAATGTCTAGCACTGCTGACCTTCTGGCTTTGCCTAGGCTAATCACTCTAGGGATGGTGTCTAGTCAGGGTTTCTAGTCCTGCACAAACATCATGACCAAGAAGCAAGTTGGGGAGGAAAGGGTTTATTCAGCTTACACTTCCATACTGCTGTTCATCACCAAGGAAGTCAGGACTGGAACTCAAGCAGGTCAGGAAGCAGGAGCTGATGCAGAAGCCATGGAGGGATGTTACTTACTGGCTTGCTTCCCCTGGTTTGCTCAGCCTGCTCTCTTATAGAACCCAAGACTGCCAGCCCAGAGATGGTCCCACCCACAAGGGGCCTTTCCCCCTTGATCACTAATTGAGGAAATACCCCACAGCTAGATCTCATGGAGGTACTTCCCCAACTGAAGCTCCTTACTCTGTGATAACCCCAGCTGTGTCAAGTTGACACAAAACTAGCCAGTACAATTGACCCCTTGTCAACTTGACACACAAATACATCACTAGTAAGCCTCAATCCTTAGTTCTTATTCATCCCCAAGATCTTAAATAACTTTAAAAGTCCCACAGTCTTTACATATTAAAAGTTCAATCCTTTTAAAATATCCAATATCCTTTAAAATCCAAAGTCTTTTTACAATTAAAAGTCTCTTAACTGTGTGATCCACTAAAATATTTTCTTCCTTCAAGAGGGAAAAAATATCAGGGCACAGTCACAATCAAAAGCAAAAATTAAACTCCAACTGTCCAGTATCATGGGATGACCACAAAGAACAGCAGCAGCAGTGAAGTATAGGCAGCTGGAGCCTAGAAGACAAGGTGTGTGCCACAAAGGGCAGGGCTAGAGAAGTGACCCAAGCTCTTGGAGGAGCCCAGAAGATCGTGAGTTGGATCTCAGACATTGGATGGTTGGAGATTGATTTTTGCTTTTGATTGTGACTGTGTCCTGATATTTTTTCCCTCTTGAAGGAAGAAAATATTTTAGTGGATCACACAGTTAAGAGACTTTTAATTGTAAAAAGACTTTGGATTTTAAAAGATATTGGATATTTTAAAAGGATTGAACTTTTAATATGTAAAGACTGTGGGACTTTTAAAGTTATTTAAGATCTTGGGGATGATTAAGAACTAAGGGTTGAGGCTTACTAGTGATGTATTTGTGTGTCAAGTTGACAAGGGGTCAATTGTACTGGCTAGTTTTGGGTTAATTGTACTGGCTAGTTTTGTGTCAACTTGACACAGCTGGGTTATCACAGAGAAACGAGCCTCCCTTGAGGAAATGCCTTCATGAGATCTAACTGTGGGGTATTTTCTCAATTAGTGATCAAGGGGGAAAGGCCCCTTTTGGTGGGACCATCTCTGGGCTGGCAATATTGGGTTCTATAAGAGAGCAGGTTGAGCAAGCCAGGGGAAGCAGGCAAGCCAGTAAAGAACATTTCTCCATGGCTTCTGCATCAGCTCCTGCTTTCTGACCTGCTTGAGTTCCAGTCCTGACTTCCTTGGTGATGAACAGCTGTATGGAAGTGTAAGCTGAATAAACCCTTTCCTCCCCAACTGCTTCTTGGTCATGATGTTTGTGCAGGAATAGAAACCCTGACTAAGACCGTGGGGAGATCTTAGTATTTGTGTTTCTGATTAGTTTGGTTGGCTGGAAGGATGTTGTCCTACTCTCTTTGTCCAGGAAGGTTGAAACAGTGATTACAGCTCTGGTCCTACTGTGCAGATCTGTACAGTAGCATCATTGCTGCCAATAGAATGCATCTGCTTGGTCTTGGTACTGCAAATGAAGGCTTGATCTTGAGGATCTTACATTTGTTATAGAAGTGACACTGTTTCTCTAATGTACCATTCTTACTTTCAGTATACTAAATTCTGAGGACTGAGGGAAAGAAAACAAAAACAAATCAAAACAACAACAACCACAACAGAAACTTTTATTATATTAGTGTGCCAACAAAGTCAATGCAACCTGATTCAGTGTTAGGAATTAGTGCAGATTTGGATGAGAAGTGCAGAGTAAAAACTTTGCAAAAAAACCACTCCACTTTAATACTTGATTAGGAAGCAAGGAAAAATGCTGAAAAACGAAAGTAAATTTGCTTGTATTACATATTTTGATAATTTTGTATCATAAAAGTAAGAGTTTCTTTTAATGATTAAAGAAGCAGTAATGTTTCCCAAACTATCTTCCCATCTTATTTTTGTTTTATTGCTTGCACTTCAGGTTGTCTGATATATGCTTGTCTCAGGTGAAATGGTGGGTGAGTCAGCTATCATCAGGCTGTGTTATTCTAGGGCCACATAGCAGGCTGATGATACTCAGATCTGATGTGCAGTTTTCTTTCTATTCTTTAGCAAAGTAGTATAAAGAATACCGAGTCCATAAATATCTCTTGAGTGCCAGCTATGCTCCTGGTTTGGTTTTAGGAGCTGGTGATACATCAGGCATCCTACCTTCATGGAGCTTACATGAGGATAGTGTATAGAGACAAATACAATATCTGCATGTCTGCCCTATGCAGAGATTGCTGTTCTAGTACAGGAGTGAAGATGTCTGTCCAGAGAGTTTAAGTTTTAGTTTACATTCTAAACAGCACATGGTAATAAAAAATGCGGAATAGTGACTAGGGATTTTATTTTTTTGAAGCAGGATTTTTTCTGTGTAGTCCTGACTGGCTTGGAACTCACTCTGTAGGCCAAGTTTGCCTCAGACTCAGATATCCACCTGCTTCTGCCTCCTGAGTGCTGTGATTAAAGGTAGGATTTGATCTTTTAAATAAGTTGGTCAGGGAAGGCCAATATCTGAAAAGGATGAGGAAGAGTCTGTAAGGGGACTTTGAGGAAGGAGGAAAGCAGGTACAATAATCCTGAGGCAGCAGGAGGACCAGTCTGGTGAGAATGTGACATGAGATGTGAAAGAGCTGGCATGTGACATGTGGCACGGCTGGTGCCTTAGGGTCTGCTGGCCATAATGTACTGATGGACACTTGGCCCATGTATGTGTTTATTTTGCAATGTGTACTATTTATTATCTGTAGCCTTTAGAAGTGGTAAGTTTTTGAATGTAGGAACACCATAGTCTGGCTAACATTTAAAGGCATGCTGCACCTGATGGTGTAGGAATATGCTTTAATGTGGAACAAGTCAGATAAAGATGTGTTCATATCCATGAGTCACCTCCCATCTTGACATTGCTTCCATATGACCACTTAGGTTATATTAGAGTCATGTCCTTTGGAATAAAATGCATGGTGAAAAACGAGTTTGACTTTCTTCCCAAGTGATTTGAACATTTTAAATTTGCTAATAAGTCTATTTAGAATTTTTTTCTAGATTAAAAAATATTTGTTGTCCTATGCCATAGTGTCTGAGTTCAATGACTGATTATGGGATGGATCCCCCATGGTGGGGTAGTCTGGCATAGAACAGATAGTGCCTACTTAAGGGACCCTGATATAGCTGTCTTGTACAGAAGTGGATGCTCATAATCATCTATAAGAGGGAACACAGGGCCCACAATGGAGAAGCTAGAGATAGAACCCCAGGAGCTGAAGGGGTCTGCAACCCTAGAAGAGGACCAACAATATGAACTAACCAGAACCCCTAGAACTCGTGTCTCTAGCTCCATATGTAGCAGAAGATGGCCTAGTTGGTCATCATTGGGAAGAGAGGCCCCTTGGTACTACAATCTTTATATGCCCCAACACAGGGGAACGCCAGGGCCAAAAAGTGGGATTGGGTGGACAGGGGAGCAGGGAGGGGGGAGGGGGAGGGGACTTTCGGAATAGCATTTGAAATGTAAATTAAGAAAATATCTAATAAAAAATTGGAAAAAAATAGTTATTGTGAATGAAAAGCCATCAATGACCAATCAGATCAAGTAATGTACAAAATAAAATTCTTGAGTGATCCTATTATTGTTGAGTATACCATAAAATTGCCAGAAAAGGAGATGCCTCAGAATGCATGGATTCTGCCAGTCGCATAGTTGCCTGTTATGATGGCATTGATGTTGATGGGAGTTATTTGATACAGATGCGAGACTTGTACCGTACATGCCCTGCTTGGCAGTGTTTCTCCACAGTATGGGGAGGCAGTGAGGTGAGTGCAGTGCAGATTTCTTCAAACATATTAAGTAGTCAGTCTCATATTATCATGGAAGAAGGGTGGGCAAAGTGGAGCATGCAGTTGGCTCTTTGTATGCATACAAACACTTAACATTTTACCTGTTATTGGTTGTTTTCTTGGTAATAGATCCCATGCTAAAAACCTGCTTTTCTTGTCTACAACTAAAAATAGCTATGAATAATTATTCAAGTGATGTTGCTAGGGGCCTCATTATTCAGGAATGCAACATTCATTACTTAACATTTACCTAAAATGACTTTTGACTTTTATGTACGAGTATACTTTGAAAGGTAGACATAGGATGAAGAATAGCCTTAATTAATTCAAAGAATGTCATAGGAGAAGAGCGTGACTTTTGTAAGATGTTATTTACAGCCTAAATATTAGTGAAAATTCTTACCTATTTGTATGAGAAAGGAAAAAAAGCCTTTTTCAGAAATGGATAGGCTAAACAATGACCAGCAATAAGAAGTGTAATTTAAATGCTGGACAGTAGTCTTAGGTGCATTATTGTAGTTGTAGGAACCATGAGGTATTCCTTCCTTAAGGTCCAAGGGTTTCCTAATCTGTGTCTGCATCCAGTAGCTGAAGAGAAAGGTATTGCCCTTGGAATGAGTTGAGGGACAATTTTCAGAGAATTTAAAACCCAAGAATGGAAGTTAAAAGAACTAAAGGGAACCATAGGAAATAAACATGTGAGGGGTAATTTAAATATGACCTATAGTTCCAAAGGGCTTTTAGACAGAGTGGTGTTTCTCAAGTTCATTTTTTCTATGATCTTTTAATAAACTCTACAAGGAAAGCTCGGTTGGGCCCTTCTCACAGGCAAGCATGCATGGCAGCACTTAGATACAGACTTCCTTCCACTGCCACAGAAGGGATAGAGCAGCAGTTTGTTTGTAAACCTAAGTGACATTGGTGTGTTGAGTGTTAGTGACCATTTCTCGATTCCAGGGACCATCTTGGGTTCTTTCCGGCCCACAGGTGTCCCACGCTACTTGCGTATGTGTTGTGCTTTTGTTATGGTGTTAGTACAAAGAGGCATTTCCCTCTTTATTTCTCAATTTGAAGCCAGCACTTTTCTGCCTCAGTTAAGCAGAATTATTGAAGATTATGGCCTTTCTGTGTTATTCCCTGGTCAGATCTATGTTAGCCCCTAAGTGTATCTCTGCTATTCCTCTTAAAAAAGATAGGGCAGGTTTTTATTGGTTTTAAAGTCCCAGTTAGTTTTCTTCATTTGTTGTTTGTTCCAAGGTTGTGTTACAAAAATTGTTACCTCTCTGCAACCTGTCTCATCTCACATTTCCCTTTTCAGTAATCTCTTGAGCCCTGCTTATATTTTCTTCTTCTGGTCTCTAATTAGAGTGACTTACAGTTTTATATATTGACCCTGAGGTTCTTGGTGCAGCTGAACACACGATTTGAAGCAAATGTCAAGTTCCATGCATGATGGTACGGTTTTAACAACTTGGCTTTCCATGGATTTATTTATGAATGAAGCTTGGCTTTTCATGGATTTATGAATGCAACAAGGTAATACAGCCTTCCAATATTAATTAAACATAACATAACAGTGACAATGCTGTCATCATACTTATGAAATCAGAACATGAATTTGTGAATTTGGTACCTTTTTGACAGAGTCCCTCTACTTTCCATCCACACTTAAAAAGACAATTTAAATTATTAATCAACAAATAAAAATTATATACATTTATGAATGCACCATGGTATTTGGAAATATGAACACATTATTGAATGGTGAAATCAAATAATATGCACATCTCCTCACATACATACTATTTCTCTGTAGTAAAGCAACTTATAGTATCTCTTAGCAATTTTCAGGTATAAAATACATTGCTATTAGTCAGCATGTTGTATAATAGATCTATTGAATTTATTCTTATCTAATTAAGAATTTGTATCCTGTGGGTAATGTCTCTTTAGTCTCATCCTTTGGTAACTGTCATTCTCTTTTGAGTTTACTTAAACATTTTCACATGTGAGTTCGTGTGATATTTGTATGCCTGGCTTCTTCCCTCAGCATGCTGTCTTACAGTTGAATGTTGTTGCAAATGTCAGGATTTCCTTTTAGAAGACAACTCACACATAGTTTTAAAGAATGAATGCTGCACGTTCTTGCAGTGTTATCTTTATCTGATAACATTGATTCTATCTGATTGTCTTTGTAACACAGTATGAACATGGCAGTGCAAATGTCTCTTTGACATACTGATTTCATTTCCTTCAGATATACAGATGTTCCTTGATTTATGGTTGGATTATATTTAAGTACTTCCATCATAATATGAAAATGCCACAAACTAAAAAGTACATTGAATAGATCTTGTCTATTGAACATCCCAGCTTGGCTATAGTGCTGTGGAAGGTCCTTTGTTTACCATCTTGATTGTATGGCTCTCTGGGAGCTGTAGCTTACAGCTGCTGCCCAGCATTGTTACAGAGTGTCACATGACCTAATGCTGACCTGGGAAAAGATCACAATTTGAGGGAATGTGTCTGCTGAATATGTTTCACTTTTATGTCATTGTGAAGTTGACATTGTGAGTTGGAAACTATCTGAATGCCCAGTACTGGAATTCTTGGTTCATACAGTACTGTTATTTTATCTTATTTTATTTTAACCAGGAACCTCCATATTATTTTATTTTATTTATTATTATCATTATTATTTGTTATTGTTTGTTTATTTGTTTGTTTGAGACAGGTTCTCTCTATGTAGTCCTTGGCTGTACTAGAACCTACTGTGTAGATCAGGATGGCCTTGAACTCACAGAGATCTGCCTACCCAATGCTGGGATTAAAAGCTTGCTCCCTATCCTGGCTTTCCTATAATGGTTTATTTCTCATCTTATTGAAGTATATTTTTCATGCAGTAATATGCGTGTATTTTGGTAGTACAGGTCAGTGAATTTGGTGTTTATATATTTGAATTTGTTACTATTCTGTCAGAGAATTCACCCCTGCCATGTAGCCCAGGCTAACTTTAGACTTGGCTGTTGTAGCTCAGGCTGGCCTCAAACTTAGGCTCCTCCTGCCTCAGCTTTGCCAATGCAAATTTGATTACACAATGTGTACTACTACATGTGGCCTTTTGCTTCTCATAGTCGGTTCTCACCTACATCCTGCTGTGTACAGCTGCTGACATAAACTCTGTCACTGGATTAGATTTGCCTGTTGTGGAACTCCTGCACATGCCCTTATTGCAAGTGTCTTTTCTTATTATATAATTTTCATAATTTTCATGTTTTTTTTCTTTTTTGTTGCTGACTGGTCCCATTTGCAATTTTTAACGATTTTCTAATTAAAAAAGGCAAAGACTCAGGATAGTTTGGTAGTATAATTTCTTATAGTTTCTTATGTCTCTACCTTGTTAGTTCAGTTCAGTAATAATCTTGGTGATTATTTATGTACAACCCAATGGCAGTGTGTCTTCCTGCTATTCTACACTATTTTCACTTTAGTTTCTATGGAGAAAGCAAAACTATGAAGTGATCTGATTGTATGTGTATACTAGTATGAAATTCCATAATGGTCTTTTCTCACAAGAATTTGCCAAGCTTTATGCATACTTTGTAAGTTTATCCCCCCAATTCTTGTTCAGGAGCCTAGTTGGGTGTTCTAACAAAATTTATTTATTTTTACCTACTTTCATGGTAGCCATTACACATGGAGAGAAAAACTAGAATTGTAGAATTAAGTTCATAAGAGAATATCAGAAACCAAATTCTAACATATTTTTAAATGGAGTGAGTTTAATAATAACTACGTAGATCAAGAACTATAAAGGAATTTCTGACTGTCCTTTAGAGATATTTAAGTCAAAGAAATGCAGACATAGTAATTACATCAAGGCTTCCCTCACGTCATCCCTGCCCCGTCCCCAGCCCAGCATGCAAAGGTTCCTGCTTGGAGTGCTGAGTTTGCCCGCCCGGACATTGCCATGTCTGATACTGTGCTTATCATCCTGTTTTTGAGTTTCCTGTGTTGGAAACTGTATGTTGATGTCTTAGTTAGGGTTTTTCTGCTGTGAATAGACACCATGACCAAGGCAAGTCTTATAAAGGACAACATTTAATTGGTGCTGGCTAACAGGTTCAGAGGTTTAGCTCATTATCATCAAGGCAGGAACATGGCAGCATCCAGGCAGGCATGGTGCAGGCAGAGCTGAGAGTTCTACATCTTCATCTGAAGGCTGCTAGTGGAAGACTGGGCATCCTTAGGCAGCTAGGAGGAAGATCTCCATGCCCACCCCCACAGTGACACACTTCCTCCAAAAAGGCCACACCTTTTAATAGTGCCACTCCCTGGGATGAGTATATGCTATATAGGGAGAGTGATTTTGTCTCTCTCCTGACCACCACATTTTCCTCCTTCCTCTTTCTAAAAATGGTAGCTATTCTTGTTTTGGTTAAGCTATTTGTGCTACCTTATTGTAATTATGTAAATATTTACATCTGGGCCTTTGGTGGCTTTGTCTTCTGTGCAGTTCTTGCTGCCACTGCATCATCCCTGGGGTGATGAGGACAAGCCCTGTAGCCTTCTGTGTAGGAGTCCCAACCTTACACATTTCATCTGTGTTCTTGTATTGATGGCACAGCATTTCTCACACATTTGCTGATTCTGTTCATGTAGTGTTTACTTCGTGAGCACTTGCATGGCTGAAAATGTCTTTTTCTTCATACTTAATTGATAGCTTTTCTAGGAAATAATTCACTCGCAGAAATGTGAAGAGATAATGTTCCTTTGTCTTAGAAGCTTGAGTTGAGGTCTAATTCACCAACTTTTGTGTAGACCCTGCTGTTTTCTTTCAAAAGCTTTTAGATTTTCATCCATTGTCTTTGCAGTCTGTCTCTGCTGCTCTATTCCCTCATTTTCTCTTTCTTTCTTTCTTTCTTTCTTTCTTTCTTTCTTTCTTTCTTTCTTTCTTTCTTTCTTTCTTTCGATTTATTTATTATATGTAAGTACACTGTAGCTGTCTTCAGACACTCCAGAAGAGGATGCCAAATCTTGTTATGGATGGTTGTAAGCCACCATGTGGTTGCTGGGATTTGAACTTAGGACCTTTGGAAAAGCAGTTGGTGCTCTTAACCACTGAACCACCTCTCCAGCTCCCCCTCTCACTTTCTTTTTTTTTTTTTTCCCCGAGACAGGGTTTCTCTGTATAGCCACCACGCCCAGCAGAAGCTCTCACTTTCTATCTTTTATTTTTCATCCCCTTTTTCTGTTCCCATTCCGCTCCTGTGCCCATCTTTTTCTTCTTTTTCCTCAAATATATATTCTCAAGGAAGGCCAGACTGCCGTGGAATTCTTGGTTGCTCTGACACAACCTCCTCTTATTCTGTTGTTTCCCTCTTTTCCTGCATCCTTTCTAATTGTCCAGCATTGGCTAGCGCTGGCAGAAGGACTCCTGCCCATGTTGCTTGATGGATGCTGGTCTTTAAGCTATCCCTGTGGGAGTCACTTATGCTTTTCATGATCTGCTGCTGCCCTTCAGTGTAGCTAAACCCACTGCAGGCTGAGACCCTCAGCCTTCTCAGTCTGCTAACTTCCATCATCCACCACCTATCTGACTGGCTTCTAGGATTGTTGTATGGTCTTCTGTTCGCTCTTCCTCCTCTGTTCTTTCTTTCTAGATGCCAATGTCTATAGACTCTCTTTGCTTTTACCATGGTGGAATTGCAAGAAGCAATGGGGAAAGCTAGAACATTCTTTGTCAGATTTTCTTTAATCCCTCCATGGAGTCATGCTACCTGCTACTCAAAGAACATCACAAGTTCTTCTTATTCATGACTACTTTCTTTATATGAAAGTTGTATAGAAAACTGATTTAGATATTATGAAATTCTAAAAATTGAATAGTTGTTTTCCCAAGAAACTTCCCAGCCTTTTTCAGGTTTTCCATGCTTGTTAGAGAAATACTGAAATTTCATTTTACAGTTAGCAGCAGTACAGTGTCAATAGTGTGTTCACAAAATATTCTCACTGAAGAAGAATACAGGTTTTCAGAAGAGCAGACACACAGACTCTACAGTGATGGGCATGCCTCATACTGTTGACAGTTTGGATTATATAGGTGTACATGGTTGTCAGAATGCACCAGTGCTAACTGGAGCTGTAGTCACCTCAGGGGAAATAGAGACAAACTAAATAGAAGCATATGCTAGGATTGTCAGCAATGTTTGAATGAGTTATGTGAATTTTTATGATAATGAATTTAAAAATTCCCTTTTCCCCCAACCCATGTGTAGCAGCACATATTTGAATCCTAGTGCTTGGGAGAAAGAGGTAGTTACTATCACAGGATCATGGCTAGTGAGGTAGTACTATCACAGGATCATGGTCAGTGAGGTAGTACTATCACAGGATCATGGCCAGTGAGGTAGTACTATCACAGGATCATGGTCAGTGAGGTAGTTACTATCACAGGATCATGGCCAGTGAGGTAGTTACTATCACAGGATCATGGCCAGTGAGGTAGTACTATCACAGGATCATGGTCAGTGAGGTAGTACTATCACAGGATCATGGCTAGTGAGGTAGTTACTATCACAGGATCATGGCCAGTGAGGTAGTACTATCACAGGATCATGGTCAGTGAGGTAGTACTATCACAGGATCATGGCTAGTGAGGTAGTACTATCACAGGATCATGGCTAGTGAGGTAGTTACTATCACAGGATCATGGTCAGTGAGGTAGTTACTATCACAGGATCATGGTCAGTGAGGTAGTTACTATCACAGGATCATGGCCAGTGAGGTAGTTACTATCACAGGATCATGGCTAGTGATGTAGTACTATCACAGGATCATGGCTAGTGAGGTAGTTACTATCACAGGATCATGGCCAGTAAGGTAGTTACTATCACAGGATCATGGTCAGTGAGGTAGTACTATCATAGGATCATGGCCAGTGAAGCTACCTGAGACATTAGCATTCTTTAAAAATTCCTTTTCCATGTTTTAAACATTGAAAGGTTTTTTTTTTTTTTTTTTTTTTTTGGTTTTTTGTTTTTCGAGACAGGGTTTCTCTGTGTAGCCCTGGCTGTCCTGGAACTCACTTTGTAGACCAGGCTGGCCTCAAACTCAGAAATACTCCTGCCTCTGCCTCCGGAGTGCTGGGATTAAAGGCATGCGCCACCACTCCCTGCACATTGAAAGTATTAAGGGTAGAAAATTACTTTATGATGTGAATGTGATTACTCTCTGTCCCCCAATCTCCTTTGTCCCCAAACTTCTCTACCTTTATTTGATCACATTTTGCCTGTGCAGCAGTTTGAATGCACAGGTGTACAGACTGCTGGAGATTGTCTATTTTATATTAAATTTACTAACTGATGCTTAAAATGGGAGGCAAAAAAAAATCCATCATGTCTCTGAGATTATCTATGTGCTTATTTCTTTTTCACTGTGGGCCTAATTTTATTCTGGTCATTTGGGGTAAGTACTGAGATTCTGGGTTGTAAACTTTGGCTGGAGTTCTAGAGCTGTAAGTGTGGACCAAGTGGCTGTCAGCTGCAAGGAAAACTGGGGAAGGGATGTTAGCACTGGGCTCTTACACTGACTGTTCACATTTATATGGTGCTCCAGATTTTCAGAGTGCCTGATATCCATTGAATTACTTCTAGATTCACTCAAAGCTATGCCAGGAGTAGTTTTCTCATTTTTATGGGAGAAAAAATAGAAATATAGAGAGGCAGTGAAGCAAACAAGTGACTCAGTACCAAAAGCAGGATTAGACTTCTGCAAGGGGACCAACCAAGGGGAATACGTGGGAGGAAATTAGGAGCTTGCCTGGTTAGGCAAGACTTTGAACCGCCTGAAGATCAAATATGCTTTATTGTAGGTCAAAGAGAATCTGCTTTCCTGCAAGATGCTGCTGCACTGCAAACGGGATGAACTTCGTAAGCTGTGGATAGAAGGAATTGAGCATAAGCACGTCCTGAACCTACTGGATGAAATTGAGAACATCAAGCAAGTGCCTCAAAAGCTGGAACAGTGCATGGCCAGCAAGCACTACCTGAGTGCCACTGACATGCTGGTAAGGCAGCCTGTGCTCACCCTGCCTGCACACTGTCAAGGTGCTCTTCTTTCTGTACACACATAACATGATATAAATGGCCCTTGGAATGTGCAAGCCTTGCAGGGAACCCTAGCTTGTTCTCTTATAGTGTTTGGAACCTTAGATGGTTATTATTTATGTATTTTCTGCCCTCTGAACCAAGGCAAGAAATGTAGTGGAAAGAAATCGGTACTGAAATCATGTTGAAATGGTAACGAGCGATTCATTTTAGCTTCAGAGGAAGTTCAAGAATCTCATTTTAGAGGATGAAATCTGTGTGACACAGGCATGAAGATTTGTAAAGTTATGTGTTCGCAAAGGTTAGAATGTCAGTTTTGGATTATAGTTTTGCTTTGTTCTTTTCACCTGATAAGAAAGAAAATGACTTCTTTAGTACTACTTTTAGAGAAGCAGTGCTCTGTGACCTCAACTGTACTTCCTCAGTCCATGGAGTTCTGATAACTTTTGAATTAATGAAAGTTCCTAGAGGATGTAATTTGTGGTGAAAGTCAAGCCAGACTTTGCTCCCTCTTGGTCCTGACTTCCCAGGGCTGGTAGCTTTTCTGGTGGGCTGTGCTATTTTTTGGCCCATTTACACACATCCATATCCACTTTCAGCTCTGGAGAAGTCTATAAATTCTTTCAACAGCAGCTGTGCTGGATTTGAATTGTTCTATTATCCACAATGGGGGCAAGTTCTTTATCTTCGGGGTTTTTTTTTGTTGTTGTTGTTTTTTTTGTTTTTTTTTGTTTTGTTTTGTTTTCAAGTTATACTGGGGAAGACACTGAGGGACTTGGTAGAGACACTGATGAGATAATGAAGACTCTCGCTGGAGGTTGCTATAAGGAGTTTTAATGGATTTGCTAACCAAAGTGTGAGAAGTGCCCTGGCGTTTTATCCCATAAGTCAACTGAATAATTATTTTTTACAGTAGAAGGAGTGACCTTGAGGTAGTAAAAGAATTAGGGTTTCTCTGTGTGTATGTGTGTGTGTGTGTTTGTATGTATGTGTTGTTGGTTTTTGTTATTGGCCATTTAATGTAGGGCCTTGTACATGATTGATAAGCACTCTGCTCTCTATCACTAAGCTGTATCTTCAGACTTTTTATATTCTAATCTTTTGAGACAGGATCATATGCACTTGTCAAGGGTGGTCTCATACTTATTCTGGAGCCGGGGAGGGCCTTGGGTTTATGGTCTTCTTGCCTCAGCCTTGTCATCAGTCAGGCCACAGCCCTGCACAGCCAGGTCCAGCTTGTTTCCAGCATCTTATCAGAGTAACATTTTAGCTCATAATGACTGGGAAATTATTGTACTTGATTTATGAATAATTTTGCTAAATAATTAAGATTTAGCAAATAGAATAGATAAGTTTTATATGTTTCTTGGGCACATATATAGTTTGATTTACTGAATCACTGTTTTGGTCTGTGTCTGCTTTTAATTAAATGGCATGTACTAAAATGGGCTGTTAGGATTTATTTAGGTTAATTATGTTCATTTTAGGATTTCAGATTGTTATTTTATGACCCTATTCCTTATGTGCTAATTTATTTATTTTAAGGCTTTTCAAAAATGAGTATTGCCCTTTTGTTGACTAATTTTTGTTCAGGATTTAATTAAATAACTTCATCAAATTCTTTGTTGTAAGTTATAGAAATTAAACTACAGTATTTTTCCTTGGTGGAACAAACACCTGAGATAAATCAGCTCATGAGAAGGACCATGTTTATTTATAGTTTTAAGAGTTCATGGTTGCTTGGAGAAGCCATTAAACTGAGTTGGGTACATGTGGTAGAGGAGGTTACTCACTTCATGTTGACCAGGAAGCAAAAAGAGAATCAGGAAGAGCCTGGGGTCCTTTAAAGTCATGTATCCATTGGTCTAAGTTCCACAGGGCACTACCTCCTCAAGGTTCCACCACCTCTTAATTAGTGCCACAGAGGGATTGCATCCTCAACACATGGCTCTTTGGGCAACATTCAAGTTGCAAACTGTAGCATTTGATGGGGCTAAAATAAACTGGACTCATGTAAACAATCTGTTCACAGGACAGAGGCATACTTGGAAAGCCACTTCTGTGTTGTTTCTGTGTGTCTTTGTTGTTCTCCTCTAGACTGGTGTCATAGTTAGCTTCAGCTGTCAACTTGACACAAACATGGAGTTACTTTGTAAGAGAAAACCTCAATTGAAGAATGACCTAGATCAGGTTGGCCTGCATTTGTGCCTGTGTGGCATAGTCTTAATTGTTTTTTGATGTAGGTGGGCCTATCCCACTGTGGGCCCTAACTTCCTTAGAAAGGTGAATCTGGGGTGTGTATGAAAGGTAGCTGCCCAAGTCATAGGGAGCAAGCCAGTGAGCAGCTTTCCTCCATTGGCTTCTGCTTCAAGCTTCTGCCTGTATTTCTTGCCTTGGCCTCCCTTGATAAAAGATTGTAGTCTATGAGCTAAAATGAACCCTTTTCTTCCCATGGTGCTTTTAGTTGTGGTGTTTGTCATAGCAACAGAAAGCAAACCAGGACAATTGGCCTTAACTGTGTGTGAGGATAGAGTTGGTTGGCTGTGTTTTGGTGGGAGAGGACAAGGAGGATAAGCCATAGACTTCATCTGTCCAGTTTTATAGAAGGGAATAAACTACTTATCTTCTCTTTTACTAACTAATAAAACCCTAAGACTTTTTTTGAAGCAGTTTGTTATAGTGATTATCCATTCTAACTAAAATTTTTGTGTTAGAGGAGCGGAACCATCCCCTCTCAGATAAGGCCAGGGTCTAATACACATTGTTCCCCTCCTCCCCCCCATTTATAGCTGTTTTTGTATTCTGGATACTAATCTTTTGTCTGCTCTGTGGGTTATGAATATTGTTTTTGAATTGGTGCTTTTCTTTTTACTTTGTTCATGATATCTTCTACTATGAAAATTTTAATGCAAAAAGTACTTCAATCTTATTTAAGGAATATAATTTTAAGTAAAAATGTTGATCCTATTGCCTTTAAGAGAATTTCCTGTTTTTTTCTTTAACCCATCAAAAGTCCATTTTTATTTAATGCTGTGAGCCAGGGATCTAATTATATTTTTGCACCATTAGCCAGTTGGCTGTGTTTATTGACTCTTTTTTCTTATTTATAATGCTATATGTCACATGCCAAATTTTCACATATATATATGTATCTCCAGGTTTTTATCTTGTTCAGTTGGTCTTGTCTATGCCTTTTTGTAAAAACGTCTGTCATTTTGTTCAAAATTACTTATATTCTTTTTAACCCTCTCTTCTTCCATTGTAAGTTTAGTATCAGTTTATCAAATTACACAAAAAGATGAAAAGAATTTTCTTGACTTTAAGGTAGTTTGTGTATTAGCAATCTTGTCTTTATATTAGTGAATGCGATGCTTGCTTATTCAATTATGCCTTTGATAATGCTTAGAAATATATTCCTTGGAATTTTACATATATTCCATTACATTTAATGTAAACCTATGTTCTGAGGGCTTAAAAATAATGACTTTTTAATAATGTCTAGTTATTTGTTGTGTATAAAGATATACTAATTTCTCTATTTAATATTTCTCATTTAAAAATATTATTTTTTGAAATTAAAATATAATTATATCAGTTTTGCCCCTTCCCTTTTCATCTTACAACTCTTCCCATGTATATATATTCTTAATATATGTATGTATATATATTCCTAAATATGGCAGTACAACCTGCTCAATCTTTATAATGTTACTTGTATGTATATGATTCCACAGCTGACCACCTGGTACTGGATGACCAAACTGGGGGCTTTTCCCTGGAGAGGATTATTTCTCCTGCTCCCCAAATTCCTTAGGTGCTGTGGTTCTTTTTCTAGGGTTACCTAGGGTTGAGGGCCCCATGAGATTTCCCCCTTCCTTGTGTTAGCATGTCTGTTGGTGTCCTTGTTCAGGGTTAGGCAGCCATGTTGGTGTAGCTTCTTTGATATTTCTAGGAGATGCACTCTCACAGTAATTTCCTGTTTCTTTGGCTCTTCCAGTCCTTCTGCCCTTTACACTCTAGTCCCTGAGCCTTAGGTGCAGAGGTTGTGTTGTAGATGGATGAGGTGGGACTGAGCTCTACACAGACAGCACTTGTTCTCTGCACTTGTTCCCTGATGGGCTGAACTTTCCTACAAAGGTCACCGTTTATTTTTGTGGGTCAGAAGATAGCCACATGAGTCCAGGGATGGAATGTAGGTTGTCAGATTGTGCAACAAATGCCTTTATCTGATGAGCCATTTTGCTTGGTTTTCTTTATTAATTGACTATATATTTTCCAGGAGTAATTACCAATCTCATCTGCTTGAACTTGGCTTAAATTTACTCAGCTTTCTGAGTATCTCAGATACTACTGTTTTTCCTTATGCTTTCATAAGCTACATGAATTTCATTATCATATAATTGCTTTTATTTACGTGGTAGATCACTGATTGTGGGATTTATATATTACCTGTTCCCACTTCAGTGACGCTGATAGAGTCAGAGTTCACAAATCATTAATTAGGTGGGTAAGTATGTGAAAGACTTTAATACATAGAGGAAATGATATTTCTTAAAGATTTTTTTTTCCAGGAGCTATGCCTTTTCTTTTCTGCTTGGTGAATTTATTTTTTTGACAAAATACTCTGATTTCTAATGCTTTATAATATTTAAATTAGCAAAAGCAATTTCAACAGAGCTAATATGATTGTACACCTACTATGTGCTGGTATTGTAAATATGGGAAATGTATCAACTCCGTTCACTCCTAGAACTGGGATAGATGGGTTTCTGGTATCACCATTTTATAGAAGAGGTAATTGTGTTTGATTAAGGAAATTGGCATATCCAAACATACAGCAATTTGTCCAGTCCCCAAAAGGTTGGAAATATTCTTCAACAGTTTTGGGAATATAAGAATATACTATAAGGTCTGCGACTGCTCATTTACTGACTTCATATTGAAAATACAATCACATTTCCTCTCTCCATGGCTATATGCTGTTACAAGAAAAATCTACTTAAGGAATCTCCAGGGTCCAAATGGAAATCTTCACTAAAATGCATCAGAGGAAAGTAAAGACAAAACAATCTAGTTTTTCAAGCCCCACTGACTTCCTTGGATTTGTTTGACAGAAGATTTTGCATTTTCATTTTGAGGCAGGTGCAGATATAGAAATGTAGTAATTTGATCCCTCCACAGTGTAGGTTAATAAACCCAGAGTAAATAAATCAGTGGTGACCCATGGCTCTTGCCATCTCCTGCTACTCCTGTTTTAAAATTTGACCTGTCTTGTAGCTGTAGGCTTGGCTTCTAGGTGGAATTTTATTTCTTCTTTTGATATGATAACTAGAATATTGCATAAAATAATTAAATTGTCATGACAGGTAATGTCTGCAAATAGTCCCAGCCTTTTGTTTCCTTCTTTAAGGTAAACAGCTGCTGTTGGTTTATGAAAAGCTAAAAATGATCCAACAAGAAGCCACACAGAAATCAGAGGCTTGATTAATATTGTTGCCTGTAGCTTTGTGATATGTATGGTTTAAATTAGACCTTTGCAGCACTGTGCTGGGTTGGTGCAAGCGCACTAATGACATAATTTCTGGTTGCTGCATCACATTTCTGCAGTCGGGCTTTGTATTCCACTCACATTAATTGAAGTAATTTTGCCAGTGAAGCGTGTTTCAAACCTCTGCATTTAAATTGAAATTTTAATTCCCTTATTGTCTTGAAAAGACGGCTGAAGATGCCTTGTTACAGGTTTCATTATCACTCAAAACACTCCAGCTGCTGGTTTTAATGTACAATGACTGATTAATTCTGGAAACAATTATTAATATAAGAATAGCAGCTTCTTCCCAGTGGCATGAGTAACCAGGAAGGTATTTCATGAGAGTTAATATTTTTATAAACTTTTTTTTTCCCAGGGAGAATTTGTGTGTAGAAGTCTGCATCATATGAAAATTGTAGGGAATGCTTTGAAAACCACTTACACAAGTTCTGATTTATCAGCTATAGAAGTCAATTCATAATTGCATTCAATCAGTGGAAACCAAGCCAGTGTAAGTCGTTTAGAAGCACTTTAGCTGACAGTCACATAAGACTTGTGACTAAAATAAATTTTCATTTCTAAGTCTGCCTGAGATTATAGAGATTTTGAATGTCTTTTTAATCATTTTGTCTTTATTTATATGCCTTTACAAAAAGAATCCATAGCTATATAGTCAGATGAGGATTATTATGATAATTATAATAACATATTTATGTAGTTGTCTTTTCCCCAGAGGATCTCAGAATGCCTTTCTTTGAGCATTGTGTAATGGAGGTATTTTACTTATACTTTGAAAATATGGCCCTATCTGGGATAAAGAGCGTAAGGCAGCTATTTAATTGAGTAGTTTTCTAGAATCCTATAATAAACATATTGTCATATTTTCAGTTCATATGATTCTTTGAAGCTGTTTGATGATACTGAGAACGGTATGTGCCAGTGTGGGTTTTCGTTGTGTAAGACCTAGACTTGAATCTTAGCTTTGACTCCTAATAGCAGTATGACTTGTGGCCAGTTGTTTATCTTTGCTGAAGGCTCGAGTCAAGGCTTCTATAGAGCTCTGAGGTTTATTGAAAGATTTAAAGTAACCACAGTGCACATTCTTTAAATATTTATACTTATTCAATTTTTTAATTGGTACATATTTTATATGTATTGGTATTTGCCTGCATGTGTGACTTTGCTCCTTTTACATGCCTGGTGCTCTCAGGAAGTCCATTAAAGGACAACAGATCCTCTAGAACTGGAGTTACAGATGGGTATGACCTGCCATGGAGGTACTGGGAATTGAACCTGTGTCCTCTGGAAGAGCAACCAGTGCTCTTAACTGCTGAACCATCTCTTCAGGCCCTAGACCATTAAAAAAAAAAAACATGTGGTTCTACAAATTTTGATAACTTCTGTTATTGGCATGGTTGTGAAGGTGGTCTTAAGAGCTCATGTACCAGCAGGGTGAGAGATAGGGAATAGTGTTCATTGTGTGATAAGTACCAGGGTAGGGGAAGGGGTCATGCAGAAAAAAAGGGATACTAGGGGGTAGGGCTAAGATGACTTGGGATTTTGGGGTAATCCTCTGTGGCTGCTTTTAACCTTTTTTGAAAGCCTTCATTTTCTCAAACATCTGTCTGATAAGTTAGGAAAAGCTAAAACAAAGTTATTGACTTTTTTATTGGCTTTTGTGTCCCAAATTAATGTATAGATTTGTGGTAATTACAGTTTTTTTTTTCCTACAGAATTAAAACTTAAAACTTTGTAGTATCTATCTTTCCAGTTGTTCAAATCTCTTTTTATTTGCATTTGGCTATGATGGCGAGGGTTTTTAAAAATCAGACAGTTCGGTAGGTCCCTTCACTTTTGTTTCTATTAAATCTGCTATTCATTTACCTCTTTTATTTTAAAAATCAATAGAAATTCTATTTCATTGTGTGAGCCCCTCATGCGGCTTAGCAATTTTTATTTAATTTATCTGGAGCAGTGATTTCTAAACTGCTCATTGAGGATCTTTCAAAAATTGTAAAGTCTAGGCCACAACCCAGATTGATGAAATTGAAGTCTCTGGTTGTGGACTGCTGGCTTTGGTCATTTTTGACAGTCTCAAAAAAAAAAAAAAGGCCAAATATAGGCAAATTTGGATTTCTTGGTATAAGGTTTAGCTTGTGCTGTGGAATGAAGCAAGACTAATTGTCCTTCCCTTTATTTAACACCAGCTCAGAGTATGACTAGTTGTGAAGCATTTGTACTTGCTGTGTAAGACTAAAGTGGTGATATTTACATTCATGTAGAAATGTTTGTGGGTGTTTTTTGCCATTCTTTATTGTAGTTTGGATATAGCTGGTGCCCTGGTGGCTTCTATTCTGATTATTTCAGGTATATTATGTAGTTTAAAAGACTTTAGTGTAATAGTTAAGCTGTCTAGGCTAAGACTCAACAAGTTTGGACCAGCTATACACTCGATTTTAATCTTGCTCATGTGCCTCTTGAATCTTTGCTGTTCCTCTGATTTTCTTCAGGGCTTTAGTGGATTGAGATTGGGGTACAACTGTATTAGTTGACAAGTGGTGGCTGTGTAGAGAATGACAAAGTGGAAACAATCTTGGAAAAAGTGGAAACCTGGGCAAAGGACTTCAAAGATGTTCCAGATTCTCATCCTGCCTCAGTAAGTCTCCAGTGCTTTTAGCCTAGAGAGGCGAAACACTTTCTGTCCCTGATTTTTAGTGTCATTACCTATAAAAATGATAAATATTATTGAATGGTTATGAGAATACAAGTGAAATATTACATGCAAGGTGTGCTTTGTCAAACTTAAGCAGTCTAAAGATTTAAAATGCTGTATGCACCATCATTGTCATCATCATTGCCAAGTGTGAAGTAAAAAGGACACTAGTCCTGAGCCTGTTTACACAGAGGAAACAGCGTTTCTATCCTGATGCCAGTGTCACTAGGGCACACGTTGTTCAGTCAGGGTAAACCACACGAGTGTCTGCACACTTGGTTTTAGAGGAGAAATCGCCCAGTATGATGCCCCAGTTACTTTTGTTGCCCAGCACATTTTGGTTTCAGTTCTACCTAGAGGCTTATTTGAACAGATATTTGATTGGTTGCTTTTTGGCCAAATGCGAGCCCGATCTTTGTGCCAGTTTAAATGACGGTAACTTGTGTTGATAGATGTCAGTGTCTCAGCCTCATTATGATCTAAGAGTGTTTAGTAGTTTTTACTTAGCTTGACAGGATGGAATTAACTTGTTCCAAAGTCTGTTTTCTCACCCTGATCCTAATTAGTTGTATTTCCTTAGCTATAAATACAAACTGCCCCTTTTCCCGTATGGGATACTCAGAGGTCATGTTCGTAAGGGGCCGGTGAGGCTGCTCAGCGTTCCCAGGGGCCTTAGAGGGACATGCAGAGTACTCCTGAAATTATCTACATGAGATACGAGTCTGAAGAGATCCCCTGAGACCTTGATTCTCTAACTCGTAGGAAAGTTTTCTAAGCCTTTTTCTTGTCACAGAATAACAAATAAGATGCTGGATAAGTGTAGTGACTGGGACACTTGTAAAAAGAGAAGGTCTTTCTTAGTGTTCTTCTGTTTGTGGAGAAACTCAATTTGAATACTCTTCAGAGAGCTCTGTGAGAACTGAAAATTGAAGGGGACACAGGAGCTTCCCTTGCCCTTTCATCAACAGTCTTTTCTTTGTCATATGGTGTTAGATGTAGTTTTACTTAGTTGGGAAAGTAAAACTTTTTTTTTTTTTTAAAAGAGTAAACAAGACTCTTAATTTGGTTTTATGTCTCAGAACTCTGGGATTGGAATTCTACTTGTAGAATTCTATGTTAATGAAGATCTTTCAACTATTGTGTGTTCAGGAGTACCTGCATCTATGTTTTTGGGGATACAAAGACATGCAATGAATTAGATATAGGGAATTTATTTAAGTCATTTAGGATGTACTAGTTCACATACCAGTGTAACTGTCAAAATAGCACAACACATTCCTAGATTCTATTATGTGCTGATATTCCTAAATTATTACAAATGAAAGAAGCCATGTTTAAGATATATATAAGACATATATCTATACATGGATAGATATATGTCTTATATATCTATATATCTTCCCTCATCTATAAAATCAAGATAGGCATCTAGTTAACCTTTAAAGACCTCATAAGAAAAGATTCATAGCCGGGCGTGGTGGCGCAAGCCTTTAATCCCAGCACTTGGGAGGCAGAGGCAGGCGGATTTCTGAGTTCGAGGCCAGCCTGGTCTACAAAGCTAGTTCCAGGACAGCCAGGGCTATACAGAGAAACCCTGTCTCGAAAAACCAAAAAAAAAAAAAAAAAAAAAAAAAAAAAAAAAAAAAAAAAAAAAAAAAAAAAAAAAAAAAAAAAAAAAAAAAAAAAAAAAAAAAAAAAAAAAAGAAAAAAGAAAAAAAGAAAAGATTCATACATTTCATCTATCAGCTAATGTCATTTTTTGAAGTCTGTGCTGATGGACTATCTTAGAAAATCTAGTTGACTCTACTTCAAGACAGACACTCCCCAAAACAAAAAACAAAAGCTTTAGCTTTAATAAAATATGAGTTATTTGTGGAAGAATACAAATGTAGAGAGGACAAAAAAAAAAAGAAATGAAAAATTAGGAGTGCTTTGTCAAAAGAAAGTTCAAGAATAGCTTAATGAGAGTCTGTTTTATAAGGTGAAATCTTTGCTGAAGCTGCAATTCCAATTTGGTCTCTCGGAATTTTGTTTTCTGAGATAGATTTGAAAGTCTAAAGAAGTT
Organism: Mus minutoides; assembly: GCA_902729485.2. Lineage (NCBI taxonomy): Eukaryota > Metazoa > Chordata > Mammalia > Rodentia > Muridae > Mus > Mus minutoides. The sequence continues at coordinate 891,146 of LR750098.1, forward strand.
TACAGATTTTTTTTTTTTTTAATTTGCTGATACTTTATCTTACAGGCCCTCCTTCCATCATGCACTTATCAATAACTTCATGTTATTTGCTTTATTCTGAAAATTCCATTATCTCTCAGGCAGTCTATTGCATTAAGCCCTGAGTACCCAATATCACCTCATTTACTTGAGGTGTGCTTGACCTCAGCCCTTCTGCTCTCTTTGTTAATGCACCAACAAGCACTGATATCTCTCCGGAGCATTATCATTTGGCTGTTAGCTCAACTAATAACAACCCTTCATTTGAGCTGATGAAGGTTTATTAAATAAAAACATGCAATAACCTGGCAATAATGAAAGGAGAGCGGAGCTAGACAGCCTCCTGTTTGTAATGGTGAGAGCGAGCAAGCATGCTGAGTCTGCATTGTAGGTATGGGCTTCCTGTGGGAGACAGGGCCCAGAATAGGTCAGATCAAGCATGCTGAGTCTGCATTGTAGGTATGGGCTTTCTGCGGGAGACAGGGCCCAGAATAGGTCAGATCAATGGTGTGTTATAAGACTGGTTTAAGAATGGACAGTTTTGATTGTCTGACCTGATAACTGTTGATTAGCATGTGGGCTGAGGACTCAGGGGGAAAAGGTGTTCTTGCTCCAGGCACTTGGCCTTGCTCTGTGGTGCAGCTATCTTGGAAAGTCTGTCTTGTGTAGCTGACTATCAATAGCTCTGAGGCCTTTAGACACTGGGAATGTAGAACCACAGAGAACCAAAAAGTCTGGTTTCTCCAGGGATGGTAGCATCAGAAATTGCTTTTCCTATAGATTCCTAAACCTCATCTAAACCTCATTATTTCTCTGAGCCTTGAATGGACTCCTTTTATTCTGCTTTCTATACTCCAACTCTTTTTACTCCTAACATTTTCTTCATTGAGCAGTCTAGCTCTTGTAACCATTGAGCTGTCATGTTATAGAGAAAAGTTAAGTGAGTGACATCACTGAGTTTACATCAGCAGTGGGGATTCTTGTGAACAGGATTTACTTTATGTACTTTATATCTCTTACTTATGGTGTTTTAGTCTATTAGTAAAAATGTGTCTCATTCATCTGATGCGGTTAAATACATAGAGTTGTGGGTAGCAGTGTGTGTGTGTGTGTGTGTGTGTGTGTGTATTTAGCAAAGTGGGAATTCATTAAGGAAAGGTCTTAGTTCAAATTTTAGGAAGAGGAACTCTTCAGAGCTCTATAAAGGACACAGCATCTTACAGTAGTGCTCTGATATCCCAGATATAGCAAAGCTTTCAGTCCTGCTCCCCAAACTCTTAGGTTTATCAGCCTAAAGTAATAACAGATAGAATGTCTTTCCAAAATATGTTTTTATTCAGGTATAAATAGGTGTATTTATTCCTGGCTGCATGTACTATGACAACTCATAGGTACATTCAAGGAGGCAAAGACTAGACCTTTTCAAGGTTAAACTAGGAAGGTTTTCAAAATTGTTTCAAAACTATTATCTTTGGCCACAAGGATCACTACCAGGGAAGTATCAGCTCAAGTCTGTAAATAGTAGCTGGACCAGCAGCTAAGCAACAGTATCTTTTTTGTGTAAAGTTGATGTGGCTTCTGCTGAAGATTGCTGTTTTAAGAGACTCTTTGTAATTTTTTTTTTTCAGTCTCAGTCCCCATGAGTGAGGACCCCTCCATTTTAGCCTCTGTACTCTGTTAGAGTCTGATATAAAGTAAATGACTAAATTGTGGGAGAAACTTTTTAATTTTTATTTTATCAAAAGTAGTTAGCGGTGGCAAGGACTCATATTTCCTGAAATGTCTCCTTTTCTGTTGTAGATGAACCAGTCTCCTCAGGTTGTGAAGTCCAGCCCTCACCAGAGAGCACTTAGGGATACACAGCCACCACCTAGGGATAATAGATAGATAGATAGCCCTTTGTGTGCTTGTTAGACTGGGTTGGGTTCTGGTAAGCCTTTTAGGAAAACAATTGCTTTGTCTTGCTACTTTTGCTTTGTTTGCTTGTTTTTTTGTGGGATTGTAAGATTGTTCTTTGTTTTTACCAACAGTGTGTCTGATGGTTTCCACAAGTGGAAACAAGCTAAATAGCCAACATTTGGTCATTATGACTCATGAAAGCAGTAATACCTGAACCTATTACCTTTAAAGGTTCATTCAGTTGCTTTTCTTAGTTCCTGTCTGATAAATATTTAAAACTTTGCAAATTAACTGTAGAATAGTAGAAGCATTTGGAAATAGAAGGATGTAGGATCCTTGATCTCATGCTTGCTTAGAGATTTAAATGAGAGCAGATCCACAGGGAGGCCTGGAGGTTGGTGTCCCGGCAGTCTACAGCTCACTCTCTTCAGGTAGATCCTGGGAGTAGGGGGCTTTCTAGGAGGAGGAGGTTGAAGCCTCCTGCTTCTCTTCTTTTTTGGCTTGTATCTTAATTTCTTTTGGAGATAGTTGCTAATATCTCTGTGAATATCTCCTCTACCAAATTAAAAAAAATCTATTTATTTTCTTAATAACATTTCTTAAGTGAAGTAATTGCTCAGAATGGCCAACTTCAAAGTGTTCCTTAAAATGTTTCTGCAGATTAATGGCAACACATAAAAATTAGATTATTTGTTTGCTGCCTAAAGGTTAAAGGGTTGCTGAAGATGGTCAGTTAACTATGAAATAATAATCTCCTGTTTTTGATGTTAATGTCAAGTTGAGAAATAAAAATGTAGCAAGAAACAAATGGTCATGACAGTCCTTTATTATGGATATCTGAGGAGAAAAACTCACTAGAGAGGTCTGAAGAAGTTCAGTGGAGTCGTTATTCATTTCTAGTATGACTGTTTTAAGCAGATTAGCAGGAAAAAGCCTTGATCTCCAGTTGATTCAAGTTTTTAAGGTCAAAAACCATAGTTGTGATGCTTATGGAAAAGCAGCTATGAACACCTACAGCAAGCAAGCCTTGTTCATAGAAACAGAGTTAGCAGTTAAATGATCAGGCAGTTAACCTTTAGCTCAGGTCACAGTGTATAGGAATTTAGGACTGCTCCAGAGACCAGTTTTACACAAGAGAGTTTAGCATTTAAAGTATTCTTTAGATGTAAAGTATTCTTAGTATTCTTAGATTTAAAGTATTATTCATGAGATGGCATAACTATTGTTCAGTAGCCTACTCCATTCTCATGGTAAATACCTTCATTTATTGTAGCCATAGATGTCACCACCAGGCAAAAGCTTTTGAACTTTTGGTTTGGTAATTGTACATTTGGCCTATGTTTGTGTGTTGTAGAAAAACGTTTTTTAAATTCTTATTTTTTTTAAAAACATGGATAGTATTCTATATTGACTGACATGCTGTCCTTTTCAATGTCATTTCTTAAAGCATTTTGAAAATGTTGCTTATTTTCATCATCTTAAAGGAAATATGGCTTTTACTCTAAACCAGTTTGTTATCTTTATGACCAGTTCCTAACCTTGCTGACTAGGAAACTGACATCCCGTTGGATTGGGTAAAGGTCCCCAGCAGGGTAGCTGCACCTATCTGTTTATTCATGGTGGTTATGACACCATGGGCCAGCTCTTTACAAGCCTAAAGCTGATCCAATTCCAGCATGAAAGATGAGATAGGCATGAAGTTCCACCCCTAATGAAAGAGCTGCTAAGGGAGGAAGAGTGAGTTTTCTCTGGAGTGTAACCCTGATAAGCTGATCATGCTCCACACATCCAAGAATATTTGAGAATAATATGTGGCCTTGATGGTGGGGAGGGGATGGAAAGGATTCAGTGTTGGGTTGGATGGGAAGGGGGATAGATTTAGAATGAATTCAGAGATTGAGGGTAAATATGTACAAAATTCTCCAAGAAGTATTTAAAGTTCCCTGTTTGTAGTTTCTTTTTTATTTACTATGAAGTTTATTTAAAAAGTAGGTATGGAAGAAAAATTCAAATAATTTTAGTTGATTCTTTTCAATATGTAATAATTGAAACTTTAAGGAATGATGTGTGTTGGAGAATTCTAGGAGTTTATTAAGTCTACTTCAGGTATGAATATACAAGATTGGTTCTGTGAAGAGATGCTTAGACATTTGCTAATTATCTACATTCTGAATGCTGTCTGTTTGGCTAGTTTAATAATTTTAATATGTTTTGTGACATTATTCAGTGTTGACTGCCGTACTTATGAATCGGATTTTGGTGATTCTGACCTCCTCAAGCCAATTTCTTGCATCTCTAATCCAGCAGTATCTGAAAACACTGTTACTACTTCATTGGTGTATTATTTGATGAGTGATTCATGTCAACCCATCCCTCAGAGGCCCAAATCCTGAGGACCACCAGCCTGTGACACATGCCTGGGTGGTAGAAAGCGCAGGAGATGGGACTTGGTAGAAATACATTAGATCTTGGGGTAAGGTGCCCTGGATCAGAATATTGACTTCTTGGCTTTGTGAGGTGAGAAGGTATTCTCTTTCTCATGCTTTTGCCATATGTATGGTGCTGCCCTAAGCCCAGAGCAAAAGGATTCTGTCCTTAAGGACTGAAACTTCTGAAACCATGAGTGAAAATAAAAATTTCCTCCTGGAAGTTGTTTAACTCAGGTGTTTCATCTGTGTGATGGAAAAATTGTCTGATTTACCCAGTGAGCTAATCTATACAATGTCCATTTTTCTATATTCCAAAAAGCTTGCTTGATTTCTGCGATTTTAACTTTGTGAATGGACTTGGAAACCTCCAGAATAAAACAATTGCGTTTTTTTTTTTTTTGTTTTTTTTTTTTGCTTTTTTGTTTTATAGTCGTAAGAGACTGTTGCTCTTCTATTGTTGTGATGTTGTGTGTGTTATAAGTAGCCATGACCAAGGCTACTTATAAAAGCAACTGTTTAACTGGGGGCTTGCTTACAGTTACAGAGGGTTAGTTTATGATTATTGTTATGACAGGGAGCATGGTTGTAGGCAGATAGGCATTGTGCTGGAGCAGTATCTGAGAGCTCAAATCTGATAAGAAAGTTGCAGGCAAAAAGAGACAAACTGGGCCTGGCATGGGCTTTTGAAACCTTGATGCGCACCCCAGTGACATACTTTCTTCAACCATGCTATATCTAGTAATCCTCCCAACAGTTCCATTAACTGGAAACCAAGCATTCAATGTATGAGCCTATGAGCCATTCTCATTCAAACCATCAGGTTCCATTCCCTGGCCCTCATTGGCTTGTAGTCACATGCAAAATACATTCAGTTAAACTTCAAAGGTCTCCATAGTCTCTCTGTCTCAACTGTTTTAAAAGTTCAATATCCACAATTTTCTCTGAAACTCAAGGCAGTCTCATAAGGGGTTACTGTAACCCCCTATAAAAATAAAAAAGTGTGGCTAGAGAGATAGCTCAGCTGTTAAGAGCTTTGGCTGCTCTTCTAGAGGTCTTGAGTTCAATTCCCAACAACTATATGGTAGCTCACAACCATCTGTAATGGGATCTGACTCCCTGTTCTGGCATACAGACATATGCATATGTATACATGCAGACAAAGCACTCATATACATAAATAAACAAATCTTAAAAAAATAAAAATAAAAAAGCAACCTACATACTTCCAGCATACAATCGCACATAATACACATTGCTATTCTGAAAAGGAGGAAAGGGAAGTCCTAGACCAAAGCAACACTGAAATCCAGCAGGACAAACTCCAGATTCTTAGAGTGTTTTTCCACTCTCCCATTCCTTCCAGCTTTGTTGGTTACAACATGTTTCTCTCCTGGGTTGGTTTCATTTCCTGTTGCATTCATTTCTCTGTGGCAGCTACCTCATATCTCTGCACCTCCAACATCTTGGGTCTCCTACACAGTCTAGGCTTCAGTTTCACAGCTTCAAGTAATTGTTTCTCTGGGCCTTTAGGTAGGAATTCCTTGTCACAGGTCTGGCCTTAGTGGCTTTCCTTGACTGGAGTAGAAGATTACACAACCTGTTTCCTATATCCTCTTGACTCTAAATCCAGAATCACCTGACCAAATCTGCCAAATTCTGCTTGCTGGGGCTGGCGTCTGGGCCTCCTCCTTGAATAACATTTGCAATAAGCTTTCCTGTTGCTTAGGCCTAGGAGATCAATAGCGTTCAGGATTAACTAGGTCTGCTCTTGTCCTGAGATCATTCTCTGTTTCATTTAGCATTAGACTTTTTTTTTTTTTTTTTTTTTTTTTTGAGACAGGGTTTCTCTGTATAGCCCTGGCTGTCCTGGAACTCACTTTGTAGACCAGGCTGGCCTCGAACTCAGAAATTCGCCTGCCTCTGCCTCCCGAGTGCTGGGATTATAGGCGTGCACCACCACGCCTGGCCTAGACTTTTTTTTTTTTAAACCACGATTACATTTCCAGCTGCTTCCTTTCTCCTCAAATTGTACATTTTATGTTTTACTTTGCGACACTTGCTGCTTTTCATTGTGTATTTGCATTAAGAGTGACCACTAATAGCCATGTGCCACAGTCAATACAATGCTACCTTGAAGTTTCTTCTGTCAAAGCAATCAATCTAAAACTCTTTAATTTAGTCTCCAGCAGATTTTAAGGACAGGGCAAAAAGCAGTCACGTTCAGAATGGCCTCTAATATTCCTTTCCTCTGAAACCTCTTGAGCTGGGCCTCCATAGGCCCATTGCTCTCAGCACCACTATCTTCCATGTTTCTGCTAGGGTGGTTCATTAAGCCCTGCTTACAGATTCATCTGTTTTTTTCTAATCCAAAGTCCTCAAATCTTCCATATTCTAAACAGCAGCTTGGTAAGGCCTATCACAACAATACCCTAGTTTACCAGGATGCATGGCTGCTGGCAGGAAGGCATGGCACTGCAGACATAGATGACAGCACACATCTGATCCAGTTGCAGGTAGGGAAAGAATGAAAATGAGCCTGGTGTGGACCTTTGAAACCTTAAAGCGCACTTCCAGTAACCCCCTCCTCCAAGAGGGCCACACTTACCAATCCTTCTTAAGCAGTTCCACTAGCTGGAGCCTAACATTGAAGCCTGTGAGCTTATGTGGCTGTTCTTATTCAAATCACCACAGGCACTGTTCTCAATTCTCTTTTATGTTGAGATTTGTAAAGTTGAAAGTTCTAGGACTACTCTTGTATGTGTATATGTGTATGTGTATACAAATTATATTTAGTTTCAAGGGAACATAGTCAGAAAACTTGTTTAAATGACTACAATGGTGTCCTGAAGAACACTTGCTCAAGTGTTGTATTGAATAAGTAGGTACTGTTAAAAATAATTTCTGTGAATACTGTTTGCCAGGCATAGTGTTGTTTTTACCTGAAGTTTAATTTTTTATTTTATTTTTTTTATTGAAGGGCTTTGGAAACTGTCATTGTTATGTGAGTTTGTGTTCGGGATATGAATTAAATCTCTTCATGCGAATTCCTACAAGCAAATCAAGTGTGGCTGTGCAGTGGGTGGTTTTTAAGCTTAACTATTTTGGTTGGATTTAATTACCTTGAGGGATAAGGCTACACGATGGGCCAGTGGTTTACCAAATTATTTTTATTTTCTGGATCTAGATGTCACTGAAGGTTAATGTGTCCTTTTTTCTTCACTAGAGACTTGAGTTAAAATCCATTTTAGGGCGTGAGTATAAATGAATTTGTTGTTGCTTTTCCTCCCTTGGGGACACTTTGGTCATTTTAAGAGTCTGCCTTTCCATTTGGAATTACTGGCAGGTTGCCCAGGGCCCAGGGGCTGTCATAGCAGGGGCAGTTGCAAGTCGGTGTGAGAATGTATGGGCAGGCTTCAGAGGGCAGAGCTGGCCCAGGGCTTGTCAATCTTCCACTCTTTGATTCTTTCCTGCTTTAAACGTAAGGAAACTTATTTGTGGCTGACATTTGATTACAGCACATCACAAAACAAGTGATGTGTTTATGGGTGAGCCATTGCGCTTTATTATTATTATTTTTAAGTTGTTTTGGGCTGGTTTTTATTTGACAGCCACAGAGCTTTCTGTATTCATTGTCTAGAAGCTTTCAGGTGACTTCTTAGACCACTATAGATCTGTAGTTAGCACTTTTTGTTACCAATGCATTTTATGACTTTTCCTTTTGAGACAGGGATTCTTTGTATGGCACTGGATGTCCTGGACCTCACGGTTTGTAGACTAGGCTGGCCTCCAACTCAGAGATCTGCTTGTCTCTGCCTCACAAGTACTGGGATTAAAGGTGTGTGCTACCACCATCTGGCTCATTTCATGTCTTTTATTAACTATTGCTTTTATTTGAATGACTTAGTGCTGAGGGTCATTTTGTCTCTATAGTCAAATTTAATGGTGTCACCCTGTTGTAAATGGTGTTACTATTCCTTTAACTACCTCGACCTGAAAGAAGCATAACCTGAGCTGGGGATAGCCAGAAACCTGAATTCCTCAGGGAGCCTGTGAGCTTTATTTCTCATTAGGCTTTCTTATGGTTACCTTTTCTGCTTTCTCATCTTTCCCCTCCACCTTGTAGCCACAAGTTCCCCTCTTCACCCCCACCCCCTGAGTAGTAATAATTAGAACATGCTCTTCACCTTTTTCCTTTCCAGATATAAAAGATCATTATCACGTAGAGGATTAATTGTACTTACACAAAGAAGGCGATCACACCTCATGTGCTCCTTTCCACTTTGCAGTTATCACTTGGGTTTTCAAAGTCAGTTTAGATTCCTGGACTCTTTCATCCTTTCTCTGTTGTGGGCATTCCTTTATGATTTCTTTCATTCAGTCCTTCCTGCCTTTGAGATCTCTCAGCCATCTCAGAGCATGTCCTTTGTACTGTACCTTCAGTTCTCCATTTCTGTCCCCCCTTTTCAATCAGATTGGACCAGGCTCTCCTCAGAGGTCCTGATTGCTACTTCCCACCTGTAGTATGCATGCAAAAGTGCATTTACCTCCACATGTTTGTGCATATGAGAACATGAGGACAGCTTGGTTCTTTACAGATACAGGCGTGACCTCAGCTAACAGAGCTATCTGGCTTATGCTTACCATGAGAATAAGCTATTAAAAAAGTATTCCTTGCTTTAATTTTAGTTGTAAGGAGAAACTTTTATTGAGAAGTTGGTTTCAAGCCAGTGTGGTATTTCAGTGCTCAGAAGCCTGAGACAAGACGAGCATGAGTTTGAAGCTACCAGGGCCACATAGTTAGATCCTGTCTCAAAACAAACACAAACAAAACAAAATACCACCTCCGAAGAAGTTGATCTCAGCCATCAGCATTGAGATTCTAGTGAAAATATGAATGGATGTAGTTATTTTAAATGTGTTTTGGACAAGCAGTGTGTGTTTTGGAGTAAACAGTACCTATGGCTTTGCTGTGTTGCTTTACATGCCTTATGCATTCCTTTGTCAAGATTTTCTTTTATTTTTCTGTTTTGTTGTATTTATCTTAGCGAATCCTTAAGGGCCTTCCTAGGTTAGTCCACATAATACTCTGTAGTCTTATATTGCACACATAGTTCCCATTACTCCTTTTAGATGGTACCGTAAAACCCACTCTTTCTCTTTATGGGGCTGCAAGACTCTTTTTTGTTTGTTTGTTTGTTTTGTTTTGTTTTGTTTTTCGAGACAGGGTTTCTCTGTATAGCCCTGGCTGTCCTGGAGCTCACTCTGTAGACCAGGCTGGCCTCAAACTCAGAAATCCGCCTGCCTCTGCCTCCCAAGTGCTGGGATCAGAGGTGTGCGCCACCGCCACCCGGCTAAGACTCTTTACTTATACTTATTCGGCTTTTCCCATCTAGGTGTCAGCAGTGGAGTCTCTGGAGGGTCCACTGCTCCAGGTGGAAGGACTCAGTGATCTCAGGCTGGAACTTCACAGCAAGAAGATGAACCTGCACTTGGTTCTCATAGAAGAACTGCACCGCCATCTGTATATCAAATCCACTAGCCGGGTTGTACAGCGTAACAAGGAAAAGGGGAAGATGAGGTTGGTTAAGGGGCCCCTCTACTACAATGTCTTGTGGCAGTAACATCATTTGGAGTAACAGTCTCTGAATTCCAGAATATTGTGATTCATTTTCCTTACCCCGTAATATACTGTCTCCAAACTCATAGAAGGTTTTATAATAGAAAATATGCCATATTAAGAGAGGGTAACATCAGTTTGTTCATTCATTCATTGTGTATTATTCTGGTCCTCTTATATAAGGATATGTAAGAACATGTCCTGTGGGTCTGTTGTTACTTAGAGATCAGAGACATTCTTGTGCTCTCAGAAGGAATTGAGAAACAACTTCAGTTAAACAGTGAAGTCATCAATGATAGAAATACTGAAATCTACGAACTGAAGTTGAAGACTTAGTAGGGTCTTCTCAGCTTTAGCTGATTTGTTCTGGAGGAGCTCGGGAGAAGGTTAAGGAAGAAACTTGGCTTTGAATCCTTGACTTGTAGCACATCCCTATGTTTTACAGTTCAGGTAGGCTCAGGAAAACCATTAAGTTAGTTTAAATATGGAGTGGAGTCAGGCTAGATCTTAAGATAGTTGATCATTGCAGTTATGTGATTGCTGCACATAATGACTGTCCTTTTTATATTCCTAGAAAGAATGTAAGAACTTTTCAGAAGGTCTGTCATGTACTGTCTACTGAAATATTCACATTTATGCCTTCTTAACCAGCTGTATACTAGGAGAGCACTGGAAGTAGTGCATGCTGGGTAGTGTCCTGTGCTAGGTGGTGCTTCTGTATAACCAGAGACTGGACATTGAAAGAGAAAGTTCTACTTCTGACTAGCACATGGGTAGTAGACAAACTGCTAGGCCCATATATTCAGCTAGTGAGTTTTGTACTCCAGAGTTACTTCAAGACTAGATGTGAATGAGTTACTGTCAGTTACCTTTTTAGTAGTGTATTCTGCTGGCAACAGTGTGAACAGAATAATCAGAGGTTCAGATATTGTAATTAGAATGCTCATAAACATTCCTGTTTGTTTCTTATATTTTAAAATTATCTTCTAAAATAATAGAGTTCTGTGACTTCTATCATACATCCCTCATTTTTGTTAACTCTCCCTCCCACCCTTTATCTCCATCCCTATTTCTGTGTCCACTTAAACATTTCCATTTTAGTATCACCATTTCTACTTTGATACCATGTATGAAGGACTGAAATTTTTGAATGGGCTGCAGATTCGTTGGTTACATAATAAATTCTAGGCTAGCTAAAGAGTGAAAACACTGTCTAACAAAACAAAACAAAACAAAACAAAACAAACAACAACAAAATCGTGGTTAGGAAGAAAGCGTAGTTACTCAGAACATTTGCTATAAGAGTTCAAATCTCCAGCATCCTTCTAAAAACCAGACTTAGGTCTGCATGTCTGTAGCCCCAGCATTTGGGACAGAGGCAAACATATCAGGAATTTGTTGGCCAGTCAACATAGCCAAAGCAGCGATATTTCTGTTCCATGAGAGATTCTATTTCAAATAATAGAAGGTAGAGAAGCAATTGAGGAAGACATTTGACATCAACCTCTGACCTCCATTTGTCTGTGCACATATCCTTGCATACATGGGTGTGTACATTCTACACATACACAGAATGAAATGGAATAAATAAAACAAAGATCTCTGGTGGGAAGGCAGAAGAAGAAAAGAAAGGAGAAAAGGAGGGAGGGGGGAGAGCGAGCAGGGAGACATAGTAAAAGCTGGATTCTGAAGAAATGGACAAATGGGAAGGCTGGCAGCCTCACAGAACATAGGTGCCTGATCCATTTAAACCGGTTGATATGTTTGATACCGTCACATCTGAAGTTTACTAAGAAGAACAAGTATGTAACAATTATAAAAAAAAAATGAAGAAAGGAAGTTCTGAGGGAGGCGTTCTTCATGTGACATTCATGTATATTATAATGCTACTCAAAGCAGAACACAGAGTGCAAGTGGAGACATTGCTGGAACAAAGTAGAGTTCTGAAACCAAGCTTAAGTAAGATTCACAGAAGTAATTTAGCTATCTATCTTTTATATACAAAGTGTTCTAGCCAGATATAAAAATTATGTGATAAAATGTGGTAGGCATTAACATACAAGAGTATGTGTGGAGCAGGCTTTTCTAAGCAATCAGATAATTCATAAATAATAATGTTAAATAATTTTATCTATTAACATTTATAGTAAAGTGGAACAAAAGTTAAAACATAGACTTAAAAATGTAGTAAGGTTCACTCTCTAAAGTGTGAAACTACTCAGAATAATAAAAGAGAAATGATGCAATTTTTTTTAACAAACCTTAAATAGATACAGACATATCATGATTAGAGAAATACAGACTTGAGAAATCAAATATGGCCTTTTGATCATCAGACAGCCAAAGATATCCATAGCATGATATCTTGATAAGAGTGGAAGAAATGGAGCTGGGCATGGTGGTGCACGCCTTTAATCCCAGCACTCGGGAGGCAGAGGCAGGCGGATTTCTGAGTTCGAGGCCAGCCTGGTCTACAGAGTGAGTTCCAGGACAGCCAGAGCTATACAGAGAAACCCTGTCTCGAAAAACCAANAAAAAAAAAAAAAAAAAAAAAAAAAAAAAAAAAAAAAAAAAAAAAAAAAAAAAAAAAAAAGAGTGGGAGAAAAGAATAGTTTCTTCTCTTTAGTTGAATAACCAATATGCCTTTTTAGGAAATAAAGTTTAACCATGAAATTCCATTTCTTAGTTCATATCCTATTTAAAATATTACCGTTTATGAAAATATATATAGTAGAATGTTTGCTGTGACATTATTGTTAATCCATTTAACTAAGATTGGTGTAGTGCAGCATTCCTGAAATCCTAGCTATGTTAACTCTGTCTCAAGATCATACTCCATGGGACACAAAAAGGGGTATCCCCCAATCCAACTTCCTTGCTCCTTACAAAACTCAATACAGCTTTAATGCTTATCATGAAGACCATGGTTGAATGAAGTATGTTATAACACAACAGCATAAAATGGAAGACCTCTAGCATATAGAGAAAGACCTCTATATACTTATTAGGCAAGATTTCTGAGATGTACTACTGGACCATCTCAGAAATGATAGTTCATCCTTTGACATCCTGTGTGTATCCTGAGTCAGTACTTGCTTTGACCTTTCTTTTTTGTGCCTTTTCTGACATTCTATACTGATAGAGAACACTGCAGATCCTATGGGTTCGGTATCTATTTTTGTGTTCAAGTGTGAAAAGCATATTTTGGATTCCTTTGTCCAGTGAGCATATTTGTAGTTAGCTAGAAAGCTCCTAGAGGGTTTCTGTGGAAGATTCATTATTGTTGAAAGAAGAAGTGAGGCGTGAAGAGTGGGAGAGGATTTCCCTCTAAGCCCATGGCACGTGTTACTTTAATAATAACAATAGTTATACCTGATGATTTGACGTGTTTTCTTTTTCCTTGAAATGAAATGAGGGGGCTGGAGAGGAGAGATGGCTCAGCGGTTAAGAGCACTGACTGTTCTTCCAAAGTTATGAGTTCAAATCCCAGCAACCACATGGTGGCTCACAACTATCTGTAATGAGATCTGACGCCCTCTTCTGGTGTGTCTAAAGACAGCTACAGTGTACTTATATATAATAAATAAATAAATTAAAAAAAAAGAAATGCAATGAGGTTTTGCAGTTGAAAGGATAATCTGAGATGGCAGACAAGAGCAGTAGCATGTGTGCATGCATGTCTTTCCTGGTATGTATGTGTAGGCCTGCATATTGAGTACATGGACAGACATGTATTTTGATAGTTATTACACCAGCATTTTAGTGGGTTATGTTCTTCATATTTGTGTATAGAACTTCTTCCTTTATCATCACATGAGATCAGTGCAAAATCGTCTAAAAGATAGTCCATCCTTGGATACCCTGTGTGTGTCCTGAGTCAGTACATGCGTTGACCTTTCTTTTTTGTGCCTTCTCTGACAGGCTATACTGGTAGAGAACACCGCCAATCCTATGGGTTCGGTATCTTTTTTTTTTTTTTTTTTTTTTTTTTTTTTTTTTTTTTTTTTTTTTTTTTTTTTTTTTTTTTTTTTTTTTTTTTTTTTTTTTTTTTTTTTTTTTTTTTTTGTTCAAGTGTGAAAAGCATATTTTGGATTCCTTTGTGTTACTTGTTTTCTATTTTTCCTTTGCATTTTTACCTTTTTATATATACGTTTTTGTTTTATCTTTCAGTTCTATTTTTGTTTATTTTCTTTTTTTATTTATTTAAACAGCTCAGCTCCACTTTATTTTATATTCTCTTCACCTTTGGTCTGTCATTTGAAAATACGACTCTACTTTTTCCTCAGTTTTTCTGATTTCTAAATTACTCCCTTTTCTTTCTGTGCTTTCAGCCAGATCTTGGAACTATACAGAATTACTATGTTAGTGATTCCCATCTCATTATATCATCTCTGATGAATATTTTGCAGCTCAGTCTGATTTAACCAACTTTTATGAACATTTTTGGTTTTCGACAGCTATTATAACAGGTGTTCTGTTATAGAGGTGACTATCTTAGTTATTAATTTTATAGTGTAAAGCTTAACTCACTTCCATCTGCTTTTGACAATCAAATCTACCAAATGAGCTGGACCGGGAATTTTGTAATAGTTGAACACGCGTGTGCGTGAGCGCGCGCACACACACACACACACACACACACACACACACACACGCATATGTATATGTGTATGTGTATGTATATATATATGTATATATATATACATACACATACACATACATATGTATGTGTCTATATATATGTATATATGGGTTCAAGTATATATATATATATGTATACACACATGCATATACATATATGTGTGTGTGTATATATATATGTGTGTGTGTGTGTGTATATATATATATATATATATATATATATATATATATATATATATATATGGGTTCAACTATATGTATCTATGTATGTATACACACACACATACAGACACACACACACTAATCTAAGGATTCCAAATTAGCAATTACAAATCTAAGGAGCAGAAATAGACTAATTAAAAATAAATGTTTTGCAAGCTAGAAGACTTCTAACTGGTCTTTTAAAAAGATAAAAGAGCATTTTTCATGGATTTGAAAACCAAACATGTATTGAAGAAGGTCCTAGCAAGGTGGGTGGTTAATTTGTGGCCAGAAAGTCCTTTGATAAATTACGGTGGTGTGGGATTTGGGTAAACGATGGTGGCGGTTGGCTTTGGTTGTCGTGGTGTAGTACAGGTCTGTCATCCTGCACAGTGTCTCTGTTTATATAATCAAGCCCTTATCACTCCCAATCAATTATGATCACTCACAGTACACATTGATATGCATCAATAATTGCTGTGTTGTTTTCAACTCAGCTTTGGATGATTCCGTGTGGGGTAAAAATAAAAGTTATCATGTGTATTTAAAACATCTACTATTCATATTTCTTTCAAAATAAAATAATTCAGAGCATTCTTATTAATTAGGAACTTCAAGAGTCTTTCACTTATTTTGTTTTCTAAAATAACTCTCAGATTCAAAGACCTATGAGGAAATTAATTTGTATCTTTTCAATTTCCTCTCTGATGCATGGTGAGAAGAGGCCTTTTCTTTTCTCTGTTTTGAAATGAAAGCTAAGGTCCATTTAATGTGCAATGCTGTAATAGCACCTACCTCTCTGCTGAGCGCTGAGACTCTAGTTGGTAAATGAATAGGTGTGGAGTCTTTCTCTGACATTTTTGAAACCAAGTCTTTCCATAGAAATCCAAGAAAAGCCAGGAGCAGTGGCACATACCTTTAACCTCAGCACTTGGGAGGCAGAGGCAGATGGATGTTTCTTTGAAGCTATCCTTGTCTACATATTGAGTTCCAGGCGAGCTGGAGCTGTCTTAAAAAACACAAGATAAAAAAGAAGTTGAAGAGAAACCTTAGAAATTATTTCCAGAGGTACTTACCATTGAATTAGTGTTCACAGAGGATACAGTTAAAGCCTAAGGGAAAGTGTGTGTGTGTGAGTGTGTGTGAGTGTGTGTGTGTGTGTGTGTGTGTGTGTGTGTGTGTGTGTGTGTGTGTGTGTGTGTGTGTGTGTGTGTGTGTGTGAGTGTGTGTGTGTGTGTGTGTGTGTGTGTGTGTGTGTGTGTGTGTGTGTGAGTGTGTGTGTGTGTGTGTGTGTGTGTGTGTGTTGGAGACAAAGAGAATGGAGGAAGGGAGGAGGGAAGAATATTAGGTGTAAATGGAGTTTTTTAATAAATTGATTTTCTAAAAATTTGTTGACATTTGAAGGTCCTTCTGGCTTTGATTATAAAGTTCAACAGCTATGTTTTTTAAAGTAGCAAGCCATTTATTACCCTGTATTTTTAAGAAACATATTTTTAGGTTAATATTGAGAAAATACTTGTAGATTGTGGTCTAAAGTGAATCCCTTGTCATCTGTATGGGAGGAAGTATGTTGATACCATTCTCTGTTCACAGGTACTCCATTACACTCTTAGAGTGTGCATACTATCATCCTCTGCACACAAGCACTCAATTACACTCTCAGAGTGTGCATACTATCATGCTCTGCACACAGGCACTCCATTACACTCTCAGAGTGTGCATACTATCATGCTCTGCACACAGGCACTCCATTATACTCTCAGACTGTGCATACTATCATGCTCTGCACACAGGCACTCCATTATACTCTCAGTGTATGTATACCATCATCCTCTACACACAGGCACTCCTTTACACTCTCAGAGTGTACTAGAAAGTGCGACTGAGATAAAGCAAACATCACACATTCTAGTAGACACCATCACTCCCAACTAATGTGAAACTCTATTCAGGTTTTTAAGTAACAGGAAATGAGCTGGGATAGTTATTCCCAATTATGTCTTCTCTGTGGATACAAAACATCATGTTTATAATTACCTAAACCATCCTAAGTAAATCCAGCTGTCTATATGTTCAAAAAACTGTTGTTCGTTGTTGTTGTTGTTGTTATTTTTGTTGTTGTTTTGAAACGGGGTCCTATGTAGTGAGAGTTTTGGTTTCTTGAAAAACCCAGTTATGTCATATGACTACGTTTTATGCTTTCATCCCAGCTGTGGGATAAGGGGCTGCTTCAGACTGTCCTCAGCATTGAACTAGGATTGTGCTTGGGGGGCAGGGGAGTGATTTTTGCCAGCTGCACATGGTTGAATTCTGGAGACTCAGGAAAGGGTATAATTGAGAGAGCCCCAAGAGGGCCTGAGGTGGCTGCTGCTGCTGCTGCTGCTGCTGCTGCTGCTGCTGCTGCTGCTGCTACTGCATTTGCTACTGCATTTGCTATTGTTCGGTTGCTGGAATTCTGGATACTCTTGACAGTGAAGACTGGACTTGCCCCAAGAAACTGACAACCCTAATCAGCGGGCAGTAGCCTATAGGGGTCTACATCCTCTTTCTTTTCTAGCACTCTTTCTCTCGTACCTAGTGTTAGGGGGTTGGAAGAAATTAGGGTGCAATAACGGTTAAAAAAAAGGTAGAGAAATAAGAACATCATTAAATAGCTTTAAAAATAACAACAACAACAACAACAAAACAATGTGCCAACAGTCCTATGATGTAGCTAATCTCAAACTCGAGTTCTTGCCTTAGCCTCTAGAGGACTGAGTTGCAGTCATGTACCAGTATGCCTCTTTGAATTCTCAATTTTTTACTCTTAACTCTTCTGCTACCTGCATGGTATTCCCAACAAGAGGCTGAGGTCTGCACACATCCCTAGTCCCTAGATGTGTAGTCCATAAAAACAGTATAATCACTGAGGAATACAGTGCTGTTACTGAGCAATTTTGAAAAAGTTAATCTCCACTATAAATGACAGGAAAATTATATACATAATTTATAAATATTTAAAGAACTAGAGGAGTTATTTGTATAGTAAAATAAATAAAAATATCAGTGAACATGAAAACAGACTTATGTATAGCTGGAATACTGCCTGACACTTCTAAAAATAAACAAGTACAGGTTGTGCCTGTATGTGAATGTTGGTATTAACACACTGAGTGTCTAACGACAGTGCCTGTGAATGAGTGCTGATATGTACACACTGAGAGTATATTGGAGTGCCTGTGTGCAGAGGCTGGTATACACACACTCAGAGTGTACTGGAGTACCTATGTACAGAGGATGATGGTGCCAACTACTAGTATATTACACAAGTTATCTGGGTAACAGTCCCCATTCACCTTAGTCAATGAAAATGGAGAAGTTACTGACTACCATATTATCTGCAATTCCTGGGATAATGGGTCATACATCATTATCATGGAATAAAAGTATGATTAGTATAAGAGACAATCTTACTCTTTAACAAAGTTTTTTTCCCAAAAGTTTCTGGAATAATACTGTCCTTAGTTAGAAATAAAGGGGTATATAGCTCAGAGGTAATATTCTTATGTAGCAGGGGTTTGATTTCCAGCATTGTAAGGGAGGAGAAGGAGAAGGAGAATAAATGTAACACTTAGACATAGTGCTTTGGTTCCAGAAGCATCAAGGGAAGACGGTGGGGGAATATTGCAAAGGAGGAGGGTCTAGATTAGTGGTATGTGGGTTACCACCCCCGTGGAGATTGAATGACCCTTTCACAGGGGTTTCATAGTAGATATCCTGCATGTTTACATTGCGATTCTTAGCAGTAGCGAAATTACAGTTATAAAGTAGCAACAAAAACATTTCATGATTGGGGTTCACCACAGCATGAAGAACTGCATTAAAGGATCTTAGCTTTAGGAAAGTTGAAAACTGCTGGTTTAAATGTTGTTCCCACTTGGATCTGTCCTTCCATCTTGTCATAAGTCTTTCCTGTGGGCTTGGGTTTTCCCTTGTCTTGTGTCTTCTTTCCCTTGAAAGAATCAATTTGAGTGATCTATTACTATTACTGTGTTTTGGGCTGGAAAAAATGAGAACTGCAGCTTGTATTGTTGGGGTGGACTTAGAGAAACTTCTGCTGTTCAGGCAGTGTGGCTAGAGGATTGCTTGCTTTGACCAGAGCGCAAGCTGTACTTGCCTTGACATTGCCCAGGTAATTATAAATTAAGAACTTATCTTGAAAATATAATTGCTGTTTATAAACTTTATGTCATCTCTGAGCAACTTATTTATTTTAGTGGCTTCAAGTTAGAGACTAGGCTCTATTGAAACAATAATGCTGAATAAATCTTTGAGGAAGTATTAAAGTCAGCCTTTATGGTAATTCTTGACTTGTCAAAAGTTATGAGTGTATTTTAAAGACAATGCAAAGGAGTAAACTCCTGAAAAATAAGTACAAAGTGATCTTGAAGAACATAAGTTTAAATGAAGCTCTAATACTATTAAACCTTCCCTCAGTTGTTATACCATAGTGTCACTGTAACTTTATTTACTTATAAGAAATCTTTACTACAGGTACAAAGGAGTTCAGATAGTTGCTTGGTATAATTTTATTATGTGATGGCCATTTAGACAGTCCACATATCCTTATAATAACTATGGTAAATAGTTGGGACTCTTAGAGGACGACTTTAATCCTCCAGTCGTAGCAACTGCTGCATTATCAATATACTTGTGAGGTGTTTGAAGTCATAGTGTAGAGTTCTGGGCACTAAATAGGACTTCTGTTGGTTTTAGAGAAAGTAGTAACTGCTGCTTGCTCTCCCCACAGTTCTCATGGCAAAGATGCCTCTCCTGGTTCTCTGATTGATGTTTCAAACATCCCTACTCCACGCAAATTCCTTGATGCCACTCAATATTCTGCTGCTGGAGGCTCAGGTGGTAAGTTATTTTTATTATATGCCTCAGTCTTAGTATATTAGAAAGCCAGGCAAAGACTTATGGTAGCCTGTGCTATGCCCTTTGGGACCCTCAGCAGGTAAGAGCACCCGACTGCTCTTCCGAAGGTGATAAGTTCAAATCCCAGCATCCACATGGTGGCTCACAACCATCCGTAACAAGATCTGGCGCCCTCTTCTGGAGTGTCTGAAGACAGCTACAGTGTACTTACATATAATAAATAAAAATAAATCTTAAAAAAAAAAAAAAGAAAAGAAAATAGATAAAACCATTGGGTAGACCTGTTGCATTATTGGGGTTGAAAACTGGCAGCTCACTGGCCTGTGCGCAGATTCCAGCTTTGAATACATTTTATTTCAATGTTTTCTGAGCTGCATTTGAATGCTCTTTGGTAGAATGTATGCTTTTCTTTTTGGTTATAGTCTTATTGCTCCTGTTGATATCAGATGGCAAAAAAATAGAAATGAGTCTAAGCCATTTATAATGGAACATGCCAGGCAAGTTTCTTTTATTGGAACTTGAGTTCAAGGTGACTAAAAAGAGCCAAAGAGAAGTAACATTGATTAGAGGTGACCAGGCTGCTTGCTTGACTAAGGAAGCATTCTGCTTTTGTTGTGTTATTCAGGGATAGAATAAAGTTTGCTAATTGTCCACTGTCCTGAGCATAGTTTCAAGGATGTTTCCTTTCTTGTTCACAAGCATTCTGTCCTTGGCGTCTGTAGGCTGCAGCCTTTAATCCACTGCTGCGTCCTCCCGATGTTTGTGATGTTTTCTTTTTGTTCTTGTGTCTTTTGTGAGGCTGGGTATTTCTGTGTAGTCTGGGCTGGACTCACTCTTAGAATCCACCGTCTTAGCTTCCCAGGTGTGGCTGTTTATTTAGGTGTGTGCTACTGTGCTTGGTGTTAGTGTCTTCTTGCACAAACTTCAGGCTTTATGGTAAGTCTCAGAGATGTTAAAAGAATGAGCTTCAGAGATAGCACAAGGTCAGGGTTAAACACTTGCCACCTCCAAGGGTTAAAAGGGCAAGTCTCAGTGTAGAGCAGTCTCAGGGAAGACATCACCAAATGTGCTATATGAGCTATATAGGAAAGTATATACATTATTTTATATTTTTTCTTTTCTTTTGTTCATTTAGTTTTTAACTCTAAATTTCTAAATCTTTTACTTTAGTTGTTATTGTTACACCTTACAGAAGTTTGTTCTCATTCTGTCTTTCGGATATAGGGTTGCCTTTCTTTTAGTTTTTGATACTTCTGTGAGGTATTGTAGAGTACAGAAGTATAAAATAAAATATACAGAGCTAGCTTTGGTTCCTATTTTACTTACCGTTTTAGGAATTGCCAATTAGTATATCTTTATGATTTTTAAGTAACCTATTCCAATTAGCATTGCTATATTAATTTATGCCAGTGTTGCTGAGTCATTGTCCAAGTGAAATAAAAATTTTAATTGTTCATATAGAAATTATAGATCATTCCTTCTAAAATTAAAGTGCTATATACATTTCAAATAAACTGACAAAATTCCAAATATAGCTTGCCACATCTAGTATGTTTAATAAGGCAGCTGTTACTTTCTGATGAATGCTTTATTTTGTTAGTCCTGGAATTAACAATGCCATGTAGTAGAATTCATGTTCCCACAGTGACTATGGTGTCAATTTGGAAACTCTGGAAGAATGTCCTGCTAGCTTAAGTGGAAGCTACATTTAGAGATATGTACAAATCTTTCTCTTTAGAAGGGTTTATTTCTTGGACTTATTTGGATACTGTTGATCTCATGACTTTCCTATGAAAGGAGGTAAAATTATAATATTGATTCATGTCAATAACAGCGCGCACGTAGGGTAAGAAGCGTTTATTGCCTGCTATGTGGAAAGCAATGTTTTAAGTGCTTTACTTGAATAGCTGATATGTGAATTATCACATTTACCTTTCTTTCTTTCTTTCTTTCTTTCTTTCTTTCTTTCTTTCTTTCTTTCTTTCTTTCTTTCTTCCTTCCTTCCTTCCTTCCTTCCTTCCTTCCTTCCTTCCTTCCTTCCTTTCTTTCCAGTTACATTTACATGTATCATTTACATATGGGAAAATTGAGGTACAGCAAAGTTAATAATTGGCTTTAATTTACCAAGCTGATTAAGTAGCATCTGGATTTCAATGCTGTATCTGAGTTCTAGACTATATTTTTCAAATTAGTTTGTTGTTGTTACAAGTAAACAAACTGCATTGTGTGTTCATTTTCTGTTCACAAACATGGCTTACCTAAAATAAATTTATTAATTATTTTACAGTTTCGTAGGTTAGAAGTCTAGCATGAGCTATGGTTCAGCAGGTAAAGTACTTACTGTCTAAGCTTGAAGATTTGAGGTTGGTTCCTGAACATCCATATAAAACAGTCCTTTGATACTTAGAAAGAGACCCCAAGCACAGATAGCTGAGTGGGACCCAGCCATGAAATTACCATTCCTACTGTGCCTGGGCCTGGACCTAAACTCCCTCTGTCCCAGGCTGACCTTGGACTCAGGAATTTGCTTGCCATTGTAAGCATAAACAAACAAGCAAGCAAACAAACAAAACCTCAGCTGGGTGGGATCTTGCCCTGCCATCACCACTCCCTAAGTCTCTTAATTCCCTTTCTCAGTATCTTTCTGACAAGCTAGCTCATAGCTCAGCTTCCCCTGTTCTTTTAGATTATGAAGCTCCTTTTCCAATTCATATTGTATCCTTCTATTTTGCATAGCTGAGAAATTTATGTTTTGAACTCATGTTTTCAGAGTTCTTTCTCTCAGTATTAAGGGCTGTCCTGAAGGTCACAGCATTGTACCATTTTGCTGAGACATTAGACACATCCTTGCCTTCCAGACTTATGCTGTCTCTGATTATCATGGAGTTATTAACCTTGGTAGAAAAGACATCCCTGGGAGGAGGGAGATGAAAATATGTACACTATTATACAAACAAGCCTTTGTCCCACAGCAAAGATGACACCTGTGGAGGCCCATGCCCTGCTGGCTCTGTTTTAGGGGCAGGAACCACATCATGCTGTCTCTTACATGGCCAAACAAGATTTGGTATTCCTTTATTGTATTTTTCTGACCCACATTTTTTACCTCTTCCTTCCTTTTTAAGGACACCTATGACAGGATTGAGCCTACCTGGGTACTTCAGGCTAAAAATCTTTGACTTTAATGATATCCATCTGTAGAGTCTCCTTTGCCATGTAAGATGACCTACTTACAGGCTTTGGGGACTTAGGAATGGATATTTGGGAATCCATCATTTTGCTTACTGTACTGGTTTTTTTCTTAAGTTATCTTTGAAAACCAATGTGTGAAAAATTTGATGTTTTTGAAATTATGTGGTGAATCTTTTTAAGTCATTGCCATTCTAGTCCTTATACCTTTATTAATCTGAATCACATTATTAAACGAGATTTTACAAGCAAAGAAGATATACATTATTGGGAGACTACATAAAATGTTACTAAGTACATACAAGAAGCTTGGAGCTGATGAAATATACCATAATAAAGGGCAGAAATTAGTCTAATTCTTGGTACTGATCAAGTCTTTAGCGTCTATTTGTGGAGTACCCTGCAAGTCAGCTGAGAAAGTAATAGACATTTTCAGCAGGGAATTTAACATAGGCTCTTAAAGCTCCCCTCTCATCTTGTGAAACAGTAGGATTGAGGGTATAATCCATTAGAATTGACACTTTTATAGAGGAAGTTTCAGTAGGGAATCCCCAGGCAGAGCGGATTTCCCATTGGGGTGCCATAAATTAAGGTTGAAGGTTATTCCTGAGAATGTTCAGGTTATTATTAATTAAATGAGAATTCTGATTGCTTGTGAACGAGTCATTTTGCAGATGCCTTATTTAGAGGTGCAATTGTGACTTTTCTCTGAGAAGTTTCTATCATAGTTTGTAAGTGAAAGTTTGCAAATGACATTTTGTTGTTCAATGGATAAAACAGTTCTGTGAGGTCATTTTAGGGCAGTTGCTAGTGTTAGTACCATTATGATTGTCATCTTTATAGTCATTGTACTTAAGTGTGAAGTTATATAATTACATGTATGTCTTATCTAGCTAAGTACTTACCTAATTGCAAAATTGAGGCACAGGTTGACAAAAGCAAGTAATATCAAAAGCCAAATAATTTCAATTTGCATTGCTTTTCTACGATATATTAACCAGATTATAAATGTCATAATAAAGAACAGAGTAGATAATAGAGAACTGAAAGAAAGTAGGGTCTATACCTAAGATTGGTTATTTATCTGATGGAGTTAAGCAACTAGAATATATGAGCTCGTGTTAATCAGTAAAACAAGTTAGCAGAATAAAGGGAAGAGATGAACCTACCCCTTTCTTAATGAAAATCTCATGCTGCTAATATGTAAAAATATTAATCAGCTATTATTTAAAAAATCTTTTTACAAGCCGGGCGTGGTGGCCCACGCCTTTAATCCTAGTACTTGGGAGGCAGAGGCAGGCGAATTTCTGAGTTCAAGGCCAGCCTGGTCTACAGAGTGAGTTCCAGGACAGCCAGGGCTACACAGAGAAACCCTATCTCAAAAAACCAAAAAAAAAAAAAAAAAAAAAAAAATCTTTTTACAAATATAGAAAGTGATTGCCCAGAGATCAAATGTTTGGTCCGGGTTCATCCAAGAGGGTTGTGGTTGGAACTTGGCCTCATGCTGGTCCCACTGTGTGGGGAAGGGATGCATGTTGCTGTCCTCTGTCTTGTCATTACCATATTTTGTAACAGATGGGAAAACTAATGTCTTATTTCCATGTAATAGTTTGTCTAAAGAATTAGGTAGAAAGATTGGGAGAAAAGACAGCAATTATAGTAAAAATGTTGGTGTAAGCTTTTGGACTCCCAGTATATCCTTCCATTTGGCAAAGTGCCTTTGGAACATTTTGACTGGGGATGCACTCCAGGGTACACAGGCATTTCATTGTGGTTTCTTGATTCATTTTATTCATGTCCCACTGGGCTACTGTGATCACGACCTTAGCAAAACTGGACTTTTTACTTCTTTCCCTTTTGGTGTAGCATAGGCCAATCGATAAAACCTAAAATAGACCGCAATTTTTTTTTTTTTTTTTAAGATTTATTTATTATTACATCGAGGTACACTGTAGCTGTCTTCAGATGCACCAGAAGAGAGTGTCAGGTGTCATTACGGATGGTTGTGAGCCACTATGTGGTTGCTTGGATTTGATCTCAGGACCTTTGGAAGAGCAGTCAGTGCTCTTAACTGCTGAACCATCTCTCAAGCCCCTTAAATGTTTTTTTTTTTTTTTTTTCCCATTGCTACTGTTTTTTTGATGTGAATTTTACTTCATATAATCTTCTAATAATTGGAGACTTGACATTTAAGAAATTCTTTCAGTATGGAGTGTTGGGTTGTATGTTCCAATATAAGAGGACATGAAATACTTCCTCATAGAACTCACAGGTATAAAACAGTGAAGTTCTGGTTTACCAAAATAGCAGGACACTTCAAATTACTTCTGTCCTTAGTGACTGAAATGAGGAAATGAGCACTTCTGAGTTTGGGTGAAGAGCAGGTTTTTATTGGAGATATGAGGGAGTGAATATGACCCACAGACTGAGCTGGACTATGAGGGGAGAGAGGTAGAGGGGAAAATGGGGGGAGAGAGAGAGAGAGAGAGAGAGAGAGAGAGAGAGAGAGAGAGAGAGGAGAGAGAGAGAGAGAGAGAGAGAGAGAGAGAGAGAGAGAGAGAGAGAGAGAGAGAGAGAGAGAGAGAGAGAGAGAGAGAGAGAGAGAGAGAGAGAAAAGCAAGAGGAACAAGAAGGGAGCCAAGAGAAGAACCAGGAAACCACCCACCAGGAAGAGAAGCTGGGGGAAGGGAAGGGAGAGAGATTGGGGGATTGGGGGTAGAGTGAGGAGAGCTGAGAGGATCCCCTGGTACTTAGTGAGTCTAGAGGCCAGCATGTACTCTTCTCTCTGCCTTCTCCTTCTCCTCTTCCTCTTCCCCCTCCTCCTCCCCCCGCCTCCTCCTCCTCTTCCTCTCCCTTCTCCTCCTTCTTTTATAGAGAAATACAATTTTAATCAACTAGAAAGTTAAACTCTGGGCACCTGTCATCTTTGCACCTAAAACTTAGAAACCAGTGGAGACAAACTGTTGAAACAAGGCAGTGCCCCCACACCTGTGACACTGCTCCATTTACAAAAATGGTAACATGAAAATAGAAGTCTGAGAGTCATAGTTACCTATTTGTCCCCAGTTTCTTTGGGACCTGACACTTAGGTTAGGGACTTCAATGGCATTTCAATCAATTATTTCACTGCCTCTCTTGGTTTGGGTGATTTTGTTTAGGATTATCCTCAGTTCCTTTTGTATTACTCTTATTAAATGTCTGTGTTGACTTCTATGACTAGTCATGAGTACAACTGTATGAAAATATAATGGATGCCAGATAGAATGGTAAATTAGTGACCATGTTTTATTTATTTAAATACATTTACTATAAATATTATAATTAAGAAGAGTTACATGATTCATATCTTGGAGATCAATGTACCCATTAACCCCCATGTTCCACTAGGTTAATTACTTCCTTCTCCGCCTGCTTCCTGTTTTGTAAATTATGGAATATCCATTATGCAAAATGATGGGTTTCATGTTAACCTTTTCATAAAATCACGACATATGTTTGAACATGGTCAACTCCCTACTACCTTCTTTCCCCTTCTTTGCTCTTTCCCACAGTCTCCCTCCTCCTGACAGAGAGGTCCCCTCCCCTTCTACTTTCATGTTTTATAGCTATATTTTAAAATGCACATAGAAGAGAAAACATGTGGCATCATCTTTCTGAGTTTGACTTTTTTTTCTTCATGTAAAATGCTTACCTCTTGTTCCATCCTTTCCCTTTCAAAGAACATTGTCTTGGTCTTTAGGGCTGAGTACAACTCCATCATATGTATGTGCCACATTTTTGCTATTTGTTGATGAATAATTTAGGCTAGTGTCTTTTTTTTTTTTTTTTTTTAAATCAGATGGCTGTAGATACATGAGCTTATTCCTGGACCCGGCATTCTTATTATGTGTGGACCTCTGTTATGCTGTTTTTGTTACTGTTGCTCTGTAGTGTAAATTGAAGTCACGGATTGTGATATCCGCAGTGTCGCCCCTCCCCTGAGGCTTAGGTTTTTTTTTTTTTTTTTGTCTATTTGGGGTACTTTGGTGCTTCAGTATGAGTCTTATGATTTTTTTCCAACTTCTTTGGAGTATAATTAGAATTGGATGGAGATTGTATTGAAACTGTAGCTTGCGCTTGTTACCACCGTCATCTTTACATTATAAATTCTACTAATCCATGAGCTTCGGATGTCTTTTCATTTCAAGTGTACTCATCAATTTCTTAAAGTTTTCTTTATTGTAGAAATCTTTTACCTCCTTGGGTACATTTGTTCACATTTCCTTTCTACTTGTATTGAATATTGTAAACTTTCTTTGATTTCTTTTTTAGTATATTTGGTATTGGTGTATATAGGAGGTACTGAATTTTGTATGGTGACTTTGTGTCCCGTGACTTTGCTGAAAGTACCAGATACAAAGATTTTCTTGTGGAGCATTAGGGTCCTTTAAGTGTAGGACAGTGAGGAGTACATTTGCTTCTTGCTTTCCCATCTGTGTTCCTCCATCTTTCGTTAGCCCAAGGAATCAAGCATTGATTTGAATATGCAGGAACATGTGTACACCCTTGTCTCATTCAGTGTAATATAAGCCAGTTCTTGTTTTGCTATTCTGAGTTTCTTTAGGGCTTTTCTCATGGAGGAATGTTGAACTTTGCCAAAGGGTTTTTCTGCATGTTTTGAGATAATCCAGTGACTTCTGTCCTTCGACCCCCTTTATGTGCTGTTTATCCTTATGGGTTTGCATATGGTAAAACCATCTCTTCATAAAACAAACTTGGTCATAATATATACCTCTTAATGTGCTCTTGGTTTTTGATTTGCAAGAATTTTATTGATAAATTATGTATGTTATCTGAGAAATCAACTTATATTTGCTTTGTTTTTATTTTGTCTTTATCTGGTATTAGCATAATTCTGACATTGTAGAAGGAGTTCAGGAGTATTCTTTTTCCCTGCTTTTGTAAAGGGATAGTTTAAAGAACATTCATGGTAGTTCTTTAACATCCTTTTGAGCAGTGAACTCAGAATTTTTTCTTGGGAGACTCTTGCTACTTGAATCTTTTTTTTTTTTTTTTTTTTTTTTTTTTGGTTTTTTGAGACAGGGTTTCTCTGTGTAGCCCTGGCTGTCCTGGAACTCACTCTGTAGACCAGGCTGGCCTTGAACTCAGAAATTTGCCTGCCTCTGCCTCCCAAGTGCTGGGATTAAAGGCATGCACCACCACTGCCCGGCTTTTTTTTTTTTTTTTCCCTACTTGAATCTTGTTATTAGTTATCAGCCTGTTTTTTTTCTTCCTTCTTTTTTTTCTTAATTTTTGTAAGTCATATGTGAGAAGACTTTTTTCTAGAATTTCCTTCTTTTTTTTTGAATTTAGGATTTCAAAGAATTCTATAATCACTTTTCAGGATTTTATTGGTATCTGTGGTAATGTCCCCTGTTTTGCTCCTAATTATATTAAAAATGAGATTTTAAATCTTTTTTTCCATAACTAACTGTGTCTCATTACTTCTTAATGTTTATACTTTAGTCTCCACTTCATTAATTTTCCTGTTCTTTATAGAATGATATATCATCCTTTTTTTTTTTTTTTTTTTTTTTTTTTTTTTTTTTGGTTTTTTGAGACAGGGTTTCTCTGTATAGCCCTGGCTGTCCTGGAACGCACTCTGTAGACCAGGCTGGCCTCGAACTCAGAAATTCGCCTGCCTCTGCCTCCTGAGTGCTGGGATTAAAGGCGTGAGCCACCACGCCCGGCGAATGATATATCATCCTTTATCTTGGATTTTTCTATTCAATATAATATTTATATTTTTAAAATCATGTAAGAACAGTATAGCTCTGATTGATTATTTTGGCTACATGATTACACAACCTCACACACACACACACACACGCACACCTTACACACACACACACACCTTACACACACACACCTTACACACACACACACACACCTTACACACACACCTTACACACACACACACATGTAATAATAATAATAATAATAATAAATATTTTTTATAAAGTAGAGTTACCAATCACTGGTCTCTTAGCTTCTCGTGTAGCTGAGAGCCTGACTCCTTTAGTCGTTGGTGTAGTCAGAATCCCAGGTCCAGGACTCGAGCCATGGACCCAGTACCCAGTGTTGTCATATACTTCATATGTGGTTTTATTTTCCATATGTGCATGATGCCCAAAGATAAGGAAACCCCACTCTTCCAGTATGTGTATTTACTTATATAAATATGGGAATGTTGGACACTTAAAAAATATAATTAATTTTAACTAATACAGAAAAAATATATATACACACGCATACATACATATATATTCATTCAGCTTAAACATATATTCCTCAAAAATTGTCATTTTTATAAAGTGGAAAAATCATAAAATTTTTTTTGAATTTCTTTCCTTCTCTCCTTTTTCTCTGTCTCCTTCTCACCCTCTTTTTTCTTTACTATTTTGATATAAGGTCTCCCTGTGAAGTCTTGGCTAACTTTGGTTTCTGTTAGTTGATCAGGCTGACTTTGCACTTGTGTTGATCATTCTGCTGCTACATGGGATTATAAGCATATGTTATCATTCCATGCTCCAGTTGCTTTGAAAAGTGATTTTACCTAGATGGATGGATGGCTCTACATAGTGATGATTTCTCAACTGTTACTTTGCTTCTTTTTTTTAGATTTTAATTTTCACATGTTGATTTTTTTTCTTTTATGTCTGGTAGGTGCTGGTAGGTAGGTATGTTTTTAATGGGGTTGAGAGCATCTTTCTGTAATTGGGGGCACCTCAATCTTTTTTGCCCACTGCCAGTGTTTGCTTAATTTCCAGTGCAAAGAGAGGAGTCTACACTGATCTCTTTCTGAGAGTGGATTGCTTGCACACACTTGGTAGCTACAACTTCCCCTTATGTTCTTATTATAACAATTAATGACCTTATTTTAAAGTTGCTAAATTTGCTATTTATTCATTTATTTTTGGAATTTGTATTCTTGCCTTAAAAATTTTGTTCTTATATGGGTGTCAAGATTTCAAATGTTTTCTTAATAATTTTGTAGACTTGCCTTTTACACTTGAAGCTATTTGGAATGTTACTGGCTGATTTTGTGTGTTAACTTGATACAGGCTAGAGTTATCACAGAGAAAGGAACTTCAGTTGAGAAAATGCCTCCATAAGATCCAACTGTAAGGCATTTTCTTAATTAGTGATCAAGGGGAAAGGACCCCTTGTGGGTGGTACCATCCCTGGGCTGGTAGTCTTGGGTTTTAAAAGAAAGCAGGCTGAGCAAGCCAGGGGAAGCAAGCCATTAAGAAACATCCCTCCTTGGCCTCAGCATCAGCTACTGCTTCCTGACCTGCTTGAGTTCCAGTCCTGACTTCCTTTGGTGATGAACAGCAGTATGGAAGTGTAAGCTGAATAAACCCTTTCCTCCCAACTTGCTTCTTGGTCATGATGTTTGTGCAGGACTAGAAACCCTAAGACAGAATGCTTTAAAATTTATTTCATTGGGAACTACTTTTTGTTGTTTTCTTATGAGTAACCAATTGTTCTAGCATTTTGTGATAATATATCCTTTGCTTATTGACTGAAAAATGTTTTAAGTTGGCTTCTTATTATAGTTTTAGGTGATATAAAAATTGTATACAGTGTAAAGAGCTGCAAGAATTTTTTTTTTAATCAGCCAGTGTTTTGTTCCATTATATCATTACCCCTCTGGACTAATGCCATACTGTTTTCATGGTTGTAGTTTTGTTTATTTTAATAGCTGGCAATGCAATTATTGACTTCTTGCTCATCTTCAAAATTAGCACGGCTTTTTATGGTCCTGTCCTCTTCCTACATTTTAGAACCAAGATGTAAGTTTCTATTAAGAGTCTTTTAGGATTTTGGCCAGTAGTTAATTTAATTTATAGAATTAGGGAAAATGTGTCTTCCCATCCATAAACTTGAGACAACTTCATTTAATTTTATGGATCTTAAGTGTCTTGCTCATCTTTTATTAGGTGCTCCTGGAGTTCTTTATTTGTTTTTATTGATTGCTTTGAATGATTTTTTTTCTGTTAAATTTTCTGTTTTATTATACTCCTGGGAGGCTTAAAAAATTTCATGTTCCATTTCAGGCAGTTCGTAGAGCCGGTTCTAAGGTGAGAACTGGGGAGCTGGTCCAGCTCCTAGCAGGCTACAGCACTCAGGGACTGAGCCTGCCCCAGCACTGCACAGCACAGTAGAGCTGGCTCTAGTGGCCTGGGTATGGGTGAGCAGCCTGAGGACCGGAGAGCTGAGCATTGGATGAGCACATGCAGCATTGGGTGGGTGGGCTAGCTGGGGCAGCTGGAGAGCTTGCCCTGGCGCTAGGAGTATGGGAGAGCTGGTGGGCTGATAAACTCAGCTACTCCCCAGGCCTTGATCCGAGGCTTTGAGATGGCCCACCTCAACTTGTACCTCATCTATGAACTACTGGAGCATTTGTCTAAAGCTGCAGCTTCCAAGACAAGATGTTGTCTATGCTTCCTTCATTCATTATTTGTGTTTTCTGTTTTCTCTTCAGAGGGCATTGCAAGGGCAGAGACAGCTAGGAAGGAACAGGGAGATGAATGGGATTGGGATGCATGATATAAAACTCAAAAAGAATCAATAAAAAGTTAAAAATTCTTTTCATGTTCATCATGTTTATTACAATTTGCTGAATTATTTTAAAAGTCCTATAGTTATTTGAAGAATAAATTTGTAGATCTTTCCTTAGTTTATCTCTGTTTATTAAAATTGAAATCTTATTTATCTTACATCTTTTTAAACTTTTTGTTTATTTTACTTGGCAGGAAATATAATTTTGAGTGATGGAAAAAGCCTTCCTGTCTCTCTTTTTTTTTTTTTATTAAGTATATGTGTGTGTATTTATCCATATGTGCATACTTGTACCTGTGGGCAGAGACCAGGATTTTTAGTGTCCTCCTCTATTGGTCTGTACTTTATGCCCTTGAGACAAGGTTTCTCATGAAAAGTGGAGCTCATCATTATTCTGTCTGACTGTCTTTTTGTCCATCCATCCAATCACAGTTTCAGATGGTACAGTCTAATGTGATGAGAAGACATGGCAGATGGCAGAGGTCTGGTTTGTGACCATAGGAGTTTGCAATGTGGCTTATTCTCCTCTTGGTTGATCAGGACATAGAAATCATGGTTGCAAGTGACTCTTGAGTATAGTCTTCAGAGTCCTGCCAGATGTGACTCACATCTCCAGCCACGACACCTGACCCCACCCCCAATTCACAACTCACCCAGACAGTGCCAAGAGCTGGACATGAGGTATTCAAACATGATTCTTTGTGGCTGTTGAATCTAACAGCCTCTGGTGTTTACATTGTTGGTGATTAAGCAGAGGTACACTCACCTTTCTTCCTTACTTGGCACTGGTTGAAGAGGATGAAACCTCCTTTTCCTTGTAGATGGGTGTCTTAGTTAGGGTTTCCATTGCTGTGAAGAGACACCATGACCAAGGCAACTCTTATAAATGATAACATTTAATTGGAGCTGGTTTACAGGTTTAGATGTTCAGTCTGTTATCATCAAGGCAGGAACCTGGCAGCATACAGGCAAGCATGGTACAGACAGAGCTGAGAGTTCTATATCTTCATCTGACTGCATCCAGGAGAAGACTGGCTTCCAGGCAGCTAGGACAAGGGTCTTAAAGTCCATGCCCACAGTGGCATACCTACTCCAGTAAGGCTACAACTGCTCCAGCAAGGCCACACTTCCAAATAGTGCCACTTTCTGGGTCAAGCCATCCATCCATCCATCCATCCATCCATCCATCCATCCATCCATCCATCCATCCATCTATCTCAGCTAGGTTTATCACAGCACAGAATGTTCCAGGCAATGTCTTGTCTGTGCCACCTCTTCCCCATTCCAGTGCTGTGATTAAAGCACCTGGGAGGGTACTTAACTAGGTTTTTGTGTGGATGATAGGGATCCAAATTCATACTGGCTCAACTATACCCATAAGTCATCTCCTCACACCCCTCTTTTAGTGACTCATTTTTTACTTGCATGTAGACTGGTTTTTAAAAATTGTATAGACTTTAAGCTTAATCTTATAGTAACTCCTATATGCTACAGAGATAGTTTTTGTTTGTTTGTTTTTGTTTTTTGAGACAGGGTTTTTCTGTATAGCCCTGGCTGTCCTGGAACTCACTTTGTAGACCAGGCTGGCCTCGAACTCAGAAATCCGCCTGCCTCTGCCTCTTGAGTGCTGGGATTAAAGGCGTGTGCAACCACGCCCGGCTTGCTACAGAGATATTTTAACCTTACCGTTGTCTATTTTTCCTTATTGTTTCATACATACCATTTATTCCAAGCTAATCCTTGTGTGAACTTTAAAAGATAATTTACAAATCCATATTTTCTTTTTTTCTATTCATAGTTCATGAAGAAATAGAATTCTGTAGTGATAAAGTATTTTCCTCTTGTATTTATTTATTTACTCACTCACTCACTCACTCACTCACTCACTCAACCTTTAAGTAAATGTCCTTGTAATGGGTTTAATTCTTACATACATTCCAGAAGTGCAAGTCATGTGGAGTTTACCCCCTATTTACCCTGTCCTCATCTGCCATTAGCAGTCTCTCTAAGGATCTGTGGTTCCTTTTCTTGGAAGTAATAATTTTGAAATTGAGATCTATGCTCTAGTTGTACACGTTTCTATTAGTGTGTGATTTCTGTACTCCCTCTCAGATGACAAAAGTAGAAAGCATATCTGTCTATAATGGATATATATGTGTGTTTATATTTACATGTGTACATGTACATGTGCTCATATGTGTGTGTGTGTGTGTATATATATATATATATATATATATATATATATACGCACATATCTATATCTGTATCCATTTATTTCTCTGTATTGGTTTACACATTTATATTAAAACATGAGTTTAATTACAATTGAAGTAAACCCACTGCAATTCTGACTTTTCCTTTTCTTTTATTTACAATGGTGAGGTACCTATTTTACATTTTAATTTTTCAAATAATAATTTATGCATAAGTTAATTTCAGACTTTCTTTGAACATTAATTCATGACAGTGAAAATAAATTTATCATTTTTTAAACTTTTTTCAATTTTTTATTAGATATTTTCTTCATTTACATTTCAAATGCTATCTTGAAAGTCCCCTATACCCTCCCACCAACCTGTTCTCCTACCCACCCACTCCCACTTCTTGGCCCTGGTGTTCCCCTGTACTGGGGCATATAAAGTTTGCAAGACCAAGAGGCCTCTCTTCCCAATGATGGCCGACTAGGCCATCTTTTCTGCTACATATGCAGCTAGAGACACGAGCGCGAACTCTGAGG
Organism: Mus minutoides; assembly: GCA_902729485.2. Taxonomy (NCBI): domain Eukaryota; kingdom Metazoa; phylum Chordata; class Mammalia; order Rodentia; family Muridae; genus Mus; species Mus minutoides. The sequence goes on from LR750098.1 coordinate 925,398, forward strand.
GTACTGGTTAGTTCATATTGTTGTTCCACCTTTAGGGTTGGAGACACCTTCAGCTCCTTGGGTACTTTCTCTAGCTCCTCCCTTGAGAACCCTGTGTTCCCTACAATAGCTGACTGTGAGCATCCACTTCTGTGTTTGCCAGGCACTGGCATAGCCTCACGAGAGACAGCTAAATCAGGGTTCTTTCAGCAAAATCTTGTGTATGCAAAATAAATTTATTAACTTTAATGTAAGGAGTTTTATTATATGTTATATGGCTTAGAGTATGTATTACTTTTAAAATTTCATTTATTTATTTGCAAAGTGTTTTCCATAGAATATATTTAGATCATGTTCATTCCACTCCCAACTAATACCATTTCCTCACACTTCCCTATCCACTCAGTTTTATGTTCATTCTTTTTTTCCCATCTGTCTCCAAACAAAGCCAGAAGCCAAATACAACCCACAAAAATGAAGGTGAAAATCAAAACAATCATAAAACCTATAAGACAACCACCAATATCAAGAAAAATGCCCCAACAAAGCAAAACAAGGAGTCCAGAAGAAAAAGAGAGAGAGAAAGGAGGGAAGGAAAAAAAAGAAGAACAAAGAGGGGCTGGCGAGATGGCTCAGTGGTTAAGAGTGCCTACTGCTCTTCCGAAGGTCCTAAGTTCAAATCCCAGCAACCACATGGTGGCTCACAACCATCCGTAATGAAATCTGATGCCTTCTGGAGTATTGGAAAACAGCTACAGTGTACTTACATATAATTAAAAAAAAAAAAAAAAAAAAAAAGAAAGAAAGAATGATAGATCATGGAGTTTATTTTGTGGGGCTTGTCCTGGAGTGTGGTTGATGTACCCAGTGATACTCCATTGGAAAAAACTTTTCCTTTTGCTGGGATCCTGTCTGGCTCAAACTTGTGCAGGTCTTGTGCATTCTGCCAGTCTCTGTGATTTCCTGTATGCATCAGTTCTGTTCTATCTGGAGTACACTGTTTACTTGGAGTCATCCATCCCCTCAAGTGCTTTTCTCTGTGCCTCCTCTTCTGCATAGATCCCTGAGCCTTGGAAGGGGTGCAGGGGTTGATGAAGACATTCATTTAGGATTGAGTGCTTCAAAGTATCTCATTCTCTGCACACTCTTAGTTGTTAATTTTCATCGACTTCGTGAAGTTTCTCTGATACTGGTTGAACTGATAAGTATGTATAGCAGCATATAATTAGGAGTCTCTTGTGTTGCATGCTATATGGCTTAGGGTATGTATGAATTACTTTTCTATTGGTGTGATAAACACTAAAGACAAAGGGATGTTGGAGAGGGAAGGGGTTTGACTTAAGCTCTAGAGGTACAAGAGTCTCTTGCCATCCCAGTGAGGAAGTGTGGCAGCAGGCAGTCATGGTGAGTGGAGCATGGAGAACTTATGTCCTGAGCCCCAAACAGGAAATAGAGACAGCAAATTCGAAATGGCAGGTCTCCAGTGACATACTTCCTCCAGCAAGGTCACACATACAACTACTTAGCAGTGCCACCACCTGGCCAAGTGTGGACTTCTGCCCATGTGGACTGTCCTCATTCAACTCTAACATTTGTTTGCAAACATCTGAAGTAACTTTTTATTTCACTACAGTTCCTTTACATCAATGTTTTCTCCCATATACTTTGGTTTATTTTATAATCATGTGAACTATACACAAAACATCCCAACTGTATAAAAGTACTTGGGTGGGTGTCTCTTCTCGACACATCGCTATCATTTATGCCTCTCTTGTTAATCCAATTTCATTTCTCCTTTATCTTTTTTTTAAACAAACAATCAGACAAATGTATTTTTTCTTATGACCCTTCTTTCTTCTACAAAAGGTAGAATATTCTCTATAGTTTGGTGTTTTCACTTCAGCATATCTTTTGGAAATTACTCTGGCAGGAGTGCAAAGAAACCTGAGTATCTGTTGTCATACTCTTGACAGCGCTTTGATCGGTAAACTTAAAAGGGAAGCCAACTCAGGAGTCCAACCTATGTGTAGGGCGTTTCTGTTGTAAGCTTTACATCTCTTCTATTGTTCTGCTTAAAATCCTGTGAATGCTCTACCATCACAGTTTATAAGTTCAGTGTGTTCTGTGTGTACAGTGCCATGTGTCTTTCATCTTTCAGAACTGAGTGTCTGTACCTGAGTGTATGCAACAGCTGGTCTTTGCCCCTCTCCTTCGCTTTTGGCAGCTAGCATTGAGTTTCTGGGAATTTGACTACTCTGTACACTGCATATCATTGGAATCGCAGAGCTTGTACTTTGTGACCAGCAAGTCTTGCTCAGCATAATCTGTTAAGGTCAAGCCAAATTGTAACATGTGTCAGAACATCCTTCCTCCTCGAGGCCGAACACTTGCATTGCTGAGATGCTAATGTGTTTGTCCACTCCTGTGTTGATGGACACTTGGGTTGCTTCTAGGTCATGGCATGGCAACAGTGTTGTGCTGTAAACATTTTCTTTACCGTCCTATTAGGCTTTGGAATGTGTATCCTGAAGTGGAGATGCTGGATCATATGATGATTCTGTGTTTTCGTCTTTTCAGAAGAGTCTGATGTTTTCACTGCAGTTACACGTGTTTGTTCTGATCACCAGTGCATATGGGCTCTGTTTCTTCACACTTGTCATATTCTGTTTCCCTTTCTGATAGAAGACATCTTAATTGGTCTGAGGTTATATCTGATTGTAGTTTTTAATTTGCATTTCCCTAATGATTAGTCATGTTGAGCATCTTTTTATGTGCTTACTGCCTATTTGTTTGTCATTTTTGAAAAATGTTTACTCATGTCCTTTGCCTACTGTGTAATTGGGTTATTTGTTCTCTTATTATCAAATTTTGTTTCTTATTTTAGATATTAATTCTTCTTTAGAGATATGAATTTCCAGTACTTTCTTGTGTTTGAGAATAGATTGCCTTTTTATTATGTTGGCTGTCCATTGTGGACCTTTGCTCAAATTTTGATCAAGTCCCATCTGTCCTCCCTTTTTCGCATGTGTGTATGGTGTCATATGTAGGGAATGCTTGTTAAAAACATTTCTGAGGCGTTTGTCCTGTCTTGACCTATGAGTTGTATCATTTTGATCTTATGCTTTAATGCTCTGATCTATTTAGAGTAACTTACTGTGAGTAGTAACAGCTGAGGACATGTGTCTTTGTTTAGGAGGTGTGTAGAGTCATCCTTTAGCAGAATAGTCCATGCTGGCTTCCCATTACCTGTGTGTGTGTGTGTGTGTGTGTTGGGAGGCTTGTTTCTCAGCAGCCTTCCTAACATAACATTTGCCATGCTTTTCATTATTTTAATCTAATAGGTAAATTCCTGCTTTGAGCAGCTGGGCTGAAGTCCCCCCTGCCTTAGCCTTCTGAGTACCTGGGCCCATAGGGCCATGCTGATTAATCATCTAGATTTTCTTTTTAGTTTGAGATATTTATTAATTTCATCTTGATATGTTTTAGAGTTGGTTATTTTGGTTAGATTTTCTCAGATACCCGATAGCCTCTTTTGTAAGTTAAAACAAATTAAAGTTTCTGGTAAAATCTTGGTTTGTAATTTTATATGAGTTTGTTTCAGTTTTTGTTTCTGTCTTTCTCACACCAAGGTTAGTTCTTTTTTCTGCCGTGTTTTCTTTTAAATCTACTTTCTCTTTTATCTTTTAATCTTATTTTTTCCCCTATATTTTCTGAATCATTTTTTATGAAATGTCTTTTTAATTTTCTTATGGATATTTTAAACTTAAAAAAAAAAGTCTGCAATAATTGTCCTTTTCTTTCACTTTTTCCCTGACTTTGGTCACTTTTATATCTCCCTATATTTTTTTCATGTCTATATATAGATTTTTAATTTTTTGGCAAAAGTAGCTTTTCATATCTTTTAATTTTTATTTGAGTATATCAGTTGCATTGAAGATTTGCCTTCTTGTTTTCTTGTGTATCTTTTTTATTTATGTATATTCATGTTTGCTGGGGTTTCTGAGTGTCTTATGATACTCCAGTTCATACTCTCTTTCTCCCCTCTTTCTGTCCTCCCTCTCTCTCTCTCTCTCTCTCTCTCTCTCTCTCTCTCTCTCTCTCTCAGTATAGAGTACTTTAAAGACTTTTCAGTTCATTGGCTCCCTCTTCTGTTAGTATAACAAAATCCATAGATGTTATTTTTTTAATTGTTTTGGTAGTTGGAAGGTAGTGGAAGATGATAGACTCTATAGAATCGGCCCCTGACTTCCACATGCCCACTGAAGGTCTGTTTCCCCAACATCACTCATGCATGCATGGTCAAACTTGACAATATGAAGGCAGGATGGAGTATGAGACACCAATTTTAAGGAGCACATATGTTATTATTTTTATTTATGGCTGTTTTGAATTTGGAGCGATTTGTATTTTCCAGCTATCACATTGGTGGTCTCACAGTTCACAAAGCTGGAAGTCTTACATGTACATTTTTTTGAATATTTTTATTATTGAGTTTTTGTATACTGTTTCATTTAATATTAAATTTATACACAACTCTGTGAGATTGATAATAAAAATTTCACTTTACAGATAAAGGAATAGAGATCATCAAAGATTAAGTGACTTGATGGAGATCATTAGCCTGAAAGTGTAGAGATAATCAGACCTAAAATTATAAGACTTTGTTCTCTCACACTTTTGCTGTGTCTTGCTGTCTACCCAAATAACTGAACATAAAGAATACTGACAATGGATTGCAACCCAGTACATTTCAGTGGCTATCACTGTGAGCCATCAGTTTTTTGTATTGTTATCCTGTATGCCGGTTTTATGTCAGCAGCCCCCTTGATGGTGACTTCTGGACTTTCGTAGGTCCCTCCTTTAAATGAGTTAATGGGCATTAAGCTCTGTCCACGAGAACAGGTTTCAAGTAGATAGTTTTTTTGTTTTATTTTGTTTTAAAAATGCTTCCAGAGATGGCTCAGTGGTTAAGACCATTGGCTTTTCTTCTAGAGGACCTGGGTTCAATTCCCAGCACCCACATAACAGTTCACAACTGTCTGTAACTCCAGTTCTGGGGAATCTAACATTCCCAAACATGCAGGCAAAATACCAGTGCACATAATAAAAATACATAAAAAATTCATTTAAAAATAGTTCCTACCATTGCTTTAAACACATTTACCATATTTCCTTCCTGACCAACAGTAGTTCTTATGAAAGAACAGTGCACATTCAATGCTTTCAGGTAGGCAGGGTGGGGACCTCTTCAGTGAGGTGAGATCTGTGTTCTGTCTACCATACATAGTCTCTTTTTAGGCAGCATCTTTTCTGGAGTGGGGTAATTTATTGTCTGTAGGTTTCTTTAAGGTAATTTAATCTTCACCTTAGGGGTTCTCAGCGAACGATTTTGAAGTACCTTAATCAGGATTCTACACTCCAGGGGTAGTTAGTTAACATTTGAAAGACCCTAATCAAGATTCTGTACTCCAGAGGCAACCAGTGCGCCAGTTACTGTTCTCCCCTGCACCAGTGGGTACATTAATTAGAACAAAACCTGTAAGAAGTAATTCTTTACTGGCAAATGGAATGATCTCTAATTTATATATTTGATCAAGAACTTCCACAGAGATAAGATTGGAGGAAGAGAATTTAGGGAGGTTCTGTAGCCTTCTAGCCAAAGGTAGGAGCTTAATTTGATTTTGGGCTTGTGATACCCATAGTCTTAGGCCACTGGAGCACATTAAGTACCCATTAATACAGATGAGCCAGTCCCCCGCTTTGCTTTCTTTTGTGCTTCTGTGATGAGATCCCTGGCTCCACACCCTGGCCCCATTCCTTCTTTGCATTTCTTGTCCTCAGTACTGTTACTCTCTATTTTGAGGCATACTATTTCCTTTCAATTTATGGCATTATATTTTATGTGTAATTATCTAATAAGCAAATTGGATATCTTAGGAATATCAATTACAGTGTGATTTTTGATGCACACAAATTACTTTTTAGTGGCTTTTTTTTAAAATAGTTTTCAAAAATATTGTCAGTATTGCCAGGTTCCCATCTGTGGTGTAGCTTTGTAGACAGGTAATTTGTTTGATAGTTTAGTGGTCTAATTAGGCTTGGCAACTTTTTCAAAGGCTCCTTAGTTTTTCTTATCTCTCTTAGTTTTTGAGATTATAATATAATTAAATCATTTTCTCTGTCTCTTACGCCTCCCAACCCTCCTTTCTCTGTTTCAAATTCTTGCCCCTCATTTTTATTAATTGTTGTTACAAAGGCTCCTTTTAATATTGAATTTTGCTCAGTACTGGCAGACAGTTCTTATATAGAGCTAATATTGTTTAAATATAACATGTAATTCAAATTATATAGATTGAAATCTTTTACTGTATGGTAACATTACACAATTTGTATATTGTGCATAACATAATGAATGACATCTCTCAAGAGTTTCTATAGTAAACACTGCCATTGTATCATGCCCCAATTAGCATGTAGAAACAGCAGTTTCTAAGTACTATGATATGGCATATTCAACAGTGAATTAAAGGGCCTTGTCTTCTGCAGTTTTATGATGTTTGTGGTAAGCCATAATGCAAATTGCTGATTTTATCTTAGAAGTATTGAAGAAAGAAAACATCTATGAACTCATGGTCTAGATTGTTTTCTGTATTCATGTGCAGAGTCATTAAACTCAAAGTATTTAGCATCATGAATAGATATTTTTCACCCTGTTTACTTGTTATCTTTCGTTCAATTTCTATGTCGTAGTGTCTTTCTGTATGCCCCTGGGTTGTCTGTAACTCGTGATTCCTTCAGGTGTGTTTAGGCCTTATCTGTGGTTGTTTTCTTTTTTAAACATGCTGTCTGTTTAAACATGCATCTGTATATGGTATACAGATAAGTGGCTCTAAACCATGTAACCAGAAATTCATAGTTAATGTAAATGTGGAATTCTAGAGCTTGAAAAGTTCTTTTTGTTTGTTTGTTTATTTTGAGACAGGGTTTCTCTGTATAGCCCTGGCTGACCTGGAACTCACTTTGTAGACCAGGCTGGCCTTGAATTCAGAAATCCACTTGCCTCTGCCTCCCAAGTGCTGGGCTTAAAGGCATGTGCCACCACTGCCCGGCTTGAAAAGCTCTTAAATATCTTCTCCTTAGTTCGTTCATCAGTCCAGTGAAGTAGAACCCTCCTTCTGTGATTTTGTGCTTGTCCTCAGTTATCACTATCCATAGCCACTTAGGTCTGTATAAACAAAGAGGTGTATATAATAGTAAATACTCGGGAGACAGCAGGATTATAGAAGAAATAATTCGGCAGGTGTTATTCCCATTCTTTATTATGTAGCAGTATCCTATTGGGTAGTAAGAGTCTTAAAGCTACATTTGATTCATCTTCAGTTGTTAGAATCTTTAACAAAATAAAATTCAAAGGTAGGAGAATTGGAACTGAAAGTAAAATATGTTTAGCTTAGTAAATGTCTAATACCACAAATTGGGTATCCACTGTAGTAAATTAGGTGCTTGGTAGTCATGTGGACTTCAGGAGTTTAGAAAAATGCACAGGTCTGTTCTGAGTGTTGGATGAAGCTTTAACTGAATTTCAGTTAAATTATTTTTGTACATTTTTTTCCCATTAAAACTATCTGACCTTGTAGATGTTTGTGAATATTAGGCTAGCCATGGTTGATTATATTATCCTTTTATATTGCCTTTTAATTTTTAGCTGATATAAGTGAAATAAATACTATAAATCAATTACTATTGTACTGTTAAGTGTTTATGTTCTAAGAGAGTTCAGGAGATATCAAAAAGCTAAGTCTTTAAACAGCTGTTCTGTTTGTGGCCATGGCATTTCATTATTCAAATCTTGCTTATGTGTTGTTTTTTAATGAGATAGCTCTACAATTAGTGTGCATATAAGTAGCTATATGAAGTGTCATTGCAAACCAGATTGTCTTAAACTACATTTACGTCATCATCAGCCACCCTAGGCTGTAGCTGTGATGTCTAAGTAGCACTTTGTATGTGTCCTGTTTGTGGCTCATAGGTGCACTTTTTACAAGGAGCATTTTGAGCAGGTAAATTTCCATTACTTTTCTTCCTGCCTGAAGCTCTTGTAGTTCAGCTTCATTTCCTCCTGTTCCCTGCTGAATTGAGGTGGCTCCCTGCTGCTTAGTGCTGTTGTAGCTTTGCCGCAGGATTGGCTTTGCTAGATAGAATATTTTTGTGGCCTGAGGTATCCTATGTCTTCATGTATAAAACAAAACCAGGAACTGAAATGTATGTTTTTATATCATTACGTTTGGAAGTATTGGTGATGTTTTCAAAACTTGTCTTTAGATTTTCATCTTTCAAGGCTAAACCTTTGGGTTCTACTTCTAGTTTCATTAGTATTAAATAGTATACTGACTGAGTACTGTATTATCAAACACACTCTGTTGTAAGGAATGTACTATGCATATGGTTTCTCTGACTTTCTGGGTACCTAGTGAGTCTCCTAAGACGTCATGGATAAACTATATTGAGTATTTATTCATAAGAGTGAGCTTGTATGAGTAATTATATCTTACTTGCTACTAAAATAACTTTGGTTCATATTTAAGTGCATAGTTTGTTAAAATATAGGCATCATTAAGATGACTTTTTAATCATTTAAAATATATAGATCAGTAGTATTAAATATATTTATAGTGTGTGTAGACAGTACCTTTATCCTTCTGTATGACTCTTTTCACCTTGTAAAATTCAAACTTAGTATCTATTAAAAAGTAACTACACTTTTCTTCCTTCTTCTTGCCTCTGATAGTCTACCTTCTACTCTGTTTCTAGGAATTTAACCACTCTAAGCACCTCATTATTAGTGGAATCATAAAGTATTTGTCTTTTGTGACAGTCTTATTTCACTTAGCATGATGTATTCCAGAGCTATTCATATTGCAGTGTGTCACTTCCTTTTTTAAAAGTGAAGTGATATGCCATTGTTTATATAGATCATTATCTGTTTATGTGTTGGTGAGCAACTGGGGTGATTCTAACTGTGGTGACTGTGGATAATGCTGCCATTATAGTAATGAATGCTGTGAATAAAGAACCTTTATGAGTATATAGATATGTAGTTGAGAAGTACTGTTGATAATAAATACTGGTTTAGTTTGTGGCTTTCCTGTGTGTCTTTGTCTTGCTTTGATATGATGGGCTTACAGGCAGGGATATCTAGTTGTTATATGGATGCTGGAACACAGACTCTAGTCCTCATGATTGCTGAGCCATCTTTCCTGTCCTACATGATTTTTATAATATAGTTTTTAGTAGGGATAAGTATCTTCAGATCATCACCTAATCCTTTTCCCCAACTACTCACAGGGGCGAGAACTACTAGTAGTTTGAGACTGTTTCCTCCTTTTTAATACCAGATGGTTTGGGTAAAGGCTATAAAATAAAGGTCTATAGGGACATTTAGCATATATAATTTCCAAGAAGGTTTTCATTGATTACTACAGATGTCTGTGAAAGATAATAACTACTCCCCCCCCCCCCCATACTCTATTTTTGTCTTACTCACTTTTAAAAGCAAAGTATGTATGCTAGGTTTTCTGGAATTTGCTATCTAATCCAGGCTTACTTTTAAATTCTCAGTCTCAGTAGCTGAGATTACATGTTGTAGGTCACACATATGTTTAAAGACAAGTATGATGGCTTTTGTGGTTATTTAATACCTCATCACAATCCTTTTTCCCCTCAAATCATATATTTCTGTTATCTTACATATACTTCTTTTCAAGTCATGTTCTTTTGCCCCTACATATATTTATAACATCTTTTATTCTCACCATTTTTCACTTCTAACTAATGAGTGGGAAGTTGAGGCTTGGGTTTGAGTCTTTAAAGTTCTCCTGAAATGCCGTGTATTGTACTTTAGAGACAGCTTGTACCATGGACTTAATTTATCAACAGACTGGGTCTGAGTAGTCTGTGTAAGCCTGGAGATTTACATCTTCCTATAGAATTGCTTGTAGATTTCATTTCCCACTAAAACATTACCAATTGGTTTGAATTGTGGGCTGTTTCATATTACTTTGTAACTTAATTTAACACAAAAACTTCCCGATTCCTTAACAGAATAATCAAAGCAGTGATTGTCTGCTGTGCTGTTGAGTTAACATGGGAACTGGCTTTGCTATTTAGGTGTTGTTTTCTTTTGCAGTGAGGGAGATGACCCTGCAGGACATCAAGGAGGATGTGGAGTGTGAGCCAGAGGAGAACAGCGCTCTTTTCATGGGGATTCTTATTCAGGGGCTGGCCAGACTGAAGAAGATCCCTGAGACAGTTAAAGCCATTAAAGAGCGTTTGGAGCAGGAGCTAAAGCAGATTGTGAAGAGGTCAACCACCCAGGTAGCAGACAGTGCCTATCAGAGGGGAGAGAGCCTCACTGTGGACAACCAGCCAAGGTAGGTATGGGTATAGTCTGGGCTTGGTGTTTTTTTTTTATTGTATACTTTCTAGGGTAGAGAGTAAATAACTTATTTTCAGTTGGGATCATCTTCTTGAACTGAGGTTACTATATTCTATACATACCCAGGCCAGGCATTGTCTGTCTTGCTTTCGATTTATTGAGAAGTTTTAGGTTTATTGTCCATATTCACTGACAAGAAATGAGAGATATAAACCTGTTTGTAATGGAGAGTGTTTATTATCACATATGTTAATACATCAATGGCAAGAAAGAATGAAGCAGTTGTCAGATACCAAGCTGTCCTTGAGATAATTTATGGATATTGTTTCATTTAGCTTTTGCTCTTACTTGTAAGCTAGTTCTGAGTGTGAATGTCTTGTAGTTACAGGAGCAGAGGCTCAGGGATGGTGATTAGCCCAATAGCTCAAGCACACGCTTGCTGGCTGATGAGTCTTGCATTTGAGTACGAGACTACTTTGATTGTAAAGTCTGTGCTTTTTCCACTGTCCTGCCTTTTTCTCCTCATCATGTGATGGTATTTGTGAATACAAAAATATCAGGAATTTCTGCATTTCCTTAAAACAGTAAGTAGGATTTGAATTTCAAAATATTTAGTTCATTGGAGAACATGGCAATTCTGTTATGTTCCTAAGATGTGGCTATTATACACTGGGAGAATATGTTTGTTAGATCAGATTTTAGGGAACAGCAGTCCAGTATTGTATGATAGTATTTGAAATTAGGACTTATTTTTAAAAATCAGATTGGTTATAAGGTGATTTCTTTCACTCTTGCCTCCTTCAGTTTAGCCTTTGTCCCCCGGCACACACCAGGCATGTAAGACTGGAGTGGCATGGGAGAAAAACATCAGTGAAAGGTTTAGTTGCACTGGAGAGTAGAAGGCAGGCAGATGTGCTGGTGTGAATTGTAGTCTCAGTGCTCAGAAGTCTGAGGCAAGGACATCTGGAGTTCATGGCCAGTCTAGGTTATGTAGGGAGACACTGTCTCAAAGAAGAACAAGTCACATGAGAAAAGTAATTTTCTCCTTTGTTGGAATGGATGTGCGTGGGAGATGGTAATGCATAAAGGGTGATACTTTTCTTAATGTGCTACTATGGAGATTCTACTGTTTTTACTTCACATGCATACATTTTAAAAAGGACATTAAACAGAATTAAGGAAAAAGAGTACTAATGCTGCCTAGGTTTTTCTCAGATTTATTTTAATGTTTTGGAAAATCTGATATATTCTATTCATATTTTCTGAATTCTTTTTGTATATCTAGATAACACTAATACTGATTTAAGAACTCATCAAAAGTAATTCTCTCATGAACTTAATTTAAAAGTACTATAATTGGTAAAGGAAAAGCAAACAAGGAAAAGTCTCAAACCATTATCTACTTGCCTGCTATCATGGAATGCATCAAAGCAGATGGTTGAAGAGTGTGGGTTTTGTAGAGATCTGAGTGTTGTAGCTCCTGGTACCTAACAGGGATGTCTGCTTAAGATGATGTTAATGGTTATAATGCTTTAGTAAGAACATAACACACATGCATCTGTGTACGAACACATATGTTTGTTATCGATGCCTTCTCCAGTCTTCATGTATTTCATCACTCATGTGGTTCTGAGAGCTAGGGCGTAAGTCAGCATTGAACTTTACGTTTCTGCTTTCTTTGCTTGGTGCTTGGATTTTTGCAAAGACCTTTTGACTCTTTGCTAATGAATTCTCGAAATTCTGCTTTGCTATTTGCTCTGTTGTTGCAAGTGCCCAGATGGATAGACTGAACTTTCATAGGGAAATAACATTACTATAATATATACTGGAAATAAAGCAAAGGGCACAGATCAATAACTTTCCTGCAGCTCTCATTATAGTTGCCCTAAAAACATTGTGTCTTTCATAGGATTTTGACCTCTTCCTCCTCTATTGCCTCAGCTATTTCCAGAATTCACGAATGCAGATTACATCAGTAGAAGCAGAAAGCCAGCTCCTTGCCTTAGGAAATTCTAAATAGCTTTCTGTGAGGAAGGAGTCAGCCGTAGAGGGGCTTTTTCCTTTCTTTCTTCTCCTTCTTTCTTTGTTTATTTCTCCTCCTTTATGTATTTGTTTACTTATTTATTTAGTATTTTAAAGATTTTTCTTTTCATTTTCTTTTCTTTTTTTTTGTTTGGTAGGCAGGGTACATGGGCTATTAAGCAAACAAATGGTTCATGTTTTGGCATTTGTTTTTTTCTTTTCTTCTTTGAGATAATCCCATTTTATAAAAGCTAAAGTCTACATTTTTTTAAGCCAAAACTGTCTATTATGAAATAAAATATTACAGAGAAAACAATAATTTGGGGTAAACTATATTACTGGATCAAACACTAAATTCTTGGACCCAGATTCCAAATGAATGACAATTCTGAGTTGACCTCTGATATTCTTCAAGAATTAATTCCCCTGAGTTAACCACAGTCATTCAGAGATGATTAGCATTGTTGCTTCCAGAGGCTTGGAACTTTAAAAAGGGTATTATCAAATTACTCCTTGAGGCATTCATGATTTTTCTCTGTCTGAGATATTAGTAATCTCTGTTTAAGAGGGAGTTAAACCACAGTGACATTATTAGTACCACCATCAGTGTTCTTTTATACCTCAAGGCTGCTATGGCAGGTGATAGAAGAATTTACTTTCCTTAAGCACAATCTCCATCCATTCCCAATGTGCACATTCTCTGGCCTAACCCTAAAGAAATGATTTATTCTAAGACATTTTCATGCGAATGCAAGGCATCAGTGCTTTAAGTTTCCCTGGAAGTCTCCCGGTCCTCTCCATCCTGTTAAATACATTGTGGCTGTGATGCTCTGCAACCTCTTTCCATTTGTCTTATGCAAAGAGAGTTAATGTTGTGTGCTATTTTGCTGGAAATGGAGATTGAATAAGGCTGTTGAATTCCATCTTGCTTTAATTTATATAAAGCCAGAATCCTTCTTTCATCATCTTAAAACAAAACCAAACCAAACCTCATTTTGGGGTCCTATTTTTTTATTTTTTTATTTTATATGTCTATTTGCCAAACTATCTGTTTTCTATTCATAGGAGAAATATTTTATCTTTTTGGTTCTTTTAGTGTTTATAAGCTTCTTCACATAGTTTAGGAAAATGCTCAGTAGTTGTTAGGCTGCTACTAGTAATATGGTAAGAATTAATATGCCTTGATAACCTAGCACAACCATTTGCTACCCACTGTTCCTCCTAACATGTCAGAGCCCAATCTCTGACCAGCAGAGATTGGAATAAACGACATTAACTACAAAAAGTAGGTTCAGAGCAGCTGCAGCCGCTTCTCTTTATTAGGAGGTTTCTTGTAGCTTCCCCAGCTTCTCAGTCAGTCTTCAGTCTGTTCATCGTCATCAATCAATCATATCTCTCTCTCACTCTCTGGGACTGTTCACACTTATCCTCTTCCATTCACTCACGTCACCTCACAACACCCAATCATAGCCGCACACATCCAAGGCAGCGTGCAGGATTGGCTGATAGGATGGTCTCTCAAGATGTTGCACTAACCTCTCGAACGAGGTACACGTGTGCATGATTGAGACTGAAGTAAACAAGCGAGGTAACGGGCTTTAGCACAGAGCCAGGGCGCCATCTTTGGCCCATGCGGCCATGCTCGCTCTCCACACTAACACCCCTGCAAAGGCAAGGTATGTCTTCAACTTCAGATGGCCAATGCAGCCTCTGTAGCTTAGAACCAATTTCTTCAATTTTTGCTGTCTTATTATTTCCAATAATCTCGCCAATTAGATGTATATATCATTTTCGTGTCAAAGAAGCCAGAAGAAATTCTATGTTCATAAATACCAAAAGTGAGAGGAAACACTGAAGGAAAAAATGTTCTTTTGGTATTAAATCTTGTCAAGAATAAGGACGGGAACCAGGGGAGGGGTGGCAGTTGGCATATAGAAGACACCTACTTTAGTCTGTGCATCTGAAGGCAAAAGCCCTGCTATACTGGAAAACTGTGGGCCTAGAAGAGAACAGGAAGAACTGGATGAGGTGGAGCCATGGCTGTCAGGGAGAACACTCTCTTTCTAAGGAAACCACTTTGCAGTCCTTGTAGATCTTTATTTGTTTATTTTTGATTGTATCTAGAAGGAAGAGAGAACTAAGTTGCCCGTTTTATTCCCATTTGACTTATAGCAAGTGCTGAATGAAAGGACTCCTCTATAGAGTGAGTATCTGCTATGAACCATACACTAAACTAAAGTGCCAAATAAGAGACATGCCACTGCCCTCATGGTGTTTAAAGGGGAAGAAAGGTTCCCTCAAATCAGTATATTGTTGAAAACTATAAGATTTAGTGGATAAGCAGAAGGTACGGTGCAAGCATGTGCTTAGATCCTTATTAGGAAATAGCTTTAAGCAGTGTTTATTTCTAGTTCTAGTTGTCAAGCTCTTACTTGATAGCACCAAGTTGTTTTTCTAGTTATGCAGTTAGCATGGCATCAACATCTCAATGTGGGAAGGAAAAGTACTGGACCCCTGCCTTGTCATTTTCATGGTTTACAGTGGCCCCCGTGGCTTATTCAATTTTGATGGGTACTGCCATGTATAGTTTTCTTAGAGATGCACATTTTCATGTTATGGATAACGTTTTAGAGTTGCTATATTTCCTTGCCTACACTTTATATCATCAGATACTTTTATATTTTCTAATCTGTGAGGTAAAAACTGATATTTGTAGTGTGGTTTGGGTTTGTTTTTCTTGTTATGAGTGAGGTTACAGTTTTTGTTTGTAGAACAGTAAGTAACTTGTTGTGATGTCCTGGATTATGTCTGGATGTAATGCTTCAAAATAAGCTAAATTAAGAAAGCGAAGAAAACACAGTCAGAGAAAGGATACTTCCTGCAGCAGGGGGCTGGGTAAGGGTAACTCAGTATTTGTTATTTCCAGTTTTTTGATGTTTTTTCCCCTGAGTATATACAGAGGCCACACAGACTACACACACCTACTAAGAGACTAACAGTTTTTAAACAGAATAGATGTTCTAGACCAGGGATCTTGCTACTTAGAAATGGCACATGGATTTAAAATTCTTAAATTATTTGTCAGATACTCTATTTAGTGTTTTAGGATTGCAGTTGACAATGTGTAACTGATGTTGCAGAAGGAAAACCACCAATAGGTGGGGACTGCTCTGTTTACATGATCCTGAAGGAGGGCCACACAGACTGAATCAGATCCTATGTAGTGCGCTGGGCCATAGTGTGCCGTTCACTCCTTTCATGTATGCCTGCTGTGTGTCTGTCCTGTAATCCATTGACAGGATTATGATTATTATCTACTTTATAGTTATGGTTCTTTTCAAGGTTAATATTTGTCCCATTTCCCACCACCTCTCCTATCTCTCAGCCTGCGAAGGCTACAGGATTTTCAAAACTGCATTGGACTATTCTTATAAAGTTTGAAAATGTATACCTTTACAATATTTTTAAGGTATGGAGTCCAGAATTCAGTAGCAATATCTACTGATATAAAAAGGTATTTTAATAAAGTGATTTTATCTATGAGGAAGTCAAAATGCTTATCCACCAAGGTTAACTTCATAGTACAACTACAGTATTTGTAGAAAGAGAAAGAAATGAAATATTTCTCCTGTTTTTCTTCAGACCTGCCAGGCATGTGTTTCCTTTTTAAATAATAGCATTTTCTTTCATCTCTTCTTTTGGTATTAGTTACTTTCATCCCAAGTGTCTAAAATGCAAGACTTGGTAGAAATTGGTCATTTTATTTTTACAGAAAAGTCATTTAAGAGCAGCTTTGATGCAAGGTCAGGCATCTGTCCTTGTGGCTTCTTGTAGCCATTCCCAGTCACTGCATGTAGCACCTGGCCATGCTTGGAATCGGGAAGGGCCTCAGTGTGATTTAGATGAAGAGTTCATTCAAATCAAAGCAAGCGGGAAGCAAGTAAATTTAACTTCAGTGATTATGATTCCATTTGATTGAATCTGTACTTTTGATTACACGTATCAGTGAGAACACGCTTTAAATATACCCTGCTATTAAATATTGAAGGGTATGAAGAATGAACCAGGAAATAGTGAAGAAACTCCACCTTTCTTTAACTAGCATTTATAACTCATAACTGTATTTTTTTTTAAACAAATGAAAGGAAACAATTGTGTTAAGTGTAGGACTTCTTGTTAACTAAGGTGGCTAACTCATTACCATGGATGATCCTACTTCTCTCTACTTTTAGTAAGACTTAATTAAGTGAATTACTAACAGCTCTGTAACAGATGAAGTTAATTAGTAATATCAGTAACTCTGTAAATCTGGAGCTGAAGAGCTGTCTTTCTGGTTGTACACTGTCCTTTGCTTAGTCTCTAGAAGAGGGGCTTATAATTGAATGGGCTGGAGATACTTCTCAATAATAAATTTCTTAAAACTTTGTTTTACTTTTGACAGAGTTAATAACCAATCTTCTCTGTCTCTCATGTATCTGGTTTAAATTAGAGATTGGACCAGTTAAGTTAATAATGTTTGTAATCTCTTTCATAGATTAGTGTAACTATTTCAGTGTCACCCTCATGCTACATCAAGGTCACCTCACAGACAGACAGACAGACAGACAGACAGACAGACACTGTTATCAAGTGAGAATTATCTCTTGGTGATGTGTGGAAGCAGTGCCAGGTGTGATCAGAACCCCTTCACGTATGGTTCCTCTAGCTCTTAGCCTACCCACTTGTTATAGTTTAGTGTGCTTGTCACTTTGTGTTTGTGGTTTAGGATCATACCTAATACTTTTAACAAATAACTGTGATAAAGTGGCAAAGAAAATAGTATTTTACTAGCAAGTGGGAGTAAGTAATCTGGAGTTTGGGGACAGAGCCATCAGAGTCTGTGCCTGTGCACTAATGTTTGCAAAGCATGCTGCCATCTGCTCCGTCACTCAGATAGTTTCACAACCGTCTTCTTCATAGGAGGGACATTATTATTAATCCAAGATTTGTTCAAGGAAATGTGAAATCTGAAATAATCTGATAGTTCGGAAACTCGTTGGTGGTAGATTTGATATTAAAAGTGGCTTCTTTCACCATGTAAGTTTTTCTATGGGTTATTTATATACACTGGTTTCTACCTCTTTTTCTGGACCTGAGTTTGGTTTTCCTCGGAATGAGGAAATGTTTGTCATGATGTGCTCATTTCCTTGCTCTATGCCCCCTGCATTGTGGCCCATGGTGGGCCTCTAAGAGATTACTGGACTAGTTCAGAAGTGGACCTGATTAGCTCACTTGAGACTCAAATCCAGTTACCTCAAAAATTCCTCAAGTGGCTTTGCACATTTGAAATAAGAGTCACACACTACTGAGAACTAAAAAACCTGAAACCTTAAAGTATGTTATCACACAGAAGTAAGTTTATGGGTAATTGTTTTTAATGTTCTACTGTGATAAAATACTGTTTTGGGGATGGGAAAGATGCCTTTAAGAGAGTGGTATGGATATTTTAATTCAAAAGGAAGAAGGCTTGAGTTTGTTTTTTAATTTGGTTACTAACTTGCCACATGTCAGAATTAGAAGTTCATTCAAGGTCATCTCTCCTGAATTCAAAAGCCTTATTTGACAAAGAGGGAAGGATGCAGGAAAGAACGGACCAGAGCCAGGGCCATTCATCGCCGCTCTTCATTCACTGTGTACCAGTAATAGCTATCTCCTCTTCTTTCGTAGTGCAGACGGAGAGTTAGTTAGCTTTCTTCAAATAGTTTTTTTTTAATAAGTTGTAAAAAGCGTCTCTCTGCCTTTTAAAAGTAGCTTTCAGATAACTTTGAAGATTAATTGGAGACTATGTCTTGTTTAAAATGAAAGATAATACTAGGTCATCAGAGCTTATTAAGAAAATGTTTGGGTGTGGTGGTGCATGCCTTTGATCCCAGTACTGGGAAGGCAGAGGCAGGCAGATTTCTGAGTTCGAGGCCAGCCTGGTCTACAGAGTGAGTTCCAGGACAGCCAGGGCTATACAGAGAAACCCTGTCTCAAAAAACCAAAAAAAAAAAAAAAAAAAAAAAAAAGTTATGACTGATTTGTTTTAATGCTCATAAAATATTAACTCTGAGTCTAGAGCATAATAGTTGTGAGATAATTACTCTGTGGTTATTTCCTTTGTCAGTGGGAAAATGCAGAACCCTGATATTAAGATTTCAGCAAATAAATAGTAGAACAGAACCAGTTTTCTACATCCATGTCTCCTGAATGACCACGTAAGGCAGCTTCTTGGCTGTCAACCTGGGCTTTCCAGCCAAATGCCTAATCCAAGGTTCCCAGGATGTTACATTTAGATTCAGATAGCCTTATCTCACCATAAATATTGAACATTATTTGCAACTTGATGGAGTGTCTTTATACCATGGGTTCTTGTGTTCTAGAGCAAGACTGACAGTTTCTTTTTTAGCCCTCTGCCTTTTTGCACAGTGGCACTTGAAGATGGGAAGCACAGGGATGCTTCAGGTAGGAAGTTAGGAATAACATGGGGAGAACCAATGTTTTACCTACATGTAGAAGGCATTTTTAAAACCTGCCAGGTAATTGGATATATGTATCTTTCAGCTTACAGAACTGTCCTTCCTTATGTTCTTGTGTTTTGGTTGATAAAGTTATACTTTTTGAGAACACACTTTTGTGTGGAAAACTTTATTATGCACTTGTTAAATTAGGAGGCTGTATTATAGATCACATGTTTTTATACCACTCATTGTCTGTAATGTGCCTTTTCTTACTCCTGTTCTGGAGACTTAAGGTTCCCATACATCTGGACAACTTTGCTGCCTGCTGCAAACTGAGGAAAGATCCCAGATTGGCATCTTGAATTCTAGACTTCATAATATTCCAATCCTACATTAGTCATTCTTTTCCTTATGATTTCAGATGCCACAAAATTTGACCATTTTCTCCTGGTTTTCCCAAAGAACCTGGACTTTGGGCCATGTGTTGACAGGGAGGTGTGACTACAAAGAAGCACAAAATAGGGCTCTGCAGTCACTTCTAGACCAGTGTTGTTACCTGGTAGGCTACACATACCACTGCTTGTTCATTTTGTTGGGCGAGTTTTGCTGTATGTCATTCATTTATCTATCTATCTATCTATTTATTTATTTATTTATTTATTTATTTATTTAGTGTATGTTTATGCTTTGTGTGTGTGTGTGAGAGAGAGAGAGAGTGTGAGAGAGAGAGTGTGTGTGTGTGTGTGTGTGTGAGAGAGAGAGAGAGAGAGAGAGAGAGAGAGAGAGAGAGAGAGAGAGATAGATAGAGATATTGATGAATGGGTACATGCCAGGCATCATTTATAATCGTTTTGTCTGCAGTAAACAGAGGAATAAGAGAACTGGGTCTTATTATGTGTCTTCTTTTGGCCAAGTGCCAGAGATGAAATTCTGCTGCCTTAATCTCTTTGCAAGTAGGGAATTTTGATTGAGGAACCTGAGAGAAGTCATGGCTATCCTCTAGATAGCTGGTAGGATGTATACCAGCTGCATGCTGGGAAGGGAGCTGCTTTGTTATGAGCCATTTACTCCTGAGTTCCACTTCCCTGATTCCCTGAAAGACTGGGTGACCTGCAGGTTGTAAATATCTCTTTGCTGTATCTGACCTCTCAGAACCCCTTGACTTTGTTGATAACTCTCTCCTCCTTTGTCTTCTAAAAATGGCTCTGGCCTCCTTCTCTGGCATCTTCCTAATCATCACCCACCTTCCCTCCCTCCCTCCCTCCCTCCCTCCCTCCCTCTCTTCTGTTTTTTTGTTTTTTTCTTTGTTTGTTTGTTTGTTTGTTTTTGGACAGGGTTTCTCTGTGTAACAGCCTATAATCACCCCTTTCCAATGCTGCTTTTTCCCAGGAGTTTTGGCTCTGGCCCTCCCATGTATACTAAACTCTGCAAAGTATCTCTGCCTCATGGCACCTTTCAAATATTTATGTTTTTCTTATTTCTAGTACCTGCTTGTCTTCTGAGCTCCTGACTTGCATATCAAGTACCCAAGGACATGGCCCATTAAACTTAGCATATCCAGATCTCTCCCAACAGTTTTCCTTCTAAATTTCTTTTTTGACTTAATTCCTCCACCTCCATTTCTCTTCCACCTCTTCATCTTTTTCATTCTCTTCTCTTTCAAAAGAAAATAGCATCATTGGTGTTGCTTAATCCAGAATCCCAGACAGAGGCTATGGAGCCCTTTGCTTTCTTTATTACTGTTCATTCACCTTGGCTTGCTCTGTGTTCTGACTTCATACCTCAGGCATCTCCCTTCAGGATCCTAGGAATCCATGACTTTACAGTTGGAGACTTTTGGAAAAGTGTGTGTCTATTTTTCAGTCTCTGTGCATGTTAAATATGTGTGTGTGTGTGTGTGTGTGTGTGTGTGTGTGTGTGTTGTAGAATAGATTCTGTATTCCTCATGTGAGAGAACATATATAATAGTTGTTTTTCCAAATCAGGATTGTTTCACTTAATATTTTCATTCTTTTTTCTAAAAATGCATAATTTCATTTTTTAACGGTTGGAAAGAGGATCATTGTAGGCGCCACTGCTTTAATGGAGTGGCTCAGTCACTTGCTGTGAAAGCCCAGTAACCTGTGTTTGATCCCTGGATATCACATAAAACTGGTAGGAATGATCTTTATATGGCAAGATCATGTCTCATGTACGTGCGTGCACGCACACAAAAATAAAAAACCCTTTCATTGTGCATATACATCACATTTTTTTTTGTCTATTCAATTGTTGATGGGCATGTATAACTTACCCTTGTGAATACAAGAAATGTGACTACACGAATTCGGTCCGTGCCTCCCACTATATTCTAAGTCCAGCTGGAACACATGGTTGCTAGTTACCTGGTTGCTTAGTTACCTGTTTTTTTCGAGGAACCTCAGTACTAGAAACATTTTATTTCTTTTGTGCTATTTATGAAAGAAGGATAAAAATTCCAAAAGAGTCAAAAGAAAAAGTTAATTTTTCTCCACAGTCAGAATCCAGAGGACTAAGTTTTCAGTCTAGCTTTGTTTTGAATTGCTAGAGTCCATTCTTCACTGTTCTATGTATTTCTTATTTACCACAGTAGAACTGTAGACACTCATTATTTGTTTTACTCAAGACATAGCTGCTGCTATTAGAGCTTAAGCTATTTTGGAATGTAATTCAGACACCTTACATTTCACTTCTTGAATAAATGCAGTCATTAATTTTGGTTAAACTAAGAAATACCTAGACAATTAGTAAACTATCTTCTTGATAAACTGGTATTAAATTTCAAGAGTTCTGACCTGAACAATAGATTAATCTCTTGATGAATTCATAATATGATGACATTGTTGGGAGGTGATGCAGCCAGAACGTGGAGCCCAGCTGGAGGCTGTAAGTCACTGATACACGTCTATAGGCTTGTACTTTGTCACTGGATACATATGTGTAGGCTTGTACTTTGTCACGGGATACATGTCTGTAGACTTGTCCTTTGTCACTGGATACATGTCTGTAGGCTTGTATTTTGTCCATGGGTCTTTCCCCTCCACGTTCTGCCTAAGCTCATGGGTCCAAACAACTATTAGGTGAACCCTGTGAAACTGAATCAAACTGAATCAACACATACCGTTTACTATCAGGCATTCTGTTAATGATTGGTAGCATGTTTTTACTATAATGACAGGCTTTGATTGCTGTCACCACTCTGTGGTTTCAGCTATAAATCTGTGATTTTATGAGTTGATTTCTTCCTGCTCTAAAAACCACTAGTGTATCTATGACTTTTTCTGTCCTTGAGATGTTTCATATAAACAGTGTATCTTTGACTTTTTTTCCAGAATATTTTCGGTTTGTTCTTGCTGTCTCATAGATTGTTTTGTTTCTTATGTACTATCCAATATAGTACACTTTTATACTTTACTTACACTTATTAGTAAACATTGGATTATTATGCTTGTTGTCACTAATGGTTCTGTGAACATTTGTATTCAAGCTTTTGTGTGCCTATGTTTTCTGATCAATTTCATGGGTATTCTAAGTATGGAGTCTCTAGTTCATATGACAGCTCTGTATTTAATGTTTTGAGAAACTTTGAGAGCTTGTTCTATGGGGGAAGTGTCAGTTTATAATCTGAGGAAATTTGTATGACAGTTACAATACTTTCTGTTTGTCTCTTTTATTGTTTTATTCTGGTAGATAAAAATATTTTCTCATTTTGATTTTGATTTCAATTCACTTAGTACTAATGATGTTACACATCTTTGTGTTGCTCAGTTACTATTAACATGTATTTTTCACAAGAACAATATGCATTTACATTTTTTTGCATTTCAATTTTTACTCTTTATTTAAAATTACAAGTGACACCGGCACACTGGAGTTTTTTTTTTTTTTTTTAAATAGATATTCTAGGTACACATCCTCTATTAAGCTGTGGTTGATCGCTTTTATTTCTCATTTTTTTGTTTCACCTTTTCTCATTCTTCGTGATATGAAAAAGTAAGTTTTTCTCTTGTCGCTGCAGGTCTGTTAGAGTTTATGGTTGTGTTGTGAAGCAGGGCTGAGCGCTCCTCCCTTGAATGGATTCTTAGCTCCACATAGGCAGAGCTGCCTGTAGAGCTGTCACAAGGCTGGCCCATAGCCTTCTAGGGAATGCTGCACTTTCCCCTCTCCTTTGCAGCTCTGATGATTGTACTGGAGTAGAGGGCCTGCCTCGAGACAATGAGCCCACACAAGTGGCTGAAGCTGGCCCTGTGTCAGGTTTTATTTTATTAAGGGTTGCCATTTCCTCAATGTAAATAGAAACTCTGAATCTGATATCCCACCTCGTTTCTTCATTGGGTCTTTTCTGAGAGAG
Source organism: Mus minutoides (assembly GCA_902729485.2). Lineage (NCBI taxonomy): Eukaryota > Metazoa > Chordata > Mammalia > Rodentia > Muridae > Mus > Mus minutoides. The sequence continues at coordinate 948,682 of LR750098.1, forward strand.
ACCTGCATCTGCTAATTCTTCTCTTCTGGTACCTGGCTGATCAGATGCACAGCAGTGGAGTGCAGTGGTCATAGAGCCAACCGTTGGACTGCTTTCCTTTTCATGTTTCTGTCTGAACTGCAAGCTCCTGGACCACAGTGTCCTCTAGACTTCTGAGTGTCATCAATTAATGAGTTTTCAAACAATGCTAAGTACAGTATAGCCATTAAAGTTTTATTTTGTCAGAAAGGACATTTGGTCATATAAGTACCTTCATGACAAACAATAACAGAAATATAACAACTCTGAGATTTCATTATCGAGAGTGTTAAAAGAACCAGTTAATGAAAGCCAATACATTGCTTTCATGCTTCTTGTTTTACATATTTTTTGCAGGCTCATCCTTTGGATCCATAGTCTACTGTCCTTAATAGCAATTTTAAGTAGAAACTTGGATTGCCCTACTATTTACTGTGTATGACTGAGTTACATGCGTATACTAATTTTTTCTTAATACTGAATTAACTGTTCTTAACTGTTATGTTTACTTAGCCAACTTTTCCTCGCTGGTGTATATGACTCTTTAAGACAAAAATGTGGCACATGTAGGTAGAAATCTGAGCTAACATTGAGAAGATAGAGTTTTCTTTCAAAAGGTACAATGGCTCTTGTTTACCTACTCAATGTGTTATTCCTAGATTATGCAAGTATACTGCAGGCTGGGAGCACTACATAAATTCTATTGATTCTCTCTCATTGAAATTGCAATGTCAAATAGATATTAGAGTTTTATCATTGCATAGTTATGAGCTGTCACATTGGCACATTAATTAAAACAATTGGGCAATAAAGAAGACATAGGAATAGATAACGTGCTGTGCGTTTTTGTGAGATTATAGTTGCAGCCTCCACTTACAGCCATAAAGTCTTGTTAATTGACACCTCCATAAAGCACCTTTGTGTTGCTTTTCTACTTTGCAAGTTGGCTTATCAGTTTGTTCAGGATCTTGGAACATAGAAACATACAGTGAAGCTCACATTCCAAGGTTTTTAATCTTCATTCATGATATAGTCATTAAATGTATTCAGCAAATATTTCCTAACCATCTTCTAAGTATTGTTGAGTATAGCAATGTATAATGTAAAGTCCAATTTGAAAAAATGATAGTGGAGAGGGGAGGCCGGATACCTGCATAACGATAACTTTGACCTATATTTGTTAACGTACATTTATGTAAGCCACATGTGGTAAGTTCCTTAAAACTAGGTTGAACTACTCTCCAAGTTTAGGGGAGGAAGTAATTTTGTATCTTTGTGATCAGTAAAGCTATAAAACTCAATGGTAGAGGAATTACCTTGTATCCATGACAAAAATCTCTGTACTTTTTCCTTAAATACACATCTGTATTCTAGAATGGTAGTGAGAGGTAGGTGGCTAAATGCACTAGCTTGGAAATCAACTATTGTTCTGAGACCAGCTGCTTGGCAACCTCATTTTATGTCCTTGAGTGTATAGAATCGATGTAATAATATGTGTCCAGCATATCTCACTATGATAAATGAGATAATGCGAATGCCTAAGCTGCACCCTGTAGTGAAAGTCAGATTGCTTAGCAGGTGTCTATTTTTCCCCCTACACCTTAGGCTATGCATTTGAATGATAGCAAAGCACAGCTTCCCATGACTAACAGGATTAGTGTCCTTACCAAAGCACTGCATTTATTGCTACTGAATATCATATTCTGTGTGGCATCTGAACTGCTGTCTGAAAAATTTGCCAGAATTCATTGGAGACCACCTATGTGAAAAGAGAATAGTTACAATCCTATATTCTCAAATATGTTAAAAAGAGCTGTGTTTATTAGGCTGCTAGTTTAGGGATTTTACAATGGATTTATAAACTCTTAAGTCATCATCACTTAGTGACAGTAATCTGAGTAGATACATTTAGAAGATTGCTTAGATCATGCGGCTGTTCCAAATCAAATCTGTTGGAATGTGAAATTTTACTGTTTACCTTGGGATGTGCTTCTCACTAGAGCTGATAATTTTTTTCTTGGACCATTTCTCTGTGATGGTATGGATTTATGTAAATGTTTTGTTTTGTTTTGTTTCTCCACAGGTTACTTCTAGAACTGCTGGAACTGTTGTTTGACAAGTTTAATGCTATAGCCACCGCACACTCTGTGGTCCTGGGGTACCTTCAGGACTCTGTTGGGACCCAGCTAACACAGCAGGAGGAGATCAAATTATATGACATGGCAGATGTGTGGGTGAAGATCCAGGATGTGCTACAGGTAAGGCCTTTGTACAGAGACTGCCATCTTGACTGGGGACAACAGGGTAGAGTAATAGAAAACAGATACCTCAGTTATTACCGTAGGAAGCACAAACTGGATAAGGAAGTGATGCTTTCAGAGAAAGGGGATGATGTAATTTCTGTCATCTTTCAAAGGACTTCTAATGAACTTTTGTCATTATTATTGTTATTATTTTACAGGGGAGTGTCAGGCTTTAAGAATAATTGCTGATTCTCAATATGTAGCACTCAAATATATACTCTATGAGGATTTCTATTCATTTGTTTTTTGCTTCATTGAAATTAGTCATATGTTTAGCTAATAAGAAACTTGGGTGGTTAATATAGGAATATCATGAGTTTGAGGCCATTCTGGGATTTATAGAGAGTTAATTGCTGGCTATACCTATGAAATGAGACCTTGTTTTAAAAGAAAGAGAACAGGTATATGTGGGGGAAGAGATAATAAATATTAAAATGTTTTAAAGCTATTTTATGAACATGGCTTTTATTAATTTTACTATTTTCTTACAATCACCTTTTTAGGCAGTGGGTTAGATGACAGGTCAGGAGCTTATTCTGAGAGATGAAAATCAATCTATGGTTAAAAGTGTATCACTTTCATTTGTTGAAGATCATAGGGATTACAGTACTGTTTGATATGATACTGCTGACATGGCATTCAGAAACTGCATTATATTTTTCTCTCTGCCAACAAAATATATTTGATTTGGCCAGATGAAAATTAGAAATGCAATTAAGAGTTAGCCAAAATAAGTTTGACATAGCTAAATAGAAATGGTAATATCTACTTAGTATTAAAAAGAGTAAGTACATGTGGAGAATTGAAAAATGTAACTATGTTGGAATGAAATCACTTGCACAGAAAATAGGAATGTTTGCAGTGATAAATAAATCATGAATGCAAATTGTAGTCATTTTTGAGAATATATGCACGCTCCTGGTAGATTGAATAAGATTGATTCTTAGTAACTCATTTTCTAGACTTATTTTTGGGAGTCAGGTGATATGCATTTGCTCAGTTTAAATGGATTGAATCTACTTTTTTTGGATTCTTTTTACTAATATGTCAATTACTATGTACCTGTAATAGGTGCTTGAAAAATGTTTGTTTATTGGCGAAAATATCTCTATGGGTTGGAGCTGGTTATTTAACACTTTCCAGACTGATTTGCTTATAGAAATGTTTACCACCTAGATATGAAATGTCTTTTTCATGTTATTAACATGTTAAAGCAATTTCAAATATTTGGGGAATTCTGGACCTATAGTTCTGGCTATGTTGAAATTACCTTTTGTAGTAAGGAACTATAAATCCGAATGGACTCAAGTTAAATAACAGAAAGCAGAGAGCAAGTGAGATTAGTTCCATATTTTTCTTGCTTCCTCTGATATCACCATAGAGAAACAAAATCCAAAAGATTATCTTAGCAGAGGAATCAGGGATCACAGTTTAGGGATGTAGAAGCTTATGAAATTTGTAAAGTGTAGAGTTCTGGAGAGCAGGAAATTGCATGCAAGAGGGGCCCTAGAAAATTAGTGTAGAGTTGGCTGATCCCTTGGTCAAACATGTTCTACCAGCCTTAGCAGGAAACAACCACTGTGGTAAAGATTGCTGATTGGAGATTCTGAAAGTATATGCAAATGCTTGGGAATGAGGAGAGAACAAGCCCAAGTATCCTGTGGTTTCAGATGTGACTTTATGCCTTAGGAACATACATAGCCCTTCTAATCACAGAGCAAAGGTTAATTCATACAGTACACCCCCAGAGTCCCTCCTGAATTGAGCTGATCACCCTATGAAGTAACTGACTAACATCTAAACTCTCTCTTAACTAGTATAAAAGAATCAGATTCCCAACAGTCATGCATATGCACAATGTCTAGCATGCAGTTATAATACCATTCAAAAGTGTGAATGCATGACTCATATGCAGGATAAAAAATGGACAAAAAATTGTATCTGCAATGACATTACCAGTTGGAGTAAATGGTGAATTTTATACTCTAGAGAGTGTCAGTGAACCTGATCATAGATCATTAAAACTCATCTATACCAAAGCACAGAGTGGTATCCGACCTAAACCAAAACATGAGTTTCCCTGATATAGTTTCTTTCATCTAACAATTATGTGATTGCAGTGGTAGAGGGAGAAGATTAGGGCATAACATTGCCAGAAGAGATAATGGCCAAAATTATTGAAAATATAGACCCCATGTATCAAGAAGTCCACCAATTCCAAGTAAGATTAACACAAAGAAAATCAACACTAGATGTAAGTTTGCTGAAAACCAAAGGGAAAAAAATGTTAAAAATAGCCTGAGAGGAAAAAGGACATACCACTCTGAGGGACACAATAAGTGTCAGCATAAGCCAGAAACCAGTGAATACCATCTTGAAGGTGCCAGAGAACAAAATCGTCAATCTAGAATATTGTATCAATAGATAGAATGTTGTATCAATTGAAATTATCCTTTGTGGTAAAGGTAAAATGGACATTTTCAAATGAATTAAAGCTAAAAGTATTTAGACTTGCACTTAAGAAATATAGAAAGCTTTTTAAGCTGAAGGAAAGTGGTACCATATGGTAACTACAGGAAAAAAATAGGTGGTTAACAGTGAAATATCATTTTCCTTATTTATTGATTTTTTTATCTTTTGATGAGCTTTCATTATGTTTAAAGGAAAGCTATTAATCATATATGATAATTTTATCATATATATATAGTCAATTATAAGCAATAATTTTAGAAATATTTTTCTGGTAAATAAATCTGTGTTGATATAAGTTTTTTGCAGCACATGTGAAGATATATAATGTTTAGGATAAACTGTAATAACTTCAGAATGCATAATTTTATTCTGGTACACTAAAACAATAGAATGTATAAATAGCTAAAAAGCTTTCTAGAGGAGATAAAATTGATCACTGAAAAACTTAGAAAGGAAGAAAATTGATTAATCAAGAAAGGAAATAAAAAGAGCAAAGGAGAAAGAAAAGATAAAGAGCAAAGCCAAGATGATATAGATAGGATTCAAATAAAAAGGTTTATATTAAGTATACAATTATATTAAATATAAATGACTAAAAACCTCACTTATATGGCAAAGATCATATTGGATGAAAGGTGAACAAGAACAATATCTAGGTATGTAGGCTTAATAGATGTATTTTATTTTATTACATTTTGAACTTTTAAATATTTTTAGACTTGAAGGAAACTTTTAAGAATACAAAAAGACTACCCATTTGTCTCTATGTTTAAATTTGCCTTTTGCTAACATTGATTACTTTATATACTTGTCCTCATTTACAACACACACACACACACACACACACACACACACACACAGAATGAGAGAGAGAGAGAGAAACACAAACACACTTCCGAAAAACTTGCAGCAATTTATGTGACCTTTTGCATATATTGTATTTTATAATATGACCCAATAGTGTAGGTAATGTGTCTGTTTATTTTTATTTATATCAGTTGTTTAGTATAGGACATTTAACTATGACATTGCCATACATGCAAATATAGCAATTCATCTGCTCCTGCAATAGATGGGTTCTGACTTTGCACAACTTAAATTACTATTTCTAAATTTCCAGTAACAATGGAATGATCCTAATTCTGCCATAATGAGGAGCTGATTGAAATTATGAGCAGGACAAACAAGATATCCTGTCTTCCTTTATTTACAGTGGCTTTATCAAGTATGTGTAGTTCCTACATCTTTAAAAACAAAACTTATATTAAAAATGATGATAAGGGACTGTTGAGAAAGCTCAATGGGTAAGAACACTGACTGCTCTTCTGAGTGTCCTGAGTTCAAATCCCAGAAAGCACATGGTGGTTCACAACCATCTGTAATGAAATCTGATGCCCTCTTCTGGTGTGTCTGAAGACAGCTACAGTGTACTTATTTATAATAATAAATGAATATTTAAAAAAAAGAATAGGAACAAGATTTATTTATAAAAAAATTAAAAAAATGATGATAATAATGAAGCAACTTAAATTCAATTAGGCATTAATATTGGAATGTATAAATTGTTACAATAGGTATTTCTGGGTTATTAAGTGAATTATTCCTTCCAAAACTTAAAATGGAGCTTTGAATTTTGGATTTTCACATCACAGAGTGATGTATTTTAGCAGCTTCAGTGGAATGCAACTGAAATGCTGCAAAATTTACTCATTGAAAGTACAGGCTTTACTGCTTCTCAGTCTGTTGGCTAAGGTCCACTGTAAAGAATAGCTTTTACACTATCTTTATGGAGTTGTATAGCCATAGGTACAGTCTAACTTTGAAACAGTATCTTTACTCCAAAAGGAAATATTGAACTCACAAGGTTCCTGCACATTCTCTACTCTAACACAGTCACAGCCCCTGTCTGGGAAATGTCCTGCTTGCTGGCAGGTTTAGGACAAGAAAGGGGTTTCATTTAGTTTTCATATAGACTTTTATCCATAGAGCCAATTTAGTTTTCATATGCTTCTTAGAAGAATGGTCTTTAGGAGAAAAATTACACTTGAAGCATGAAATAATTGAAAATAGCAGACATCTGCATTTAAGCATGAATGAAAGTAAGATAACATGATGAATGGAGTTATACGTGTTTGGAGTTTAATTTCCAGCTTTGTTTGGTATGGAAAATGTTTGTTGCTAAAAATTTAAAGATTTTTTTAAACATTAAAACCTGGAGAAGGAGGAGGAGGAAGAAGAAAAAGAAGGATGATGATGATGAGGAGGAGGAAGAGGAAGAAGAGAAGGAGAAGGAAGAAGAGGAGGAGATGATTAAGATTCTTAGCTTTAAAATAAAACTGCAGTTGCTTTCTGCTGGAACCTGGGCTTCCCCTACTGGCAGAACCCATCCTTTAGTTAGAAGCTCATTTGTCTCAGCATGTTTGTATCTGGAGACAGACAGTGAGAAGACAAGGCCAGAGCTATCACAGTAACAAGGTGTCAGCCCCTTGACCACACACCATTGCATTCCTTTTTCGGCTTTGCACTCTTTTGAAACTGTGATAATAGAAATACATGTTTTTACCCCTCTGAGCTGCAGAAGTCTCCTTCCAAAATGTCACCCACTTTGTGATATGCCTGTCATACCCATGGCTGCACATTTTCAAGTGTGGAAGTCTGGGGTCCACTAAAAGCATGAAAGTCCCCATTTCTTAGCAAATTCTGTATAACAGAGAAAAGAAGAGGGTCACTTTAAGTAATCTCATCTTCCTAGCTATATGATTCGAAAAAGATGTAAGTTCTAATATCAGGTTTCAAAACAAAACTGTCTGTTTTACCATTGTTGGCTGACATGTATAATCCTTTGGTGAACTTAGTAGTGTCTGAGCAGTAGATCCCAAGGACTCTGTTTACGACTGATGGTGACTCCTGGAACAAGCCATTGCTTTTCTCTTGTCTTGATGTCATTTTCTAGAGAATGTAAAATCATTTTACTTTGGTAACTGCTTCATTAATGTTTAAATAGTGATAAAATTAACCTCATGGAGAGAGAGCTAGGAGTTTGCTGTCAGGAAAGAAAAATCTATGACATTATTGGTCCTGATCATGACCTAGCGGGGATTTTCAAGGAGACACACTGTTTCTCTCTTCAGTCTCGGACTGGAACTAGATTATTCTTAGGATCTGTTGCATTTGACACTTTAGCTTCCCATCCTTACAGGGCAGCTAGCCTTTCAATGTATTTCAGCCACATAATTTATGAGTGAATTATTCAGAAAGAGTGTTTTCTCATTTCTCAGAATTGAAAGTTTTAGCTTACTGCTATTTTAGATAGTGTGGTGAAGCTGTCAGCCAGAGTCTGCGTCTCCAGAATGATTTTTCTTCTTAAAAGTTTTGTTCTGTTTTGCTGTGAGTTGAATGACATACAATTCAGTTAACATTTGAAAGTCAGTTCACAAATTTTCCTCTAAATTGCAGTCAGTTTGAATAGCACATGTTTCACGTTTATTACTAATTCTTATAGCAGAAAGGATCCAGAGCCAAGGCGATATGTTAGGGCCTTGCACAGATGTGGCAGATACCCAAGCAAAGTACTAGGGTTCCTTCAGTGTTCAATCAAACCTCGGGTAACCTCGGGTAACCTCGGGTAAC